>JAMPIV010011815.1:0-442500 GCA_024509875.1 Oreohelix idahoensis | reverse complement strand
AAGATTTTTCCTTTGCTTGTCAGATACTTTGATCACTGTAATGGAGTGAAAATTAATATATTAGAGTTAAAGTCGTTGGCAGGTGAAACATCTGATATTGTAAGTAGTTTTCTTAATGACTGCATAACTGAAAATGGTTTAGACAGGAAAGTAGTTAGATTATGCGCAGACAACACAAATTCCAATTTTAGAGGTGCTGAAAGGACAGGACAGAACAATGTTTTCAAAAAACTGCAAGAAAACCTTGGACATGGTCTTACAGGAGTTGGGTGTGCAGGTCATATTTTCCACAACACTGTTCGAACAGCTGCAGATGTACTGCCTGTTGATGTCGAGCTGATTATTGCTAAAATTGATCTTACTCTTCAAATCATACACAGTACGAGTTGAAAGACTCAAGGAGTTTTGCCAGTTTGTGGAAACAGACTTCCAGATGATTTTAGGTTATGCTCAGACTAGGTGGCTTGCTCTGCTGCCTGCTGTTGAAAGGGTTCTTCAGATTTTCCTGCCTCTAAAATCATATTTTCAATCTCAAGACAGATGCCCAGTTTTTGTACAGACATTCTTTGAAAATCCTCTATCTGAGGCATGGCTTGTTTTTGTTCACAGTCAGGCCTCTCCATTCCACGAAGCAGTGCAAAAAATAGAGGGACAGACGGTCACTGTGTTTGAAGTCATTGACAGCATCAACAGGTTGAAAACTATTTTGAAGTCCAAACTGGAAGACTGTTTCTTGCCATCAAGAGTTAAGCTAATCCTTGAAAAGCTAGAAATAGAAGGACTTCCAAAGGAGGATGTGAAAAAGTTTCATGCTAGCGTTTCTTCGTTCTATGAAACAGCTTTCAATTATTTGAATAAATGGGTTGCAAAAAATTTTCAAGACCTAGAATCCTACAGCTGGGTAACGCTGAACAGAATACCAATTTGGGCAGATATTGAGATATCATCATCACTAGTGATTCAAACATTACCTTCAGCCCACTTTACAGAAACTGAAATTTATGACGAATATGTCTATATGAAGCAGTTTGTTACTTCTCAGAAAATTAGTGAATGGAGTGCCAAAAAAACTTTGCCACCACAACGTTGGATTGAAATGGTTTCCCACTTCAAAAACAATAATGTGACATTTTCAAATATTTTGAAGTTGGCAGAGTTTTTTTTCTCTCTACCTGGAACAACACGGCTGTTTGCGAGCGATCTTTTAGTTATTTCCCCTTTTTCCCCGACCGCGCTATTTATAGCCCACTTGACAGAGGTCACGTGGTCAGTGTCGTGGAATATTCTAATCCACATATATAAATTATCAAGTAAATATAAAGCCTAATAAATACATATAATAAATAAAGGAAGAAGAATGGTAAAGAACAGTGCTGTCACAATGACAGTACTCGAAATCCCCCTTCTTTTCTACTTCGTCGGCAAATTGTAACGCTTTCACGTTGATATTAAAGGCCTTCTGCAACATACACGCGTTTCCCAAACACACAATAAAATGTGCTGCCTTTCTAAGAAAAACCTTGAAATATGCAAGTTGACCTAAATTTTAAATTCCATTCATGTCTTTTTCTACACTATGTTACCAAAAACAAAAGACAGATGGACTAAAGGATAGCGAGAAGGGAGAGGCAGAAAGCCGAACACTAAACACGCGTCGCGCGATACACAAATGCTGCCATCACGCGTGTAAGACTACATGCACTAACTTTTTTTCAGACGGACAGTGATAAATTCACTACCCTTCCCAGAGTTAGGTTTTAAAATCTGAAAAACGCTTATTGGGGAAACCTGACATTCTACTGTTTTATGTCCGAAATCCTGACATTAGTCTGACAGTACAGCAGGACAGGTGGCGGTTCTCACATAAAAAAAAAATAAAACAACTACACGACTATCCTAGAAATTGCATATTTTGAACGCAGCCACTTAGCTCTTTTAAATTTGGATATTTGGGCTCCTTAGGGTTTGCTGACAAAGAATATGTACAACGTTATGCAAATATTCTAGGAATTAACAAGTTATAGCCAAAATAAAAAATGTCAGACAACACACCCAAAATCAGAATCGCTCAGTGGTAGATTTTTTTTTCACCACCATTGTACGGGAAATGGGCCACAAGTTACATTTGAACTGATTGGCTGGAATGATATGTAAGGCTAAACACGATTAGTCGGGCTATAAAGGCTATCCTTGGTTGTTAGGGGAGACGTAGGAAGTTAAAATTTTTTCAAATACTTGTCGAAACGTGGCTCCATTGGCTAGACTCGCTGATATACTCACTTAGGAGCGTTAGTTCGAGACCACTAGTTCAAATAAGCTTGATAAAGCAACAGTGCGTTGAGCCAGCTCATATTTTTGCTAAATAAAAGCCTGGAACATAAGCAGATGGGAATTTGTGCCAGTATTTGTGCCAGAATTCATTGCTAATCAACGTATCTGTGTTTGTTTCCATGAATTGTGGTAAGCTTGAAACATTCAGTATCTTTTAATGAAAATTGAATGTGAATTGTTAATTTATGCCTGTATATATGTGTAGTTCAGTAGCAAACATGATATAAAGCCTATAATGCTCCAGCCTGAACAGAAGGTGTCGGAGGAAAGTAAAACTGCATGGAATGGCCAAACAGTACACTGACACCTAGATTATTGATTAGACAGAAATAATGCTGGAAGTGCAGAGGCGTGGTAACCATTAAGGAGGTAAATACTGGTATAAATATTTCAGATGAAGCTGACAGTTGGCCTAACGCTCTGAACTCAATGTTTGTGATGTATTGTGCTCAGTGTAAAAAGAGAGTATAAATTAGTTATGAAGTAGAAGGTACATCCTTCTTGTTTTCAGGGACCGTGGTCTTGATGGTATTGAGCAGCACCTGGTCAGAGCTTTGCTGAATCCAGAGTCGGACAGCATACTCCTTGGTCCATTTAGCTATCAGTGAGGTGTCTCCAGAGCCGAGGGGAGAGTCGAGCAGAGGAGTCTGTTCCTGCCGCCATCACGCCAGATAAGCTGATGTGGCCAGCTGAGCTCAAAATTATGTACCCCCAGCTTAAAATGACCTTGTAAAAATAACATTAAGAGGGGAATTAAATTGTGTTAATATCAGGAACTGAGAACATCTCCAATAATAGTTCCCCTAAAGACAAACTATTGAAGTCATGATGACAAATACCAACAGAGCTTGAACAAAACAAAACCAGTATTACCTCATATTACTACTACACAACTGACACACATAGGATACTTTTAATAATATATGTCACTACTATATTCATATTGATAAATTCTGTACATATAACTTGTAAGTAAAATTGATTGTGATTCCTGGTTCCCTTTGTATTGAATCAGGACACATATTCATTCATAACAGCAATGAATACATATTGTTATTTGAAAAGTTATCAGTGACTCCTTTAAGATATCCTTTAGAGTGTTATATGTATGTGAGTGTCACAGTGTTGTCAAGTGTGGTGGAATAAATTAAATTGTTTATCCGTCTGTTGTTGTTATGACTTACACTTCATCATACACATACCCTAGACATACAACGTAGTCATCACACTATTCCAGAATAATTCTGACTGAGATATATATATATATATGTGGCAGCAAGTAAGGTTATCTATAATACACTACACTTATTAGATATAGATACCTTCACAGCTGATCTCAGTCAGTACACTAAGTCCCCTATAAATATTTATAACATCCCACTTCACCACATATATTGGGGGCTCGCTCTTGGGATTTTGAATCTTTCCCTATTATAAATATTGGGGGTAATTCACTTCAGGGAATATAAGAATTAAAAGGTATCCTTGGGTGGAATTAAATAAGGTTGAGCTCACGGTGCCTGTGTTGTCCATTAGATATATTTAGAGATTAAATTGTTGGTTAGACATTGTATAAATTTACCTGATAGACAATGGCGGACCTGGCCAAATTTCGATCTGCTGCTGTTCAGACTGCAAAAGAGTTAGGATTAGATGGGCAAGTTATGGTTGCCTATGTTACTACGGAATGTGACAAATTTATTGAACGCGAAGAAAGAAGGTTTGAAGCCGAAAGAAAGTTAGAGGCTGAAAGGGAAATTAAGAAGTTACAATTTGAGGCTGAGGCTGAGGCTAAGAAATTGGAAGCAGAAGAAAGAAGATTGGCTGCAGAAAGGGAAGACAAGAGATTAGCTGCAGAAGGGGAAGCAGAAGATAAGAGATTACAAAGGGAACATGAGTTACGACTAAGGGAGTTTGAGTTTCAAGGCCATGCTCCTGAAAATGGTGCCAGTCCCTTTGCCTCTGATGCTACGGTTACTCAGGGAGCCTCAACCTCAGCTATGAATTTTCATTTAGATCATTTTGTTGAGAAAGACGATGATATAGAGAGCTACCTAAATAGGTATGAACTATTAGCTACCACGTATGGGTTAGAGAGAGAAAGGTGGAGCTTAAAGTTATCTCAGGGACTTCGTGGGGCAGCTTATGAAGTTTTTGCAAAAATGAGCAGAGGTGATCAGGAAAATTATGACATGCTAAAGCAGGCTCTTTTGTTAAGATATGAAAAGAATGCAGAATTCTATAGGAAAAAATTTAGGAATGCTAAACTACTGTCAGGTGAAACCTATCACCAGTTCTCTGCACGAATAGAGACATACTTGGAGAAATGGACTTCTCTGGGGAAAACCCAAGATCTTAAGGAAATGGTCCTTATAGAGCAACTAAGAGAGTCCATGGCTCCAGACCTGAGAAAGTTTCTCATGGAACAAGGTGCAGAGAGGCTGGGTGAGTTGCTAAATGTTGCTGAAAGGTATCAAGCAGCTCAAGCAGAGGTAACAGGTAATAAAAAGAAACAAGTGGATAACTTTAGGGCACCACAGAACTTTAATAAATTTGATCCTAGGGATCAAAATAAAGGTAAGCACCAATTTGATAGGCCACGGTATGAAAATAAAAATAAATTCCCACAATTCGATGAAAGGAAATATGATGAAAGAAAATCTTTCAACCAAGGAAAAAGGTGGTGTAAGAATTGTCAGATGGACAATCATGACACTGACCGTTGCAGAAGGAAACCTGTGTATATGGCAACCCTTCAGGTCAGGTCGACCTCAAGACAGGAGGAGGATATTATGTTAGATACCACTCCAGAAGAGATGAGGAAGGCACAGGCTGGGGATAAAACACTCAAGCCTTGTTTCAGAAAATTGTCAACTTGTCATACAACTCCAGGCAAGGGAGATTTTTACATGAAAAACAAGTTGATGTATAGGAAGACTGGAGCTAGATCCAAAGGTCACGGACAGCTGGTTCTTCCAAAAAGATAGGGCAGACTTAATAAGGAGCCTACATGTGAAACCAGATGGGGACCATGAGAAGATAGGTACCATCATTCAAAAGGTGGCTCACAATTATTATTGGCCCAAAGCAAGATGGGACATTGAGAATTTTGTAGAAAGGTGTAGCATAGCACATGAGGGAACACCCACAAGTGGGAACATGGATCAGGACCTGGACACGCCACGGGGCAAAATTAGGCCTGATAATAAAAAGAAAAATAGATTTGATAAAGTGGACCAAATGGAATGGGAAGCCCCTTTTCACGGACAAGCTTCACTTAACTGTTTTACAATGGCCACTATGCGGAGAGTGCAAAAAGATGTCTTACCCCAGGATAAGCCGAAAATCCCTCAATCGGACTTAAACAAACTGGAGGAAGAAGATGTAGAGAGGAAATCTCTCATCAAGAATTTTAAGAGGGGAGACAGCCCCAAAAGAAAAATTGGTAGCGGTCGTTTTGTGAATGATAATTCTGGGAAGAAAAATCATCACTATAAAGCTTCGAGTGGAAGAGACCATACCGGTGCATGGACAAATAGGTCCACACAATTAAAGGTCCATATGAAGCTTTGTTAAGAACGTGGACTGATGAAAAGGCAGAGGAAAACATTACATCTTCATACCAATATGTGAATGAGCTGACCACTCGTTTGAAAACTGGCTGGAAACTTGCCAATGAAAATTTAAAACAAGCCAGGAAGAAACATGCTGCCTATTATAACAGGAAGGCGAAAGACAGAGATTTGGCTGTGGGAGAGAAGGTACTGCTTCTTTTGCCCGGGAGTCAGAATAAGTTACAAATTGGATGGCAGGGTCCATATACAGTTTTAGAGAAGGTATCTAGAACAAATTATAAGATAGATAAGAAGGGGAAAGAAAAAATCTATCATGTGAATCTCCTGAAGAAATATTTGGAAAGAGAACATCAGGAAGAGACACACTTGTTGACCTTGTCCATCGCCATGGAGATGAAAAAGGAACCACTTTCATCATTTGAATATCCATTACACCCCTGTGAGACAGCAGCACAGGTAAAAATCAGTACACATTTAACGAAAACTCAGAAAGAGAGAGTGCAACAGGTTCTAAATAATCATGCAGAGGTGTTAACAGACCGACCAGGGCATACAAACCTATTGGAATATGATATGAAACTGATAGACCCCACACCTGTCTGTATGAAACCATATTCGATTCCGTTTGCTAAGGAGAAAGCTTTGAAGGAAGAGATAGACTATCTGTTGAAGGAAGGAATTATTTCGCACAGTGAATCCTCGTATAGTTCCGGTGTTGTACTCTTAAGGAAGCCCTCTGGAGAACATAGACTCTGTATAGATTACAGGAGACTGAATGCTATTACAGAAGGACAGGTGGATCCATTGCCGGATACAAATCAGCTGTTTGCCAGACTAAATAAAGCTAAATATTTCTCAAAAGTGGATTTGAGTAAAGGATACTATCAGATTCCAGTAAAGCCTGAGGTTAGACCCTACCTAGCTTTTAGTACCTCAGAAGGACACTATGAGTTTAATAGATTGCCATTTGGATTGAAGAATGCGCCTAGTGTCTTCTCTAGAATGATGAGAAAATTATTGGACCCTCTGAATAATCCATGTATAACAAATTTCATGGATGATATCCTGATAGCCACAGAAACATTTGAGGAACACATTGACTCTCTGAACATGCTGTTTAATCGACTTAGGGAGGCAAATTTAACAGCCCGACCCACCAAATGTTGCGTTGGATGTAAAGAATTGGAATTTTTGGGACACACAGTTTATCAGGGAAACATGACCCCTGACCCAAAGAATTTAGAGAAACTACAGAAAGCCCCGAGACCACAAACCAAGAAGGACGTGAGATCCTTTGTCTCATTATGTGGTTTCTACCAGAAGTATATCAGGAACTTTAATTCCATATGTGCACCGTTAACTGATTTGACACGTAAAGGACATCCAGATCGCATTACATGGACCCACAATGTGAAATGGCTTACCAAGAATTGAAGGAAAAGCTCACAAGTAAACCTATTTTGAAATTACCTGACTTAAGTCAAGAATTCATAGTAAGGACGGATGCAAGTAATATTGGGTTAGGTGCAACTCTACTACAGAAATCCGATGCATTGGATGGGGAATTAAGCCCAGTGGCATATGCTAGCAGAAAATTGAATAAAGCTGAAATCAATTACTCAACTAGCGAAAAAGAATGTCTTGCAGTAATATGGGCAATAAAGAAATTCAATATTTATCTGTATGGGAAGGCCTTTAAGTTGCAAACAGACCACAAACCTTTATCGTTTCTAGCACAGGCTAGGCATGAGAACTCCAGGTTACTCCGATGGTCTTTACTTTTGGCTCCATATAATTTTAGCATTGAGTATATATCTGGAAAAACAAATTTGGGAGCGGATTTTTTAAGCCGCCATCCGTGTGATGAGAATCACCGTAAACCCCAGAACTAATAATAAATCTCTCTATGTGTATATAGAATAAAGGACTGACATATAATGTCTGTTTTAAGAGGGGAGATGTCGTGGAATATTCTAATCCACATATATAAATTATCAAGTAAATATAAAGCCTAATAAATACATATAATAAATAAAGGAAGAAGAATGGTAAAGAACAGTGCTGTCACAATGACAGTACTCGAAATCCCCCTTCTTTTCTACTTCGTCGGCAAATTGTAACGCTTTCACGTTGATATTAAAGGCCTTCTGCAACATACACGCGTTTCCCAAACACACAATAAAATGTGCTGCCTTTCTAAGAAAAACCTTGAAATATGCAAGTTGACCTAAATTTTAAATTCCATTCATGTCTTTTTCTACACTATGTTACCAAAAACAAAAGACAGATGGACTAAAGGATAGCGAGAAGGGAGAGGCAGAAAGCCGAACACTAAACACGCGTCGCGCGATACACAAATGCTGCCATCACGCGTGTAAGACTACATGCACTAATTTTTTTCAGACGGACAGTGATAAATTCACTACCCTTCCCAGAGTTAGGTTTTAAAATCTGAAAAACGCTTATTGGGGAAACCTGACATTCTACTGTTTTATGTCCGAAATCCTGACATTAGTCTGACAGTACAGCAGGACAGGTGGCGGTTCTCACATAAAAAAAAAATAAAACAACTACACGACTATCCTAGAAATTGCATATTTTGAACGCAGCCACTTAGCTCTTTTAAATTTGGATATTTGGGCTCCTTAGGGTTTGCTGACAAAGAATATGTACAACGTTATGCAAATATTCTAGGAATTAACAAGTTATAGCCAAAATAAAATGATAGTGCTGTCAGACAACACCCAAAATCAGAATCGCTCAGTGGTAGATTTTTTTTCACCACCATTGTACGGGAAATGGGCCACAAGTTACATTTGAACTGATGGCTGGAATGATATGTAAGGCTAAACACGATTAGTCGGGCTATAAAGGCTATCCTTGGTTGTTAGGGGAGACGTAGGAAGTTAAAATTTTTTCAAATACTTGTCGAAACGTGGCTCCATTGGCTAGACTCGCTGATATACTCACTTAGGAGCGTTAGTTCGAGACCACTAGTCAAATAAGCTTGATAAAGCAACAGTGCGTTGAAGCCAGCTCATATTTGTGTTAAATAAAAGCCTGGAACATAAGCAGATGGGAATTTGTGCCAGTATTTTGTGCCAGAATTCATTGCTAATCAACGTATCTGTGTTTGTTTCCATGAATTGTGGTAAGCTTGAAACATTCAGTATCTTTTAATGAAAATTGAATGTGAATTGTTAATTTATGCCTGTATATATGTGTAGTTCAGTAGCAAACATGATATAAAGCCTATAATGCTCCAGCCTGAACAGAAGGTGTCGGAGGAAAGTAAAACTGCATGGAATGGCCAAACAGTACACTGACACCTAGATTATTGATTAGACAGAAATAATGCTGGAAGTGCAGAGGCGTGGTAACCATTAAGGAGGTAAATACTGGTATAAAATATTTCAGATGAAGCTGACAGTTGGCCTAACGCTCTGAACTCAATGTTTGTGATGTATTGTGCTCAGTGTAAAAAAGAGAGTATAAATTAGTTATGAAGTAGAAGGTACATCCTTCTTGTTTTCAGGGACCGTGGTCTTGATGGTATTGAGCAGCACCTGGTCAGAGCTTTGCTGAATCCAGAGTCGGACAGCATACTCCTGGTCCATTTAGCTATCAGTGAGGTGTCTCCAGAGCCGAGGGGAGAGTCGAGCAGAGGAGTCTGTTCCTGCCGCCATCACGCCAGATAAGCTGATGTGGCCAGCTGAGCTCAAAATTATGTACCCCCAGCTTAAAATGACCTTGTAAAAATAACATTAAGAGGGGAATTAAATTGTGTTAATATCAGGAACTGAGAACATCTCCAATAATAGTTCCCCTAAAGACAAACTATTGAAGTCATGATGACAAATACCAACAGAGCTTGAACAAAACAAAACCAGTATTACCTCATATTACCACTACACAACTGACACACATAGGATACTTTTAATAATATATGTCACTACTATATTCATATTGATAAATTCTGTACATATAACTTGTAAGTAAAATTGATTGTGATTCCTGGTTCCCTTTGTAATTGAATCAGGACACATATTCATTCATAACAGCAATGAATACATATTGTTATTTGAAAAGTTATCAGTGACTCCTTTAAGTTATCCTTTAGAGTGTTATATGTATGTGAGTGTCACAGTGTTGTCAAGTGTGGTGGAATAAATTAAATTGTTTATCCGTCTGTTGTTGTTATGACTTACACTTCATCATACACGTACCCTAGACATACAACGTAGTCATCACACTATTCCAGAATAATTCTGACTGAGATATATATATATATGTGGCAGCAAGTAAGGTTATCTATAATACACTACACTTATTAGATATAGATACCTTCACAGCTGATCTCAGTCAGTACACTAAGTCCCCTATAAATATTTATAACATCCCACTTCACCACAGTCAGCTTCCTAATGGGAAAAACATGTGGCGATGTTTACTTTTGATAGGGCTTAATTAATGCTTTTAGGCTACTTTTTTATTATAAATACCGGCTTTAATTTTGCGTAAAGCTAGACTAGAAATGTTAGAGTAAATTTTAGAACAAGAACAAACATTTTATCACAATTAGAACAGAAGATATAATAGTCTGAAATAGTGTAAAATTTATGTTTTTTTTATATTTTGTTATGGTTTGTTTATAATGCAATTTTCACTAAATCGGTCACAATCAACATGCATAACAAATTACAGAAATCAAAAGTAGAAAACCTGCAGAAAATGGATATCAAAGATTTGTTTTGGTTTCATGCGTCAAACATTAATTATTGAAAGTTTAAATTGCAAGTCCACATTTATTACCTTAAAATAACACACCCAATTGTCCCCAAAACATGTTTGAATTGCTTTTATGCTACTTTATTATTATAAATACCGGCTTTAATTTTGCGTAAAGCTAGACTAGAAATGTTAGAGTAAATTTTAGAACAAGAACAAACATTTTATCACAATTAGAACAGAAGATATAATAGTCTGAAATAGTGTAAAATTTACGTTTTGTTTTTACATTTTGTTATGGTTTGTTTCTAATTCAATTTACACTAAAACGGTCACAATCAACATGCATAACAAATTACAGAAATCAAAAGTAGAAAACCTGCAGAAAAAGGATATCAAAGTTTTGTTTTGGTTTCATGAGTCAAACATTAATTATTGAAAGTTTAAATTGCAAGTCCACATTTATTACCTTAAAATAACACACCCAATTGTCCCCAAAACATGTTTGAATTGCTTTTATGCTACTTTATTATTATAAATACCGGCTTTAATTTTGCGTAAAGCTAGACTAGAAATGTTAGAGTAAATTTTAGAACAAGAACAAACATTTTATCACAATTAGAACAGAAGATATAATAGTCTGAAATAGTGTAAAATTTACGGTTTTTTTTTTTACATTTTGTTATGGTTTGTTTCTAATTCAATTTACACTAAAACGGTCACAATCAACATGCATAACAAATTACAGAAATCAAAAGTAGAAAACCTGCAGAAAATGGATATCAAAGTTTTGTTTTGGTTCATGCGTCAAACATTAATTATTGAAAGTTTAAATTGCATGTCCACATTTATAACCTTAAAATAACACACCCAATTGTCCCCAGAACATGAGAGCTAACAATTATCTCAATCATACATCATGAGTTCTGATCCAGTCTGCGCAATGTTTTTCTAATATGTGCTGTTTATGAATTGTCTTACTAGGGAATAGCTTTCTGAACAAAGACATATAAGTCTCTATCGATGCTGTTATTGATTCTTTACTAATTGGTTTACTGTGTGATATTTTGTTGTGTACTTTCTCAAATGCTTCTTTCAGTGAGTTGAATTGTTCTTGGGCAATAAAAGCTATGTTAGTTATATCTTGTTTGTCTGTAATTTTCAGTGTTTGTGTAATGATTGCTCTTGTAAGATCTTTATAAACTTTTTGTGTGAGATATCTGTGGCAGTGATTCCCTATAAATGCTCTGCTATTATAAGCCTGTTGTATGATTTTGTGTTTGGCTAGTACCTTGTCCATGTTTGAGCAAACTGGACCAGACCTAGTACACAGATCTTGAAACTGAAGTTTGGCCAGCGCATCTTGTGCATTTTCAAGTCTAACTTTAAAATTATCTGTCTCCTCCTTATCCTCACAAAGTTCAATACCTACCTGAAAAATTCAATTTTAGCTCCTAATTCTTCTGCCTATTTCCAGTTCCTACTAAATCTCTTCAAGTTCTTAAAAGTACTAATGTTTGCATGTATCTCTTGCGAATTCTCAAATATCTTTGCGTCTATTGTATCAGCTACCTGTTCTAGAAGTCTGTGGTGTTTCAAAACAATGCCTAATAAAATATGAAGGTAAGGAGGAGCTACATTTTCAATTTCAATCTCTAACATTGGTTTGTGTAAACAATTATGGTAATGTGCCTCTTGCCTTTTATTCCCTTTCCCATATTTCATATATCTATTGTAATCTCTTATCAACATGGCCAAACTTCTTGGTTTGCAAGTTGTATGCTCTCTGGATGTCTTTGATGAAAATGTTTGGTTTGTCTGGAGCTCAAGGAATATACCCATGTCTGTGGTGTCTCCAGCAAAACAAGGAAATAATCCCCGAATAAGAAAACAACAACTTGTTTACCATCCCACTCTAAATATTTTAGTGACTCTATCTGAGCTTTCATGCCATTCATAAATATTTCTAAATTATCATATGTATCTCTGACTCTAGCCATTGATAAAAGGATGGTATTAGATTTAGAATTTGGTTTCTCTAAATTTACTACCTGCATTGTAACTTTGAATGAAAGAAGATATACAAACAGTTACTTAGAATTCGCTGGCAGCCGTCGTGTGCACAGGATTGTCTACCAAAGAACACCAATGGAACAGTCCTTATCTCACACACAATTAAAAAAAAAATTCATATTATAAATAGAAGATTAACAAGACTTGAAAGATAGATCAAATTATGTGGAAGTAATCTATCTATAGCTTTACATGTTTTCTGACGCTTATATACGTAGCTAAATATCATTATAAATGAATGAAAATGCAAAAACAGATGGTGCTTTACAAAAAGTTATTGTTTTACTACCTTATTTAAGATTTGTGGGTATCAGGAATGCGTTTAAAGGGATTTAAATGCTATAAAATCTGGTGACAATATGCTTGTTCTTGTAATGCCACACTCACAAAACTGACTACCACACATTCTCAAGATATGAAACCAAAAAAAAAAGTATGTGGAAATAATCTTTAGCTTCCCTTCGAGAAGTCTTTATAATTATAAACTCAAACGAATGGGCCGATTTTTTAGATATTAAATTAATAAAAAGATTACTTATTTTATGAATTTCCTTAAATGATGACGCTGTTTTCAAAAGTCTGTAACTCCGTCAAAACTAATTTCAAACAAATAAAAATGCAATCAAAAATAGAACACAGAACAAAGTTATAGTACACAAAAGAATTTTAGCGCTGTGTTTATCCAGAACGAGTGTGTAATGATTTATATTTTACTGATTTTACTCACACATCAGCTGATTTTCCCCGCCAAAAACTTAAATAGTCTTTTACGGTGCACACAAAATTTTATACCCGGTATCAGAATTCCGGTCACCGAAACTAAAAGAGCGCTCTGGTATAGGGCACAAACAGCCGTGCAAATGCTTCCACAGAAAGAGTGTTTTCTTTGATGAACAGCTTGTGAGCAAGTGATAAAACACAGCTAGGTGTTGAAACTTTGAAAGCTATGTTGACAACCAAAGTGAGCAGTGAGGAAACATGTGTCGAGTTTTTTAAGATGCTGCTTGCAAAGAAGGACCTATTGATAAAAATCCACTCATCTGAAAAGTACAGTAACTCAGCTTCACCTTAAGTAAGGATTATTGATGTTTTTATCTCTTATTAGTTTAACTGTTAAACTTATACAGTAAAATGTATGTTATTCGGTGTTATTCAAATGTATATATAAAATATATATTATTTTAAATTGATATCAACTTGATTTTTCCGGGACATGTCCCTACTTTTGACCTTTTCTTTACCCTTTTGTCCCGATTTTTTGCATTGAAATAGGTCACATCTATTATATTGTCCCGGATTAGGGTTTTGAAAATATGGTCACCTTATATATACATATAGTAGATCATTAGAGGGCTCAGTGTTACTAAAGCAGATGTCAAATGCTCCTGAGTTGCCGATCACTGGGCTAGTCATTTTTCATGACTTACATTGTAGGTATGTGGCGAACCCGGATATAAGCTTCAGGAGAAAACACTTCCAACACTGCTCCAGTCCTCCATTTTTTTTGTCCACTGGGCACGAATTCTTGTTCAGAGTTATATAACTGACTTTAACAGATATTTAGTTGACTTTCATCTAAATGTGATGCCACTTTCTCATATCGGCAGTTGTTCTTTAACAGATAATTAGTTGACTTTCATCTAAATGTGATGCCACTTTCTCATATCGGCAGTTGTTCATATTATTTGGAATTGAAAACAATATATATCCTAATTATAACCCATCAGAGGTTGAACGGGATATTTTTCTTACTTACTTAGTCGTTCCCCTTCTACCGTGAGGTGTAGAGGTTTGGAAGAGAGAGCGCCAGACTATCCTATCGGCTGTCTTCCTCCTGGCCTGGTTCCATTCTAGTCCTCGATCCTTCAAAGATTGTCTAATGTTGTCCTCCCAGCGGACTCTGGGTCGTCCTCGGGGTCTGGATCCTTGGCTCTTTGTTTCCCATGCTTGTCGTGGTATCCGATCTTCTCCCATTCTGCAGACATGGCCAAACCATCTTAATTGGGTCTGTTCTACTTGGGTCTGCAGGGGGTAGGATTTAAGGCCTTGACGTATCGTCTGGTTGCGTACCATGTCTCTTCTTGTTACTTCAACCACCTTCCTCAGATACCTCATTTCTGAGGTTTGGATCTGGCTTTTATGGGTTGTAGTCAATGCCCATGACTCGCATCCGTATGTCAAGACTGGGACATAGGTAGAGCGGTATACAGCCATCTTCGTTTTCTTACCAACCTCTCTCTTGCTGAGGAATCCTCGATTTATGGCCTGAAAAAGTCTCCCAGCTGCGGCTTTTCGAGTGGCCAACTCTTCTTTGATGCCTCCCTTTCGGTCTATAATAGCTCCGAGGTATTTAAAGTGGTCGACCTGCTCCAGGACCTGTTCTCCCAGCTTTATCTGATGTTTTCTTTCTTCTCGTGATATCACCATGGATTTTGTTTTAGAGCTGCTTATGACCATCCCTCTCTTCTCCAGCTCTTCCTTCCAGACTTGCAGGTTGGATTGGAGATGTGTCTCTGATTTAGCAATCAGGGCAACATCATCAGCAAATGCCAGCTCCGAAATATAGACCTGTCTCATCTTCCAGTACCCCACTGAATACTTTCTTGTTCTCTCCTTACATGCCTTGATGACATCGTCCATAAGGAGTATGAAGAGGTAAGGTGATAGGATATCACCTTGTCTTACACCAGTGGTGGTCCTGAACTCTTCCGACTTATGGTTTGCTGTCCTCGTTTGCTCCAGGGGACCCTGTCAAACGCCTTTTCCAGATCTATGAAGCAAAGATGCATCTCACTCTTATACTCAAGGGCCTTTTCACTCAGCTGTCTGAGTGTGAAGATTAGGTCTTGAGTACTTCGGTTTGCTCGGAATCCGCACTGGACCTCATCCAATTGTGGCTCAGCTAGGCGTTAAAGTCTCTGCTCTAGGATTCTAGAGTAGATTTTTACCAGGGACACTGAGAAGGGATATGCCTCTATGGTTTCCACACTGTCGATTGTCACCCTTTTTGAAAATTGGTGTTATGATGGCAATCTCCCAATCCTTTGGTATTGTCTTGTTGTACCACGCTGCCTGTAAAACCCTTAAGAGTAATAGGTCGCCTGCTGCTCCCATGAACTTAACCATTTCTGTTGTTATACCATCATGCCCTGCTGCTTTGCCCATCTTGATTTTCTCCAGTGCTGCCTTCAGTTCTTCCATCTTTATGTCATCTTCACCATCATTGGTTTTCTCTTCTGTGCTAGTGTTTATCATTTCTGATGCTTCACCATGCTCACCATCCAGGAGTTCTGAGAAATATTCTTTCCATCTTCCCATTGCTTCCTTCGGGGCAGTAAGCAATTTGCCTTGCTTGTCCTTTATAAATTTGAGAGGGCATTGTTTTTCCTTCCTCATGTTCTTTAGGGTCTTATAGAACAATTTCTGGTTTTCTTGTGCATCTTTTTCTAGCTTTTCTCCAAATTCTTCCCAGGACTTCTGTTTTGCTGCTAGCACTTTATTCTTTGCTTCTGTTCTGAGTGTCACATATTCTCTATATTTTTCCATTTGTCCTGTTGTGTTTTTAGCTCCTAAGTATTTTTTCCATGCCATTTTCTTCTCTCTTATTTTCTCTTTGACTTCCTCTGTCCACCAAGGTGTCCTCTTTCTCTTGTTCCCAAGTCGGACTTCACCGCATGCTTCTGCAGCAGCTGTCTTTATGATATCCTTGAATTTAAGCCAGAGGATTTCCAAGTCATCAGGTCGTTCTTCTGTGTTGCTCACCGCTGCAGCAATAAGCCCCTGATATCTGGTCTTAATTTCTGGCTCTCTCAGCTTGTAGGTCCTAATGCTCATTTCTCCTGCTCGTTTACTTGGTTTCTTGCGTGATGTTGGGCAGTTCCTAGGCTGAGCAACTCTTTCAGTTGTTCTTTTGATTGTTAGCAGGTAGTGATCACTTCCAATCTCTGGCCCCCTCCAGACTCTAGCATCTCGGACATATTTGAATGAGCTTCTCCGAACAATGGCATAGTCGATCACTGACTTCTCATTCTTTGTTGGTTCACATCTAGTGTATGCATGTATGCGCTTATGGGGGAACTTTGTGTTTGTAATGATCAGATTCTGCTCACTGCAGAATCTAAGGAGTCGCTTTCCATGTCATTGAGAGTATCTTCTCCATATCTTCCGATAACTCCACCCCATCTAGCATGGTCATTTCCAACTCTGGCATTAAAATCTCCGAGCATGATAACTTCGTCTAGGCAGTCATCCACTGTCCTTTGAAGCAGCTCGAAGAATTCCTCCTTGACCTCTGCTCTCTCATCCTCATTTGGCCCATACACTATGACCAGGTTGACTATGGTTTCTCCTTCTTTTAGTTTAACAACCATAATGCGCTCCGAGACAAAGTTCCATCCCTTGATACTATCTTTTTGATTTTGGGCCACAATGCAACCCACGCCCCCTTTAGCTCTTTCAGACATGGGTACACCACTGTAGAGCAGCGTGTTGCCATCGAGATCCATAACTCTGTAACTGTTTTTTTTTTTCTTGTTGATGTGATCACCGGCCCAAGACAGTATACATGTTGTTAGATGTGTAGTGCGAGCGTATGATGAATTGAGTGTGGGTGCGAATGAAGGCGCGAATGTGTTTAGGCTCGTATAGATGTAGATCCTGCAACCCATACTCTCACATGCAGTAATCAAGGATGCTTTGACACTGCAGGCATGTTTCAAGACATTTATTTACGGGAACACACATAGTATCAACACGAACAGTCAGTGTAACAAGGTCATGCTGACCTGACATCGATAGGTATACATTTGGCATTCAAAAAGGTAAACATCAGAATAGACGTGCATGGTCAATAGCAAAGTTCTTCAATAATGACAGTTCGTAGCGTCGCCCTTGGCGTCTCTGACTAAACGCGTCAGATGCCTTAGTTACTTTGACACACAGGTGCAACTTGGCACTCCCCGCCAATTGCACATATCAGGCTGTAGTATAATAGCCGAAAGCACAGGCCTCGTTCTGACGTCGGCCGTGTACTTCTGTTAAATAGGTTATCATCAACCCTGCAGTAATACTTATTGTAGATAGAAGTTCCGCCAATCTGCGGCTCCCACAATATATCTTCGTCACTGGATTTCTGGACAATATAAGACTAACAGTCTTGGATGGCTACCTCGAGCACAAATATATATAAGTTCTGAAATGGCGGATCAGTGAGCTGCTGTTCACCCTAGGTAATCCTTTACATGTTCTGCCACCGAAAAGCGTAATAATGCATAAAGGTCGGTATTACCTGGCAAATGAATCCTCAGAACATCACAAGGAATTCTGTCGTCATCCCGACGCACAGAGATTCACTGGGGAAAACTGCCATAGCAGTTACTTCGAAGATTCTCCCCGAAAAACAATGGACTCTTGGTCCCTTCAGAAAAACAGGACCTCTCGGCTTCCCGGAAGTATATCTCACTCCCGCTTAAAAAACCTTCCCATAGGCCTACGCCGAACTGTCAACCTCTGACCCTACAGGTCAAACACAATGAATGAATAAACAAGGGAAGACAACCCCTAATCAACCTGACATCGCAGGTAAAGACACAATTATACTTATGATACAAACATAAGCAAATAACTTGACAGATGACTCCGTCGAAAATGACAGCAACATTACTACCACCCCCCTGTAAAAAAAAAAATGCAATTTTTTTTTTTTTTAATATGTTCATGAGCAAGATAGCACCAGTATCACTTCTGTGCTCATGCAAACAATGAACCTAATATCAGGTACAATAGAAGAGGGTACAAATCATCTCTCAACATAGGAGAAAATATTTCCTTTAAGCCAAACAAACTAAGGGATACCATTCAAGAAACCTAAGTTGCTGGCAATACCAATCATATATCAAACATTACTAAATAATATAATCATAGCAATATACAAATGTCAATGCTATTTTAGCAACATATTACTGATGGATGGACAAAATGAAATTTGTTAAATTATCTAAACATCATCCAAATACATTTGTATTACAACATATTATGATATTAAGGACAGACCTAAGTCTGAAAATATATCAGGAAAAACTAGGACACAAGATTTAACTGGAATCATGTGGGCATCTAGACAATATGTCCGCCATCACATTATCCGAACCACGGATAGCTCGCACCGTGAAATGGAAAGGCTGAAGAGCAATAGCATAACGAGTAGATCTCGAGCTCTTCAAATCCTTACTTTGCATAGCCGTAAGAGCTTTTTGGTCGGTTTCCATAAAGAAATGCGCGCCCAGAAGGAACCTTTGTAGCTTAAGAATGGACCAAACCATAGCCAACAATTCACGGTCCAAAACCGAGTAATTCCTTTCTGCCGCATTCAGCTTCCTAGAAATATACATTACAGGATGCAGAGTTCCTGAATATTCCTGCATTAGTGCCGCTCCAATCCCAGTGGAAGAGGCATCACTACGAAGGACAAAAGTCTTATCAATCGTCGGTAGTCTTAAGATAGGATGAGATGAGAACAAATTCTTAACCTGATCCAATGAAGTTTGGCATTCTTGGGACCAACGCACCATATTAGGAGAACCTTTTTTCAATAACGTTGAAAGTGGTGCCATAATGGAGGACAGATTCTCAATGAATCTTCCATAGAATTGTATCAATCCCAAGAGACTACGCACTTGCTTTTTTGTCTTCGGAACCGAGATATTTAATATCTTTGAAATGTTTTGGTCCTCTGTCTTCAACAGACCATGACCAACTCGATGACCTAGGAAGGAAATTTCACTAAACCCAACAAAAGCTTTAGAGGGTTTAGCAGTCAAACTATGCTCACGTAGAGTAGATAGCAATTCCTTTAGACCCACATAGTGTTCTTCCCAAGTATCGCTGAAAAGACAGATGTCGTCTAAATATGCAATGACATCTGCACGATCTGATAGAATTCGTCGCATCATGCGCACGAAAGTCGCTGGGGCGTTCATAAGCCCGAAAGGCATAAAATTCCATTGAAACAGACCCCTAGGTGTCGAAAAAGCAGTGAGAGGTTTGGCGTGTTCCGTCAGTGGGACTTGCCAATAACCTTTCGACAAGTCTAGTTTAGTAAAGAATTTAGCTTTAGAAAGTCTAATAAGTAGATCATCTAATAACGGCATAGGTTCAGCATCGAACTTCGTAACTTGATTTAATTTGCGATAATCAACGCAAAGACGTATGTTATTGTCTTTCTTTCGAACAATAACTATTGACGAAGAATAAGCTGAAGTGGATGGTTCAATTATTTGTAGTTGAATCATTTCATCCAATTCTTTCTCGACTTGTGCTTGAAAATGAATAGGTATTGGGTATGGTCTTACTCTGATCGGATTACGATCAGTAAGTATGATGTCATGTTCTATGACATCTGTGTGTCCAGGAATGTCGGTAAGGACATCCTGATATGATTGTAACGTAGAGGATACTTGACGTTGTTCCTCAAAAGACAAGTTGGGAAGAGACTGTAACGTCTCTCCACGATTCCGTTGAAGTAAGTGGAATCGTAGGAAGAGGTAAGTTCACGTCAGAAAAAATAGTTTCCTCATCCTGTATAACAGACAGGGATGAGATGTGACCATGTTGGACTGGAGAGTCGTCCGTCGCCTGGAAAATAGGCTGTAAATAGTCTGGACGTTCAATAAACTCTGTTAGCATATTTATATGGAAGGTTTTATGCCTTCCATCCACATCGACAATATAGTCGACATCAGAAATTTTCGAGACTATAGTGTATGGACCCTTCCAAGAAATGAGAAGTCTATTCTCTCTTGAGGGCAGTAAGACATATGCTTTGTCTCCAGGACAAAGTTGACGTAGGCGTCTTTTTTTGTTAGCAAATCGCCTAGCTTTTTCTTTCGCAAATTCGGAAGATGAAGTTGCTAACCTGCACGATTCGATAATCTTTTCTCTAAGAGCTATAACATATTCATATGACGATTGTGTATCATCGTCAATATTATCGGAAGTTATCAAATCGTGTAACAAGGACATCGGCCCGCGCGGTTGCGCGCCAAAGACAAGTTCGAAAGGAGAAAACCCTGTATGCTCGTTGGGAACCTCTCTATAGGCAAAGAGGACTGCAGGTAAAACCCTGTCCCAATCTTCAGGATGATCCTCCGTTATCTTGCCAAGTAAGTTCTTTAGTGTCCTGTTAAGACGTTCTACCAATCCATTGGACATTGGATGATAAATACTACTGAGAGACCTTTTAATGTCTAGCGTAGCCATTACCTGAGACATAACGTCCGAAATTAACTGAGTGCCGTGATCCGACAGTATTTCTCCGGGGAATCCCAGACGAGAAAATACGAGCCAAAGAGCATCAGCGATATCGACAATTGATATGCTCTTCAGAGGAATAGCCTCTGGCCAACGCGTGCACATGTCCACGCAAGTGAGGATAAATTGGTGTCCTCTGGCTGACTTAATTTTGAACGGACCAATGATGTCTATAGCCATTTTCTGAAACGGCCGAATCGGAATATCTGCAGCCTGAATAGGAGCAGCATGTCTCGGACCCCTAGACTTGACCTCTTGACAAATTTTGCAAGATCGGCAATAAATTCGGATGTCTTTATTCACGAATGGCCAAAAGAAGGACGCAAGGACTCTAGTTTTAGTTCTGGAAAAACCCATGTGTCCAGCACACTGAGAATCGTGTGCATGCCGAAGAATTAAGGCTCTCATACACTTAGGCACAAGAATTTGCGAATGCATAGACTTGTCCGAGTGTTGTACCATTCGTACCAATATACCATTCTTCATAGTAATATACGATTTGTGATTCGTATTTTGATTGGGATCCCCTTTCTTTGCAAGAAGGAAGTATTTCTTCAAAGAAGGATCCTCTTCTTGACGTTTAACAAACGAGTCATGGGAAATCACCAAGTGCTCGTCTTGGCTATCAACTTCATTACTATTATCAGATGAAGTTGGGGGATTAAGAGCTTGAGCTCTTGTCATCACTGCATTGACCGTTTGAATGTTTTCTTCTTCCCAACTAGAAATTTGTTGCGGGGTGCATTCCTTAACCCCATGAATACGACCGATTATAAGATCCGCAATAGGATTAGGAAGAAGACATGCATGGACATCTCCTGTGAAGAAAGGAGTGTCAATCCTAATAATAGCAGTAGGATAGCTTTCCATAGTACCACCAAATGTAACACATTTGATTGTTTTTCCAGTGGCACAGCAAGGATCTATCAGAGACTCCTTAACCCCGACGGTAGTACATCCCGAATCGAAAAGTACTGAGACTAGCCTATCATTTATTAGACCTTTATCTAAGATGAGAGATCCTCTCCCATCATGCGCAACTGTAGCAGTTAGAGCAGGAAGAGGGTGACCACAACTTAGCGTAGATACAGTTGATGAGTCAAACAATGTTAAGCATTGGGGGCATTCAGTTGCTCTCCCAAAATCGAAAGCACAACCAGTGATAGCCCTAGAGTTACCACTATCATTTACTGTATTACAGGCTCCATCAAACTCTTGTTGCGCAGAGTTTGCCTGTTGGTAAGGTCTTTTCTTGTTAAACCTAGGTCTACCTCGATTATCATTTCCCCTGTAATTATTTTGACTATCATTTCCCCTGTAATTATTTCGACTATCATTTCCCCTGTAATTGTGATCATATTGTCTATTGTACTCATCATTCCGGTTTGAATCCCGGTTTCTAAATTCACCATCGTCATAATCTTGACGTCGAGAATGATTACCTCGAAAATTTGAATAGTTATTATTTGGATAGCCTTTGCGAAAGTGTCTCAAATTATTACCACTAAAATTACGAGAACTACCATCTTGTCTCCACTGCATAGACGAAGAACCATCATGTGTTGGATTATTCCGCTTCTGAGTGTAATTTTGATTACTTCCCCTATTCCAATTTTGTTGAGCACCCTGAAATTTTTTTTTGAAATTAGGGCCATATGGTGTTGCCGAAGCAGCTGGCAACCCTTCTTTCACTTTAGAATTGCTAACTGTAGCATGGGGATGTGCTGTGGCATACTGACAACAGTATTCCTCCATTTCTTTTAAGTTTTTAGGCTTACGCTCATGAAGGAATGCAAGAAAAGAATCATTAACAGATGACAAAACCTTATCTCGCAATAATAAGTCCATTAGACCTTCATATGTTTTCTCAATCTGAGACAACTCAACCCATCGTGTAAATGTACGACGTATCTTTGTAACAAAATCAGAGAAATCTACTCCATTTTCTGGCAACATTGTCCTAAAACGAAGACGATAGTCTTCTTGTTTTAGTTGATATTTTTTTAGTAATGCTGCCCTGACAACATCATAATTAGTCCTCTCATGTTCGTCTATTGTCATAAGAGTAGTCACTGTGTCACCTGTAAAAAATGGCATCAGTTGTTCAACATATTTTTCCTTTTTTATGTTATGCGTATCGCACAAAAATTGGAATCTATCTAGATAATCTGCTACGTCATCCTTTAAAGGATTGAAATGAGGCAATTTAATCCTACTAACAAACTCCCTTGTCGTACTCGAAGTTGTTTGCTGAGCACCCGTACTCGCCAATTTCAATTTCTCTAACTCCAAAGTTGCGAGTTTTTCATCAAGTTCCATCTTCTGTTTTCTTTCCTCATGTTCCATTTTTCTGATTTCAGCCTCAGCTTTCCTCTCCTCTGCAGCAGCTTGAGCTTTCCTCTCCTCTGCAGCAGCTTCTTTGTCTAATCTCTTCTGTTCCGCTTCTTTGTCTAATCTCTTTTGTTCAGCTTCTTTGTCTAATCTCTTTTGTTCAGCTTCAAATCTCCTTTCCTCCACCTGCATCTGCAATTTCTTTTGTTCAGCAGCCATATTAGCTTCTCTGTCTAGCCTTTTTTGTTCCGCCGCAGCTTCTCTTTCTAATCTTTTCTCTTCAGCCTGAGCTTTTTTCTCTTCTGCAGCTAATGCTTTGTCATACTGAGCAACAGCCCATTGTTCTAACTGTTGACCAGTCTTATCAAGGGCTCTCCCTTGTGTAATAAAGTAGTCCAATGTAGACATCTTGTCTACTGAGATCAGAAACCTGAAAAAAAAATTAAATAAATTACCTTATCCCACTTCAATGGGAGACAAGTCTGAAATGCTAGACTTGTATACTCACTTCACTTTCTTTCACACTCTTAGTCTTGTTTATAATGTACCCAAAAAATCACCTGAGTACCTGTGGAAAAAAAAAATTCCCTTATATCCCACTCACTATGGGCACAAGTCTTTTTTATAAAGAACTTGAATATGTATTTCACCTTGTCTCAATCTTTGTAGATAACAAGTCTTTTATCAAAGAACTTGTATAAATATCTTATATAATATTATTTAACAAACTCTATATGAAGAGTCTACCTTATCAATAATATCAAAACATGACCAAGTATGTGTATGTAGACTGTGCATGACAGTAATGTAGTACAACCAAAAAAAAAATACAAAGACAAAGATACAAAACAATACAAATGGCAACACTGTTTTAACCAAAAATGTGTAGAGAAATACACAAGAAAGGAGAGACCTACAGAATACAAACAAAACAAATCGACAATCAAAACTGAAAAACAGACAAAATATTACAAAAAACAACGTTAAGTACAATTACATCACAGCTAACATCAATAGCGACCAATTGTCACTAGCAAATTTCCAAATTAAGAAAATTTGCACCTACAGAACGCTTACAGTAAGCCTCGATCAAGTGGCATATTTACCGTAAGACCCACCAACCGAAAAAACCCGCAGAAAAATACACAAAACAGTAGAAGTAACATAATATAGCAATCAATTTCAATGTGTTGCAGAACAAGTTCAGTCACAGCTGAAACTAAAATAAATTCCTTGCTCCTTGCGAACACAGAAACGAAATGTCAAACGCGCACTGAACGTCAAATCCACTGTAACATAAAGTGGTATTCACGAACCAAAGTTACTATGACCTTCTCAAATTACGCCTTGCACATTGAATGTTTACAATTTCCACGTACTGTTTACAAACACTTGACCTCCAACAATGTAGCTTGAATGCTCTGACCTAGAAAAGTCTGTTGTTGAATGAAACGTGTAACAACCAGCAGTACTGTTTACAATAGGAACCCGCCTTCTATGCAGTTATGGTCCACGTAGCAAATGCCTAGTAGTTAACTTCAGTACATGTCTTGTTATGGTTTATCTAGCATTATAATATAAATGCTCGTACTGTTTATTTGGGTCAACCGTTGATGACCTATATCTGTCCTGTTGTAGCCAAAACTTGCAAGTGTAGAATTAGCGCTGTGTGTTACGGCTGTCCCGTGTGTAGCTTAGACCCACAGATCAGAAGTGTAATGTGTACTTGTCCTTCTTGTAACTTTCTCGACAAAACTGGAGACATCCTACATGTAACAGCCAACCAGGAATGTAAATTTCTGGATCCATAAATGTCAACAATAATGTCAAATGCTCGCTCTGTTCTTTTTAAACCCACAGATCTGGTCCATCAGAAATGTAAGTTTCTAGGCCACATTGGCGACAAGAAATGTATCATAAGAGCCCACGTAACTGGTCCACCAGAAATGTAACTGTCTTTTTTTTCTTGTTGATGTGATCACTGGCCCAAGACAGTATACATGTTGTTAGATGTGTAGTGCGAGCGTATGATGAATTGAGTGTGGGTGCGAATGAAGGCGCGAATGTGTTTAGGCTCGTATAGATGTAGATCCTGCAACCCATACTCTCACATGCAGTAATCAAGGATGCTTTGACACTGCAGGCATGTTTCAAGACATTTATTGACGGGAACACACATAGTATCAACAGGAACAGTCAGTGTAACAAGGTCATGCTGACCTGACATCGATAGGTATACATTTGGCATTCAAAAAGGTAAACATCAGAATAGACGTGCATGGTCAATAGCAAAGTTCTTCAATAATGACAGTTCGTAGCGTCGCCCTTGGCGTCTCTGACTAAACGCGTCAGATGCCTTAGTTACTTTGACACACAGGTGCAACTTGGCACTCCCCGCCAATTGCACATATCAGGCTGTAGTATAATAGCCGAAAGCACAGGCCTCGTTCTGACGTCGGCCGTGTACTTCTGTTAAATAGGTTATCATCAACCCTGCAGTAATACTTATTGTAGATAGAAGTTCCGCCAATCTGCGGCTCCCACAATATATCTTCGTCACTGGATTTCTGGACAATATAAGACTAACAGTCTTGGATGGCTACCTCGAGCACAAATATATAAGTTCTGAAATGGCGGATCAGTGAGCTGCTGTTCACCCTAGGTAATCCTTTACATGTTCTGCCACCGAAAAGCGTAATAATGCATAAAGGTCGGTATTACCTGGCAAATGAATCCTCAGAACATCACAAGGAATTCTGTCGTCATCCCGACGCACAGAGATTCACTGGGGAAAACTGCCATAGCAGTTACTTCGAAGATTCTCCCCGAAAAACAATGGACTCTTGGTCCCTTCAGAAAAACAGGACCTCTCGGCTTCCCGGAAGTATATCTCACTCCCGCTTAAAAAACCTTCCCATAGGCCTACGCCGAACTGTCAACCTCTGACCCTACAGGTCAAACACAATGAATGAATAAACAAGGGAAGACAACCCCTAATCAACCTGACATCGCAGGTAAAGACACAATTATATTTATGATACAAACATAAGCAAATAACTTGACAGATGACTCCGTCGAAAATGACAGCAACAAACTTTTTCTCTCTTGTGTTGCTAGTAATCATAGTTTAAGACAAACAGGTGATTGGCCTGTTGTGCCTTTGCATGGTGGAGGGGCTGCCTCCTTACGGCCTCCATGCAGGCCGCCCTCCTCCTTTTTCATCCGGGCTTGGGACAGGCATTGGCGGAGTTATATTTTTCTTCATTAATTTAAAAAACATTTCTGATAATTAAAAAACAAATCACACTGGTAGCACAATACAGGTGCTATAGAAATCACTGAAAGACATGAAGGGGATAAAGATGACATTATTTATTAAATTAATGAAGAAAAATATCCCGTTCAACCTCTAATGGGTTATAATTAGGACATATATTGTTTTCAATCCAAATAATATGAACGACTGCCGATATGAGAAAGTGGCATCACATTTGTCAAATCATTGAAAATAGGAACAATCACAATTATGCTTATATGTTAAATAAATAAAAAAAAACCAAGAAGAAACTCTGAACAAGAATAATAAAGTGGAGGGGTGTAAAGGCCTGGTGGTTCCAGTTATATAACTGACTTTAACAGATATTTACTTGACTTTCATCTGTTAAAAGTCATATGAATTGTAAGAACAGCATCCGAACTTCACATTCCCAGCCACTAGATATTAACATTTGTTCGTGTTAAATATTGTTTGACTATATTATGCAGTTCACTAGGTCATGGAAAGACCTTGAGATGATGGCACGAGTAGGAAGACTCGGCACAAGTTTATTGAAGGCCTATGCTCCTTGGGGAACTGAAAGGTGATGATGATGATAACAATACAAAACACAGTGCTATAAAATATCAGACAATATGGCCACTTGACCGGCTAAGCTTAATGGCGTGAGTGTGATCGTATGGATTTGCTGTGCATTGCTTCATTTTTATCTAATTGTAATACTGATCGACTATATGTACAAGAAAAGGGTATAGTCCGTTCGGAAATTCGTGCCCACAGAAAGCGTCAATTTTCTCCAAAACTGTTTGTTGTATGGACATGAATTTTTGCATGCAGTCTTAGATTTTCCATGCAGTTAAGATTTTGCGATCATTACATCCACAGCTGTCTCGAAATTTTCAAAACGGCGATTTTCTTTGATCTTCTTGGAACATTTGCCTAAATCTGCCCGTAACATTAATTCTTACAGTAAATCACAACATTTGTGCGACAAGACGGTTCAAAGGCGTGTCCTAAATGTGTGATTGGTTGTTGACGTGATTTTGATACGAGGAATGATGATCTGATAATGAACCATGATAGCAGTAAATCATCAGGAAGCTATGACGAATCGTAACAGTTTATGTGTTATTATAGATTGGCATATGAAATTAGTTTATCACAAACGAAGGAATGCGATCGACGTGCCTCATTCCAAATCGGACGACTCCAATAAGTTCACAACAGTTATTGGTTGGATAAACTGCAAGCCATCTCGCTGCCAGTAATCTTCTTCTTCCTGGAGCACGTGTTTTTCACATTTAGCCCAGTATTCTGTGTCTATTCGTGAAAGGGCCTCACGAGTCATGTCTTCAACATCGCACATTTTAAAAGTGGTGTTCTGGGCGGCCACTTGCCCTTTAACTCTAGCCCAAACCAGCTCTATTGGGTTAAGGGGAGAATGGTAAGGTGGGAGTCGAAGAGAAACATGAACCTGCTCTTGAAGGATTTTATCAATCAGATACACTTTTGTCTTATTCCTCTGTCTCACAAGCTGCAACAACTCTGGTTTTAAATAGCTGTTGTCAGCGAAGATATTTTCATTCACAAGCCACCTCCTGATTTCGTCTTTCGTGCTTGCCGAAGTGGGAGCTTTATCCTCCTGCGCTAGAACATTATGATAGGACGCATTATCCATCACCAGGCAAGACGGCCTATCTAGAGTCGGGAGGAGTGTATTCACTATCCAATCTCGAAAAATTTGCCCATTCATTTCACTGTGGTAGTCCCTACCATCTACAGACTTTGATTGAAAAATAAGCTCTGCATCACGGACAAGCCCATTCTGTCTGCTGCCAGCATGTGCTAATATAATGCGTTGACCTTTCTTCTTTGATCCTTAGCCGCCGACCGTCAAAGCAGTCAGTGGTCATCACGCCTAGTGGCGTCTTGTAGGGCAACAACAAATTGATTCCACTTTGCTCGGTCGGTGGCCATCCTTCGTACAGTGCCCCAACTCTGGTTCATTCTTTGCATCTCAGCCTCCACAGTCCTCCGCCAGGTTGTTTTTGGTCGGCCTCTTTTTCTTCAGGGGTCCAAAGCATAGCTGTTCTTGTGATGGCATCGAGGTGCATTGACCTTTGCTGCTGGTAATTTTCCTTTTATGGTCTCCGTCAATAGATTGCCATTCTTTCTCGTTCGTATGATGAGCATTAACCCAAGATTCGTCCAAATACACTATATCATAGCCGTCTTGCCTTCTCTCACGAATATGCCTAAGGTATTTGCTTCGAGCTGCAACCAGATGTGGTTTTTCACATAAAAAATTCCGTCCGCCAGACGTTTTTCTAAAAGTTAAGCCGACACTTCTGACAAGTTGCCAAAGAGTTGTTTTTGAGACGTTAATATCGCATTCTGCTTGCAGCCGACTTTTCAGCATGCGGAGAGTAACAAGTTGATTGGCATTAAACATCTTCAAAATCAAACGTCTAATGACATCCTTGTCAAAATCATCAATTTGTTTCTTCCTTCCTTGCTTAACCGCGACCTCTGTACAATCACCGTCCTGTTGTATCCAACGTCGAAAAGATCTTCTATCCACACCCAGGGCCTTTCGTGTTCTCCTACCTGGTTCTTGGATGTCGTGGTATAAACAACCCATCTTAGCCTATCTGCGAAAATGCCTGTACAATATAACAGTTACTTCTGCAAAGTGATAAATTTACATTTCAGATTCATTGCGCGCTGGTGTCGTTTTGTTTCGTTGCAGCCAACTCATTGAAATTAGCATACGCCGCTGAAATAATTACTCGCGACTGTGTACAATAGGTGCGCACACGTGCGGACATGTAGTCACTACACTAATTCAAACAACAAAAATATTGAATAACACATTTCATCGCTTGTACTGTGCTGCAACAAAAATTAAGTGCGTAATTTTTGAACGGATCTTGTAACTTTCCTGTAGAACTAATAAAAATTAACCCAGACAACGGTAAGAGTTTTTTTATATATAACTTAAAGAAGAAAATTCGAACATGACATGAGTTTTGTAAGGGCAAAAAATATATTAATAACTGCATTGATATCAGTAGGGCACGTAGCAAATTTCAATAACATCCGTCAAGAGGTTGCAAAGTTACAACGTTCAATGTGTGGGCACGAATTTCCGAACGGACAATAGTAGTGATTACTGAGCTGAAACAGAATCAGCTGGAGCAGTGAATTTATACAACACTTTTTAATAAACTGGATTCCATTGCGCATGTTCTTGAGTCTTCCGGTAAGATTTCCCGCGACTTGGTTGTTCGTCAATACTACCTGATACCACCCGTATATGTGGAAGTGAAAACTAATTTTAGCGTTACGAACATGCCGAAGCGTAATAACCCTTTCGGGGATAGTTCAAGTCTTCAGTTAAAAACGCATGTGCGGGAAAAAGAAGTGAACACTGGAGTCTGTCAACAGACCAGGATGCAGGCAGTGTATGGTATGCTAAAAGTAGGCTAATGTTATGAAGTAGCCTAATTATTTAAATTATTAGTCCTACTAGAGTTTCGCCTCTGTCGATGCCGGGCATAGTCATAAATATACAGAAATTCTAATGCCCTAAATGCCTAGAACTGATGCAGTATAGAAAGTAGGCCGACGTCCGACAAATGCGAAGACAATGGAATTTTGCAAGATTATAGCCTATATAGCAAGGGTTGAAATGAACTATAGTGGGACGTGTCCTTTGATGCCGCCCAAATGAAGTCGCTGTCACGGATTGCCTCCCCTTAGCTCTGCAGTAGTGGTCCAATAATGGCCACAACTTCAAGAGTAACTAATTTGGGTCTTCAAAGGTGTCCACCTTCGCACACAATTACTCTTGGCAGAGTTGTAGGTAGAAGGATAATGATGCTTCTACCTTGAGGTAGTGCATAAGATTTTCAGAAAAGCGAGAACAATGCTGAATGTTTCTTAGCAATGTTAACTCTAGTATCTGCAGTCAACTTTTTTTGAAGGATTGGGTTATCTTATAATTCATTAGCTCGTTAAGCCCCCAGCTGGTTTAATTCAGTGAGATTCCTCTGATTAGTATTATTGTTACTATTGTTATTATTATTGTTAGTGGCTCTTTAGGTGTAGGTAGAACTAAATATGTAAAAATCAGGACTCACACATGTGCCTTATGCTCTGTAATCATTAACTCGACTATGGATTTATCAAAATCAACATATACAAAATTTAATGATCAATCGCTTTTGGAACAGATGTAAATAAATATAAACTATCATCATTGACTGGCTATCAGTTTTAGAAATAAAGTCTGTTGTTCTGGCCTGCTAGAACTATGACTTATCTTTCCAAATTCCTGAATTGCTGGTGCTGCTGGTTCCGTCAATTCGTCTCTCTGTTGAGGACACGTTTCCAGATGTTTAGAAGTTACCTCTCCTGGTCCAGGCAAGGATCTTAAAGTGTTGATCTCAGGCTTAGAAACACAGACTAGTAACACAGCTGGTATCGTTCGTAAAGTAGTACCACAACTGGCCTCTCTGATCCGTACCACCAACTTTTAGAGGGAGTAAAAGAACAAATTCTGCTTCTAAATATTTGTTTGCCTGATATTAATCGGGTGCTTATCCCTCACTGTTCGTGAACTGATTCCTTTTCTCCGATTTTTTACTCCTCCTGAGCGTATATTATCTAACTCAGGGGATGGGATGAAAAATCACCATTATTTCAGTTAATCTAATGAAAATTTGTGACTGGACAGCAGAAAATGGCTTGTGCCTGAAGCAACATATAAAGTTTACATTCATTTAACAAATGATAATAATAGCCCCTTCAGTCATAACTGACTATGGGAATGCGCCCCTGAGGTGACAACCCTCAGCTGCTTATTTTCTTGGTGCTCCTTTCGACATTTTCTCCTCACCTCTGCTTCTTGTGTGAGCCTCTCTTCGCCCAATCTGAGGTGGCGCCGTAAATAGCATCGCCACTTAGTGCGATCGGCAGCTTCATCCTCCCATGTTGCTGGATCCATGTCCAGTGCCCTCATATCTCTCTTGCACACATCTTTGAACCTCAGCTGTGGTCGCCCAACTGTTCTCTTGCCATCTGCTAATTGTCCGTAGAAGATATCTTTTGGGATGCGACCATCTTCCATGCGGCGAACATGGCCAAGCCAGCGAAGTCTGCGTTGTCTAAGAAGCGTATACATACTTTGAAGGCCAGCACGTGACAACACCTCGACATTTGTCACTTTATCTTTCCACGAGATGCCGAGGATGCGGCGTAGACACCGCAAATGGAAGGTATTGAGCCTTCTTTCTTGCTTAGCATAGGTCGTCCAGGTCTCGCTGCCATATAGGAGTGTGCTGGTGACGCAGGCATTATATACCGCAGCTTTGGTCTTCATTGTGAGTTTAGAGTTTCCCCAAACACGCGATGTGAGGCGGGCAAAGGTAGCTGCAGCTTTGCCAATGCGGCTGTCGATTTCTGTATCCAGTGAGAGTTTGTCATTGATGGTAGACCCTAGGTATGTGAAGTGGTGCACCACTGCCAATTCATAGTTATCGATAGTGATAACTGGTGCAGCACCCACATCCTGACTCAGCACATTCGTTTTCTTTAGACTTATTGTGAGGCCAAAGTCCTTGCATGCTTTAGTGAAGCGATTCATCAAGCTCTGAAGCTCCTGTTGGCTTTGAGTGACGACTGCAGCATCATCAGCGAACAACAAGTCTCTTATAGTGACCCTTCTGATTTTTGTTTTTGCCTTCAGCCTTGAAAGATTAAACAGACGGCCATCTGACCTAGTGTGAAGGCATATTCCTTCAGTTGCATCTCTGAATGCATGTTTCAAGAGTAAGGCAAGAAGATTCCGAAGAGGGTCGGAGCCAGAACACAGCCTTGTTTAACGCCACTTCGTATATCAAAGGGCTGTGACGTGCTTCCAGCATATTGGACTGTTCCCTTCATGCCGTCATGGAATGACTTTATCATTTCCAGCATTTTAGAAGGGCAGCCTATTTTCAGGAGGATTTTAAAGAGTCCATCCCTACTAACCAGGTCGAATGCTTTTGTGAGGTCTATAAAGGCGATATATAATGGTCTTTTCTGCTCTCTTGATTTTTCCTGAAGCTGGCGGAGAGAGAAGATCATGTCTATTGTTGATCTGCCAGCTCGGAATCCACACTGTGACTCTGGATATATGCGCTCAGCTAACACACACACACACACAAGTAACAAATGATAATACACAACGATTCACATGTTGATGTAATCATCACTCACTCCCTGCTCCATTTGGAGTCTGGGGTTACTTCTGTTTGGTTCTCTGTGTGACCTAGCATGAAGCAATCACCAGTGCTTGCTGTGGTGATTCGTGAATGTATCATTTTCACATGTTGAGGTTGCCAGCCTCATATGAATCTTTAACACCACTAGTCAAGTATACACATATAAAGTTCAAAGTATAAAACGATGTACACTCACCTCAATAAAATTGAGAATCTTTAGACTTCCAGCTCAGATAAATAGTCTCAGCAAGTTAATACGATTTGCCTCGAACACACGTCTGGGATTTTTTCTTATTTCAGAATTCCTCTGTGACTTTGTGTGTAGTTTTCTGTAGGATTCTGGGTCCAAATTAATTTTGGCGAGTTTTCTTTTCCAGTGGGTAAAAGATGCTTTAATACGTGTTTCCGTTCCTAATAAATTCAGAGTCCAACTGTATTCTTTCCTGTAGCAAGGTCTGTGCTGTCTACAGGTGACGATTTCTGGAATGTAGTCTCATGTGTAAAATTGTTCTGCATTATATATCGTAGGTTTCCTGCTCCCGCTTTTGGCAGTTGGGACAAACACCCTATCGACGCAGTTGTTCTCCTCAAAATGCCAGCCAATATTATTTGAAAGTTTTAGTTATGCAACTTTATGATGAAATATTTTGCATGACTCATCTAGTGCAAAATTTCAAACGAGTACTTTCTAAAATAGGGCTGTAAACATCCGATTATTATTTGGTAAAGTTACATCTATCACGCTTCAAAAGGTCTTCCCGGATTAGGGAATTATCTTACTTTCTTATCTCACATAATTCAGATGTCGTATATATTCGTGGTTTATCCGTACCTCCAATATTGCGAGTCTATTGCTCTGACGAATTGAAAGGGATGACTCCAATCTTGTACAAACATCGACAATAGCCTTTCACCTGGAGTCCATGTGGGATTATTATGTTTTAAATTTTATGTTAATGAACGTCTTTGGTAGTATTAACACTTGTGTGTTCAGTATACTTAAAACATTTTGCATGTAAAATTGAAAAACACTAAAAAGTTAACTGTAGAATACGATCTTACCAAAGACAAATTACTGTTGTAGACAATAAAACTTTCTTTTTAGTCTTCAAACGTCAAGTTAATCCATATACAAAGTAAAAAAAAAAACTGCTTATGGCCACAATTAGTACATTTAATGTTATTCACACCAGTTTTTCTGTGGTCCCTTGTAAGAAAAAAATAAAATTATGCAATCATGCATTACGTAATTTTCAAACAAATAAAGAAGAATAACGTCATATAAAAACTTTTTTACTCTTGTTTAATGTTTTAATAGTATCCCTAGCTTCATCTTCTACCAAGAACTAGTTATTAGATGTTACGGTAGGTCTAGTTTTGTTGCTTTTTGATCGGCCAGAATATGACCTCCCACTCATCAAGTAAATCTAATGTGTCTAGCTTTTCTGCACAGATTCCGTATTTTGACAACAAACTGTGACTACCAAACAAGTATCATCAATGTCAGCAATGTTTCAAAGTAGTTTGACACAATTATTTGCTTAGGAGACTTAGAAAATGTTAATATAAAGCGTGACATATTTCTCTAGCAATAACAACGAAAAACGCAAACACGCGAATCGTCACAAAAATTGTGATAATAACATCAAAACACGCACATGTGCTGCTTAACTAGAGTCAAATTAGTTGTTTAAATAGTAGCGGAAGTCATTCTACGAGTTTTAAAATATGACCTGCATTAAACGGACAATGTTTAGGGTTTATTCGTGATAAACTAAAAACCACGCTCTGAGCGTTGTTCTGGCACGGCGCGTTGAATTTTGCAACGCTCAGAGCGTTGGTCTGGAGTCAAAGAGTTAATCCTAACCATAGTGACTCATTTCGATGGTATAGAAGAACATGTCTCACTGTTGTTCATTTTAAATGAAAAAGGAAGTTCAGAATAAAAAAAACAACCTGAATGAATGCAAGAATTCTTCCTTGTTGTCGTCTGCTCTCACATAACATCTATTTCTCTCTTAAATTTGGTGATCTGTCTCAGGCTTCTGTTGTCACAATATAGCTTCTCCCTTAAAGGGATTGGTGAAGGCCATGTCGTTAACTTGCTCCAACATTCATGGAGGGCATTTTCTACAGTTTGTGGAAGAAGCTCGTGTTGCCCGAGTGGCCATATGTATGCTACAGCTAGCCTTAACCTAATTCTAACCCTGTTTCACGCTTTGTCAAACAGCTAGCCTTAACCTAATTACAACATTGTTTAGAGTTTTGTCAGCAATAATAGTGTATGACAAACATTGAGGCTGTATTAATAATAAAAACCAAATTAACAATTTTGGATGAAATGAAGAACTGTGGACTGGCCATGTTTTCGGTATGGCCTTTAAAAAACATTTAAAAAATTAGGAGATGCATTAATAAGATATTATGGATTAGGTTTAGGAATCCTAAACCTTAATCCTAACCCTAATGGCATTGGCGTCTTACCAGAAGACATCAAAGAACACGTCCCACGGTTTTTCATTTCAGCTTGAAGCAAAAAGCAGTGTATTTGACCAGTATGGGAGCCTCATCTACTGTCTCCTACTTCAGTCCACATAAGCACTTGTCTCTGTCCAATTTTTAATTTGTTTAACAGAAGTGGATCTGCAGTGGATGGTTCTCAGTCAGTTTAAAATTATCACTTGTTTTCTTCCTGGTAAGGAGTTGTAGGGGCCTATGCTTCTGTTACATCTGACTAATGGTGTCCTGTGTGCCATGTTTTTAAAACCTATTTGTCACGAACAGTTCTGTATCAGTGTTGGGTTGTTCATTCTAATGGTAAAGAACTTCATTACGCGAATGGTTGCAAAGGAACAAAAATGTCAGAAAATGTTCTTCAAAACGAACTCCAACAAGTAGTGTTTAACTGGTCACTTACTGGCAGCACACAAGTCTGTGATGACTGTACATATATTTTATTTAACGTGACACATACGGAGTGGAACACACAAGACGATCATGGTTACAGATTACAGATGCAAATGTCATACTTTAAAGTTGCTGATCATACTCTTAAATTCTTGGAGATTCTTCAACAATCAAGTCCTCTTCTATCCAAGTGAGCTGAGGATCACTTCTGTTACCCTCTAATATACATTTACAATGAAGTCCGTTGACCTTCTTCCAAGGACGTCTATCGTGGTAAACGGATTCATGTTCAAGGATCAATCTTTGATATCATACCCGTAAAATTCCCAGACTTTCTTCATACAATACTTATGTAGCATATATATAATCCAGACAAAGTCATACACGGCAATACAATCAGGTTAGAGTCTTCTGTTGACTAACCTCTCTATATCCATGCCACGACTTTGGCATTGATGAAAAACGGCATATAAAACATGTGAAGCATACAAATCAATTAACTTCGTTTACTCGTAGGTATCCTCCCTCTACGGTAATTCAAAAGGGCTAACGACTCCGTCTGTCCATTCTAGGAATGACATACTACGATGAATTCCCGCTAGACCAAAACTAGGAGCGGCCTGATACTTTAATTTAACTCAATAAACATTCGATGTGACATGGGCGACACTTACTTGATACTTCCACTATTGGCTTCATCATGAATACCAGTAGATATCATTACAAAATAATGGCTTCTTCAAACTTGCCAGAAAAATCCAAGAAATATATATCGGACATAAACATGGTCCGAACTGCCCCGTTCAAAACATGACGTCAGAATTCCCTTAACTAGGTTACCCGTGCGTCCAAAGCAACTCACACTGCATCGTGCACGTCAGTGCGTGAATCAATCGACCGCACAAATAATATAACTATATTAAAACTGGTGCGTACATTTGGCAGGACCGAAGACTACCCCCTTAGGTAATAAATGTACGTAACAGCTCCCTTATTACCTCCCCTTAAAAAAATTAATTCTATTAATTTTTTTGAACTTAGTACCCGAGAGAGGTGAGTCAAAACTACCACAAGATATATGAAATGCATAAAGTTATACCATATTAAGAAAAGAATATTAAACGAAATCAATATAACTAAATGATAGTATGCATTAAAGCACACATCCACCGTCGACCTACTTTGGAACGATGTGGTAATATTCGAAGTAAAAACAAGTTGAAAATGAAAAATGAAAAAACCATAAAAAAAAGATGATAATAAAATTCAACTAAGTTTTCAAAAAAAAAAAAATTTGAAACATATGATTTCAAAAATGAAAATGAACAGCAACACTGATGATGATCAATGACAAGAGAATCAATAAAACAGAAAAATTGAAAATACAATGTGCAAAAATGAAGCAATGCAAAATTAAACACTTTAAGAATCAACACCCTTAATGTTTTCTAACACTAGTACGGTTGACTAGTGATCTAACAGTGAGATATCATAACTAAGACCCGTGAATGCAGGTATTACGTGACAACTAAGAAAGTTAGTATGTGTGTGATCCATAATCAATTAAATAGATTAAATTGAATTATTCTAATTTATATATTTCTTAATTACTAACAAATAACCAGTTACTAATATATTCTAAGTAATTCCAATATCACTATCAATATGTCAATGTTCAGTTACAACTAGTTAGTAATCGACGAGACGATGTTCTCAATGTTCCATACACGATAAAATATATTCTCGAACACGATATGTAGTGTAATATGTTCCATAGGAATAACAAATGTATATTTGTCGCTCTTAACAATGTTTCCATACTAATAAAAAGTTACTGTAGTACCAATGTTCCCGTACTAATAAAATGTTACTCTAATACCACTGTTCCCGTTCTAATAAAACGTTACTATAGTATCAATGTTCCCGTACTAATAAAATGTTACTACACAAGAAGTAATGTTATAATCTATAAGTAAGTATATCCTGAAAGTTATACTTATACGAATACTTCAGTTATATAAACAGTCTTTATAGATGTACAATCAATGATAATGTACAAAGTTATTCATGTTATCGGTGAGGATGTTTCAACATCTGGAAGTGGTTTAGTTTCGACAAGTTCGCTTGGGCATCTCGACAAACAGTCTGCGAACACATTCTTCACTCCAGGAATAGCTCGTATTTCAAAATTGAATGGTTGAAGCGCTATAGCGTAACGCGCTGACTTCGATGATTTAACGTTCTTCGTGTTCAGTGCGGTAAGAGCTTTTTGGTCAGATTCCACCACAAAGTGTGAGCCGAGGAGGTAACGTTCCAGTTTTGTGATTGCCCATACTAATGCGAGGAGCTCTTTATCCAGAACGGAGTATTTGAGTTCGCTCTCCGTAAGTTTTCTGGACACGTACATCACCGGAAATAAGGTGCCGTTATATTCCTGCATCAAAACTGCAGCAATAGCGTAAGAAGATGCATCACTGCGAAGAATGAAAGTGAGATTTTTGTTAGGCAACCTCAAAAAAGGTTCATTTGAAAAAAATCGTTTTATATAGTCTAACGCCGTTTGGTGATCCTGCGACCACTTTATTACATTAGATGTGCCTTTCTTCAGTAGAGACGAAAAAGGTGCAGTTATAGTAGACAAATGAGGGATGAATTTTGAATAGAACTGTATTAGTCCTAAAAGAGATCTAACTTGTTTTTTTTTTGTCTTAGGTGCCGAGATGTTTAAAATTTTAGAGACGTTACTGTCTTCTGTATACATGAAACCATGACCTATGCGGTGACCCAGAAATGAGATGTCATGAAAACCGACAAAAGCCTTTGAAGGTTTCGCTGTTAAGTTATAATCCCGTAAGGTAGAAAGTAAAGCTTTTAATCCATGAATATGTTCATCCCAAGAGTCACTGAAAAGACAGATGTCATCTATATAAGTAATGACATCGGGACGATGAGACAATATGCGGCGCATCATGCGTACAAAGGTAGCTGGCGCATTCATTAATCCGAATGGCATAAAATTCCATTGAAAAAGACCCCGTGGCGTCGAGAAAGCGGTGAATGGCTTTGCTTTAGGAGTGAGTGGCACTTGCCAATAGCCCTTTGAAAGGTCAAATTTCGAAAAGAATGTGGCATGAGATAATTTCTCCAATAAGTCGTCTAAAAAGAGGTAACGGTTCCGCATCGAATTTTGTAACTTTGTTTAATTTCCTGTAATCTACGCAAAGACGTATATTGTTGTCCTTCTTCCTAATGATTACCATAGAAGAAGAATATGGTGATGAAGATGGTTCAATTATATTTAATTGAAGCATCTCATCCAATTCCTTATCAACCTTATCACGAAAGTGTAAAGGGATAGGATATGGGCGAACTCGAATAGGCGTATCGTCAGTCAGAATAATGTCATGTTGGATGACTGACGTATGACCTGGGATGTCAGTGAGGACATCCTCATACGAGTGTAGAATATTAGAGACTTGCTGACGTTGATCAGCCGAAAGAGTAGATGAGATTGTAACATCATTCCATTTCTCAGTGGAATGGAGTGGTACAACTGGTATTGGTAGTTGTACATCATCGAAAGAAGATTCTTCTTCTTGGATGACTGACAAACTAGAATAGTGTTGAATAGGAGGTGTAGGATCGTCAGTTGCCTGGAACACTGACTGTAGATAATCAGGACGTGAGTAATACTCCTTCAACATGTTAATGTGGAAGGTTTTATGTTTACCATTAACATCAACGATGTAGTCGACATCGGATATTCTTGAGATGATCCTGAAAGGACCTCTCCAGGTAATTAAAAGACGATTGTTATGCGCAGGGAGTAATACAAAAGCTTCGTCACCAGGAATAAGCTGGCGAAGACGTCTATACTTGTTTGCAAATAGACGAGCTTTTTCTTTGGCTTGTTCGGATGATGCAGTAGCTAGTCTACAAGCATCTATGATTCTCTTTCTCAGAGAGATCACATACTCATAAGAGGATTGAGTTTCCTCTTCAATATTCTCGTCAACCAATAAGTCGTGGATTAACGACATCGGACCGCGTGGTTGCATGCCAAAAACTAGCTGGAATGGAGAAAACCCCGTGGCTTGATTTTGTACTTCGCGATACGCGAACAGAGCAGCGGGTATGACCCGATCCCAGTCTTGGGGATGGTCTTGGGTCATCTTACCCAACAACTGCTTGAGTGTCCTATTGAGACGCTCAATTAACCCATTTGACATCGGATGATAAATAGAACTAAGAGATCTGTCTATACCTAATGTCTTCATAACTTGAGACATGGATTCAGAAATGAACTGAACCCCATGATCCGACAAGATTTTCCGTGGAAAACCAATGCGTGAGAAGATTAACATCAATGCCTCTGCTACACTGGCAGATGAAGTGTTCTTGAGAGGGATGGCCTCAGGCCAACGAGTGCACATATCAATGCACGTAAGAATATGCGTATGCCCTCTAGCAGATGGAAGCATCGGACCAATAATGTCTATAGCCATTTTATCAAATGGTCTAATCGGGATGTCCGCAGCTTGAATAGGAGCCGCATGAAATGGACCCCGTACCTTAACTTCCTGACATATCAAACAGGACCGACAATAGAGAGTGATGTCCCTATGGACGCCTGGCCAGTAGAATGCCGAAAGCACTCTGGATTTGGTACGCGAAAAACCCATATGGCCCGCACATTGCGAGTCATGCGCATGTCGTAATATACGAGATCTCATAGAGGATGGGACTAAGATCTGATAACATAAGGATGAATCCTTTTCCCGTATTACTCTAACCAAAATCCCATTTTTAAGTATAAAGTCATGTCTAGATTTTGCAAGTTTGTTGCTGGTATTCTTTTTGTTCACATACTGAAAAATTTTTTTTTTAATGAATCATCATTCTTTTGCAATGTTGCAAACAACTCCCGTGAAATAGGAGCATCATCATCACAAGTGGTATGAACTGTAGGTTCAATAGGTGTATCATGCGACATATTAGTAGCTTGCGCTCTAGTCACTACTGCATTTGCAGTTTGAATATGTCGCTCTTCCCATTCAGCTATTTGCTGTGGTGTACACTCTTTAATACCATGTATGCGACCAAGTATTACATCACAAATTGGATTCGGAAGGAGACATGCCTGGATCTTTCCTGAAAAAAATGGTGTATTAAGGTCAATAATAGCAGTGGGAAATGTTTCAACGGTGCCACCAAAAGTCACACACTTGACAACCCTGCCCGTGGCACAACTTGGGTTGATCAGCGAAGTCCGGACGCCCACAGTACTACAACCTGAGTCAAATAGGAGAGAGCATGAAATGTTGTTGACAAATCCCTTGTTAAACTTAAGAGAGCCCTGTCCCTGGTGTACTGACGCAGCAGTGGCCGTACAGACTACAGGTAGACTAGGCAAGGTATGTCCGCAACGCAGCGTCGTGATCGCCTTAGGCTGGAAAAGAGTCGAGCATTCTGGACAGTCTTTCACCTGGGTACAATCAAGAGAACAAGACATAGCATTGTGAGTTTCAGCTACTTTACCCTGTTCAATGTTAGCCTGTGTATCACTTAAAGCGACATTAGAATGTCTACCCGTATTACTCGACGATCTATCTCTACGACGCGATCGATTTTGATTATTTGCATTAAAATTGCCATAATTGTCGTTTCTGCTTGAGTTAAAATTTGGATGAGTCCGATAATTTGTATAATTAAAGTTATGATGTTCTTTAAAATTTTTATTCCAAGAACCTTGTCTGTTTTGCGGACCCTGAGATCTTGATCTCCAGTTTTGTTTATTATAATGTCCTTGATTATTTTTAAAATTATTGTTACCAAAATCTCGCGATCTGTGAGCTTGGTTCCAAGAAACATTAAATGGAGCAGATTGTTGAAATTGCTTCCCTTTGTAAAAGTTATCATTGTTAAAATTGTAATTATTTCCCTTATTGACATACCTGTCAGCACTAAAGGAACGATTTCGTGAAAAATTGTTTTGTTGTGCTGCAAAAGCAACAGGCAATTCATTCTTAATCTGTGCATTACTTAGATCCATGGTTGGGTGAGCAGTGCAGAAATTTTTTGCATGTTCTTCTAAGTCTTTCATAGATAAAGGTTTCCGTTCGTGTAAAAATGCGAGAAATGTAGGATTTACAGACGATAGTACCTTATCGCGCATCAGTAAATCGAAGAGACCTTCATACGACTTTTCAATTTTGGATAATTCGATCCATCTTTCTAGGGTTAGTCGTATTTGTGACAGAAAATCACTGAAATTTCTGCTTGATTGCGGTAGCAATGTACGAAATCTTAATCGGTATTCATCTTCTGTCATTTGAAATTTCTTCAGAAGTGCGGCTCTAAGAGCATTATAATCATTCTTCTCATTAATACTGGTAGTATGATAAACTGCTAAAGCATCCCCAGTAAGTAACCTGGATAAATATGTGCAATACAGTGTTTTATCCACGTTATAAGACCTACAAGTGGCCTCAAATCTATCTAGGAAAAATATTACGTCATCCGACGGGGGATTAAATTTAGGTAATTTAAGGTGAATTTCCTTAAAATGATCATGTCTGGATGAAGTTTGGCTTTCAAAAGTTCTCTGAGAATTAGCTTCCTGAGTTAACCTAAGTCTCTCATATTCTGACTCTGCTAATTTTAGTTCATGCTGTCGTTTTTTATCATTCTCTTCCATCTCAAGCTGAAGTCGTTTTGTATTTTGTTCAGCTATTAATCTTCTTTCTTCCATTTCCTTTTGTTTAACTTCCATTTCCTTTTGTTTAACTTCCATTTCCTTTTGTTTAACTTCCATCTCAATTTTAAGTCTTTCTTCAGCCTCCCTTTGCTTCTGTTCTGCCTCTCGCTGAAATCGTTTCTCTTCTAATTCAGCGGCTAATCTCATTTTTTTCTCCTCTTCCTCAGCTATAAATTTTCTCTTCTTTTCATCCTCCTCAGCAGTTAATCTCATTTTTTTTCTCATTCTCCTCAGACTCAATCCGTTTTTGATCTGCCTCAAATTGAAGTTTTTCTAGTCTTAAAGTTTCTAACTTTCTCTGTTCGGCTTCTATTTCTTGAGCTTTCTTATATTCTGCAAGTGCAAATGCTTTTGCTTCATCAGGAGCCATCTGAAGAGCTTTTGCTTGCTTAATGAAATAATCTAGTGAATACATTATGCTTTATAAGTAGTCACAATACTCTTGATTTATAAAATGATAATTAATCAATGTAAATTAATTAACCTTGTTACTATAACAAGTGTTCTTCGTTCCTGTCCTAGAACGGTATATTTTGTTATCATATAATTATGAAATATGTTAATAATCAATAAAGTAATTTATGTAATGAAATGTCATGAAAGCAACAACGTGAAAGACAATAGAAACATTACCGACAAGACACGATAATCAAAGACGAGTGAACACAATCGTAGAAATCAACAAAAATAGAAATGTGTAACTAAAATAGAATATCGTAAAAATTTACGATGACAACTACGATCAGATACTCAACAGGACAATTGACAACACAGTGTAAAAACATAGGTTTTGTAAAAAACTGAACGACAGGAAAGGTGAGACGGACGCATAATACAAACAAAATTCATCATAAAACTAAATACGAGTAAAAATAACTACGAGAACAACAATTAAAACTTGACGGAACAGCTAAACAGATACTATTATAAGGAACAATTAGCGATCGGAACTTCGGCAAGGTTTCTAGCCTTGGACCGGAATTATCGCTCAATTGAAACTTACAAGTTGAGCCCTACAGAACGTCTGACGAAGAGCCCGAATTGGCTTCGAGATGGATCTCGTTCGTCAGATCAACCTCCCTACCTCCCACGACGAATGTACAACATATAACATATAACATGGAAAATGTAAAGATGGACATAAGTATAGAAGGCACAGCTAAAAGTAATAAAATGTACAACGAAAGCACGTTATACTCATCTCGCGTGTGCCGGGAAAAAACAATGTGCCTCGTCTCCGTGGATGTACGTCTGAGGATAAAATACTTCGCTCTGCGTATATAACAACAGCTCGCACGTAATAATGACGAATAGGTGATCCCAAGGCAGTCAGTCACTGTAAAACTTGACGTGGAGGTTGATTGATGACCTTGAGCAGCATTTGGTAACCGTAAGTTGATTCTGATTCATCATCACACTAGGTTCCAAGTTTGAGATGTTGTCGCCTTGAAAGTTCAAATCTTCTTTTCAACCGATACTTGGATTGAGTACGTTCCTGTGAAATTATTTATTTCCAGACCACACTGGCATACCATTTACTGTTGGGTTGTTCATTCTAATGGTAAAGAACTTCATTACGCGAATGGTTGCAAAGGAACAAAAATGTCAGAAAATGTTCTTCAAAACGAACTCCAACAAGTAGTGTTTAACTGGTCACTTACTGGCAGCACACAAGTCTGTGATGACTGTACATATATTTTATTTAACGTGACACATACGGAGTGGAACACACAAGACGATCATGGTTACAGATTACAGATGCAAATGTCATACTTTAAAGTTGCTGATCATACTCTTAAATTCTTGGAGATTCTTCAACAATCAAGTCCTCTTCTATCCAAGTGAGCTGAGGATCACTTCTGTTACCCTCTAATATACATTTACAATGAAGTCCGTTGACCTTCTTCCAAGGACGTCTATCGTGGTAAACGGATTCATGTTCAAGGATCAATCTTTGATATCATACCCGTAAAATTCCCAGACTTTCTTCATACAATACTTATGTAGCATATATATAATCCAGACAAAGTCATACACGGCAATACAATCAGGTTAGAGTCTTCTGTTGACTAACCTCTCTATATCCATGCCACGACTTTGGCATTGATGAAAAACGACATATTAAAACATGTGAAGCATACAAATCAATTAACTTCGTTTACTCGTAGGTATCCTCCCTCTACGGTAATTCAAAAGGGCTAACGACTCCGTCTGTCCATTCTAGGAATGACATACTACGATGAATTCCCGCTAGACCAAAACTAGGAGCGGCCTGATACTTTAATTTAACTCAATAAACATTCGATGTGACATGGGGCGACACTTACTTGATACTTCCACTATTGGCTTCATCATGAATACCAGTAGATATCATTACAAAATAATGGCTTCTTCAAACTTGCCAGAAAAATCCAAGAAATATATATCGGACATAAACATGGTCCGAACTGCCCCGTTCAAAACATGACGTCAGAATTCCCTTAACTAGGTTACCCGTGCGTCCAAAGCAACTCACACTGCATTGTGCACGTCAGTGCGTGAATCAATCGACCGCACAAATAATATAACTATATTAAAACTGGTGCGTACATTTGGCAGGACCGAAGACTACCCCCTTAGGTAATAAATGTACGTAACAATCAGCTATCCACGCTATCCATGTATTAGTGTAACGTTTTGGTGTATTAAATTATCTGGAGATTGACTCGCAGTTATACTGTCTGATTATTACTTGTGTGTCTCGATGACACGGAAGGCATTCCGCTATGTTTGTGCTTGTGTAATCATTATATGACTTATGCCATAGCTCGGTGGGAACTAGCTCGTGTCACTATTGTTTATTATTGCTTTTATCTCTTCATTTGTTGTGCTGACCTCTGTTTGAATGTTTCTCTCAACCTTTTCTGGTCTGTCTGCGTTCTCATTTTTCTATATCTTTTCATTGAGCTGGAATCCATTATACTTTTACTTTGTTGAATTTGTAGCTGGTTCCCATTAGTTCTTCTGAGACTGTCTAATTTATTGTTTTTATGGTTCCTTATGGCAGTTATGAATGATAGGTAAACATTTTTTTAAGGCATTACCAAACACACTTCCTACTGTTCATTTCAACCCAGAGCAAGGAAAACGAAGTTGAAATGAAAGACAGTGGGCCATGTGTTTTATACAGCCTTAAAAATAAAGAATCCAGATACACAGTTTTATTGTAGCAGTTTTCAGTGCTTCTGTCTCAGCTTTGAAGTTATTTGAAATATTCCTTAATTTCTTAGATATCCTCCAGTAAAATGTTGTCTACAGCTAACAGAGTTTGCCTCGCTAAGCTAAACACCTAAGAGAAATAAAACCCAGAGTCAGTTTGTCACATCAGAGTATTCAGTAACATTGTGGTAAAGTGGGATGATATAAATATTTATAGGGACTTAGTGTACTGACTGAGATCAGCTGTGAAGGTATCTGTATCTAATATGTGTAGTGTTTTACAGATAACCTTACTTACTGCCACATATTTATACCTCAGTCAGAATTATTCTGGAATATTGTGTTGGCAACGTTATATGTCTAGGGTTATGCAAATGATGAAGTGTAAGTCACCACAACAACAAACAGATAAACAATTTAATTATTCCACCATACTTGACAATACTGTGACACTCACAAACAGTCAACACTCTAGAAGACTATCTTAAAAGATTCAATGATAAATTTCAGATATATACAGATGTATTGATTTTCTCTACAATAGTGATCCTGATTCAACTACACAGTGAACCAGGCAATATAATAACATGTAATTACAAATATTATGTACACAGATATAAATGTGGTCTTTGCATTGACATACAATATTAGTAATCTATGTGTGTGAGTTGTGATGTGGTAATATGAGGTAATACTGGTTTTGTTCTTCAAGATATGTTCTTATTGGTCATCATGACTGCATGTGCTTGTGTATGTTTGGAACTAGTATTGGAGATGGTCTCAGTTCCGAACATTAAAACAATTAATTGCCCCTCTTTAATTAAGTTAGTGTCATTTACGAGGGGTACATAGTGTTGAGCTCTTTTGGCCACAGTGGGCTTAACTTTCGTGATGGCGGCAGGCAAGGACTCCTCTGCTCGACTATTCACTGTTTCTGAAGACACCTCACTGGTTACTACAGGGACCAAAGAGTATGTTGTAGCCTCTGGATTCAGCAAACGCTCAGACCAGGTGCGGCTTCAATAACTAGGACCACAGTCCCTGAAACAAGAAGGATGTACCTCCTACTTCAGAACCAATTTATACTATCTGGCTAGACTGAGCACAATACATCACAAACACAGAGTTCAGAGCTTTAGTTTAACTGCTATCTTCTTCTGAAGCAGCTTACTCCAGTATTAACCTCCCTAACGGTTACTACGCCTCTGCACTTTCAGCTATAATTCCTTCCATGTCATAAGGTAGGTGTCAGTGTACTATGTGGTAATTCCATGTAGTTTGACTTTTCTCCGACACCTTCTGTTCAGGTTGGAGCAATATATATATAGATATAGGCCTTGTCTCATGTTCGCTACTGAACTGCACATATATACAGACATAAATTATCAATGTACATTCAATTTTCATTAAACAGAGATCAAATATTTCAGCCTACCACAATTCATGGAAATAAACACAGATACGTTGACTAGCAATGAATTCTGGCACAAATACTGGCACAAATTCCCATCTGCTTATGTTCCAGGCTTTTATTTAGCAAAAATATGAGCTGGCTTCAACGCACTGTTGCTTTATCAAGCTTATTTGAACTAGTGGTCTCGAACTAAAGCTATCAATTAACTATATTAACAGACCTAACCAATCAGGCCATTTCTACCCCATCGTTTGAAAAAAAGTACTCTTACTTCCGTCTCCCTTGACAACAAAAGATAGCATTTATAGTCCGACTAATCGTGTTTAGCCTTACATATCATTCCATCCAATCAATTCAAATGTAACTTGTGGCCTATTTCCGTACAATGGTGGTTTAAAATTCTGCCACTGAGCGACTCCGAGTTTTTAGGTTGTCTGACACCCTCATTATTTTCTTTTGCCTATAATTTATTAATTCCTGGACTATTTGCGTAACACTTAACATATTCTGTGTCAGCAAGCCCTAAGGAATCCAAATATCTCAATCTAAGGAAGCTAGGTGGCTGCGTTCAAAATGTGCATTTTCTACCACCTCCTGTTCACTTCAATCCCCATGTGGTGTCTGGGTACTGTCATGTTTTCAAACGTAAATCCATCTAATGTCATCTTTCCTAATAAGCGTTTTCCAGGTTTTTTAAAACCTAACTCTGGGAAGGGTAGTGTTTTTTATCACTGTCCGTCTGAAAAAAAAGTTAGTGCATGTGGCCTTACACGCGTGATAGTAGTAATTGTATATCGCGTTACGCTTGTTGGGGGTGGCATTAATAGCGAGACGCGTGTTTAGTGTTGCATGCGTTCCTGATTTTCAGCCCTCCCTTCTTTCCATCCTACATCCATCTGTCCATTCGTAGTGTAATTAATTTAGGTCATACGCAGTGTGCCTCTCAATGTTTTTTCTTAGAAATGCAATACCCGTTTTAATGTGTTGTGGAAACGCTTGTATTATGCAGTGGCTTATATTTAACGTGGAAACGTTACAATTTGCAGACGAAGCATAAAACAAAGGGGATTTCGAGTACTGTCATTGTGACAGCACTGTTCTTTACCATTCTTCTTCCTTTTATAGAATTTATTTGTTAGGCTTTACATTTACTTTTTAATTTATATATGTGGATTAGAATTTCTCACGACAAATCCTCCCCTCTTAAAACAGACGTTATATGTCAGTCTATAATTCTATATACACATAGAGAAATTTATTCTTTCTGGGGCTTACGGTGATTCTCATCACACGGATGGCGGCTTAAAAAATCCGCTCCCAGATTTGTTTTTCCACTTATATACTCTATGCTAAACTCAAATGGCTGTAGCAATAATGACCAACGGAGTAATCTAGTGTTCTCATGCCTAGCTTGTGCTAGAAACGACAAGGGTTTGTGATCCGTTTGCAACTTAAATGCCTTCCCATACAGATAAATATTGAATTTCTTTATCGCCCATATTACTGCAAGACATTCTTTTTCGCTAGTTGAGTAGTTGGTTTCAGCTTTATTCAACTTTCTGCTAGCATATGCCACTGGGCTTAATTCCCCATCCAATGCATCTGATTTCTGTAGCAGAGTTGCACCTAACCCAATATTACTGGCATCCGTTCTTACTACAAATTCCTGACTTAAGTCAGGTAGTTTCAAAATAGGTTTACTTGTGAGCTTTTCCTTCAATTCTTGGTAAGCCATTTCACATTGTGGTGTCCATGTAATTCGATCTGGGTTTCCTTTACGTGTCAAATCAGTTAACGGTGCACATATGGAATTAAAGTTTTTGATATACTTTTGGTAGAAACCACATAATGAGACAAAGGATCTCACGTCTTTCTTGGTTTGTGGTCTCGGGGCTTTCTTTAGTTTCTCCAAATTCTTGGGTCAGGGGTCATATTTCCCTGATAAACTGTGTGTCCCAGGAATTCCAATTCTTTACATCCAACGCAACATTTGGTTGGTCGGGCTGTTAAATTCGCTTCCCTAAGTCGATTAAACAGCATGTTCAGAGAGTCAATGTGTTCCTCAAAGGTTTCTGTTGCTATAAGGATATCATCCATGAAATTTGTAATGCATGGGTTATTCAGAGGGTCCAATAATTTTCTCATCATTCTAGAGAAGACACTAGGTGCATTCTTCAATCCAAATGGCAATCTGTTAAACTCATAGTGTCCTTCTGAGGTACTAAAAGCTAGATATGGTCTAACCTCAGGCTTTACTGGAATTTGATAGTATCCTTTACTCAAATCCACTTTTGAGAAATACTTAGCTTTATTTAGCCTGGCAAACAACTGATTTGTATCCGGCAATGGATCCACCTGTCCTTCTGTAATAGCATTCAGTCTCCTGTAATCTATACAGAGTCTATGTTCTCCAGAGGGTTTCCTTAAAAGTACAACACTGGAACTATACGAAGATTCACTGTGTGAAATAATTCCTTCCTTCAACAAATAGTCTATCTCTTCCTTCAAAGCTTTCTCCTTAGCAAAAGGAATCGAATAAGGCTTCATACAGACAGGTGTGGGGTCTATCAGTTTCATATCATATTCCAATAAGTTTGTATGCCCCGGTCGATCTGTTAACACCTCTGTATGATTATCTAGAAGGGAGCCGCGGTAGCATAGTGGTTAGTGCACTGGCTTCCTAGCGCAGTGGTCTATGGTTCGATCCCCAGATGAGGCGGAAAATTTTTAGGCCACAAAACGGCTCCTGGGTCGACCCAGCCCCAAATGGGTACCAGAGCTACTCTGGGAAGGTTAAGGCGGCCGGCGTGATGCCGACCACATCACCCCTCGTGTGCCGACGGTCAAGATAATATGGGCCTAACACCATATTCCCAATATGCCTCAATGGGCGTGTAACGGGTTCCTTTACCTTTTTTCTTTTTTATGATTATCTAGAACCTGTTGCACTCTCTCCTTCTGATTTTTCGTTAAATGCGTACTGATTTTCACCTGTGCCGCTGTCTCACAGGGGTGTAATGGATATTCAAATGATGAAAGTGGTTCCTTCTTCATCTCCATTGCAATGGACAAGGTTAGCAAGTGTGTCTCTTCCTGATGTTCTCTTTCCAAATATTTCTTCAGGAGATTCACATGATAGATTTTTTCTTTCCCCTTCTTATCTATCTTATAATTGGTTCTAGACACCTTCTCTAGAACTGTATATGGACCTTGCCATCCAATTTGTAACTTATTCTGATTTCCGGGTAAAAGAAGCAGTACCTTCTCTCCCACAGCCAAATCTCTGTCTTTTGCCTTCCTGTTATAATAAGCAGCATGTTTCTTCCTGGCTTGTTTCAAATTTTCATTGGCAAGTTTCCAGCCAGTTTTTTAAACGAGTGGTCAGCTCATTTACATATTGGTATGAGGATGTAATATTTTCCTCTGCTTTTTCATCCGTCCACGTTCTTAACAGTGCTTCAAGTGGACCTTTTATTGGCCTTCCAAACAATAATGTTGCCGGGGCCATACCGGTTGAACTATGGGGTACCTCCCGATAAGCAAAGAGGGCGGCGTGAAGGTACTGATCCCATGTATCTGGTTTTTCGTGTGCCAACTTTCTCAGGATCGACATCAACGTGCCGTTAAATCTTTCCACTTGGCCGTTCCCTTGGGGATGATACACACTACAATGGTAGTGTTTGGCCTGGAAGATCCTGAAAACTTCTTCAGTTAGTTTCCCCTTGAACTGAGAGCCATTATCAGTCAAGATTTGATTGGGAAAGCCTAACCTTGTGAAAATTGTGAGTAATGCCTCTGCCACATGTTTAGAATCAATCGATGACAGGGCTACCGCCTCTCCCCACATAGAACAAGTGTCCACCAGAGTCAGAATGTAGCTGTTCCTTCTCTTAGTTCGAGTGAGAGGTCCCACAAGATCCACGGCAACTCTCTCAAAGGGTGTTCCCACTATGGGCATTTCTCCCAGAGTTGCTGGTGCAGTCCAATGTTTAGGTGCTACTCGTTGGCACTCTGGACAGGATTTTACATATCGTTTGATATCTTCAGTTATTCCTGGCCAGAAATAGTGACAAGCTATTCGCTGTCCTGTTGCGCTGATCCCCATATGACCACTGAAGGGAATCGCGTGCCCTAGTTCCAACACTTTAGTCCTATATGAAGTGGGAAGAACCAGCTGTCCGTGACCATTGGATTCAGATCCAGCCTTCCTATAAATCAGTTTGTTCTTCATATAGAATTCTCCCTTGCCTGGAGGTGTATGTGATTTGGGCAACTTCTTGAAACACGGCTTGAGTGTTTTGTCCTCCGCCTGTGCCTTTCTCATCTCATCTGGATGAGTATTTATTGGATTATCCTCCTCCTTTTTAGACTGTGATCTGGTCTGCACTGTTGCCAATATCACAGGTCTCTTGGGATTCCCCAAGAAGACATATCTACACCCCAATATCAGAGGGTAGATTGGCTCATTTATCACTGCTGCTTTTATGATTCCTTCCACATATCGCGTTTTCACCTTTATCCGGGCGACGGGAACTGTCATGGTAGCTACATCCTTGGTTGCAGTTTGAATCTCCACTGTTTCTGTGGTGTATTGATCCGCCTGCACCAGGTGAGAACTCACAACGGAATCGTAATCTAAACCGGTATAATATAAACATCTTATAGTGACACCATTACAGATGACATCTTCACACACTGGGGGGTGGTATGGTTCCTGTAGTTCTGCAGGTTTGCCCTTTTTTTCCTTTTTCCCCGATGTCATAGCAGCACAATGAGGAGGTTTTCTTCTACAATGGTCAGTGTCATGATTGTTCATCTGACAATTCTTACACCACCTTTTTCCTTGGTTGAAAGATTTTCTTTCATCATATTTCCTTTCATCGAATTGTGGGTTTTTATTTTTATTTTCATACCGTGGCCTATCAAATTGGTGCTTACCTTTGTTTTGATCCCTATGATCAAATTTATTAAAGTTCTGTGGTGCCCTAAAATTATCCACCTGTTTCTTTTTATTACCTGATACTTCTGCTTGGGCCGCTTGATACCTTTCTGCAACATTTAGCAACTCACCCAGTCTCTCTGCACCTTGTTCCATGAGAAACTTTCTCAGGTCTGGAGCCATGGACTCTCTTAATTGTTCTATAAGGACCATTTCCTTAAGATCTTGGGTTTTCCCCAGAGAAGTCCATTTCTCCAAGTATGTCTCTATCCGTGCAGAGAACTGGTGATAGGTTTCACCTGACAGTAGTTTAGCATTCCTAAATTTTTTTCTGTAAAATTCTGCATTCTTTTCATATCTTAACAAAAGAGCCTGCTTTAGCATGTCATAATTTTCCTGATCATCTCTGTGCATTTTGGCAAAAACTTCATAAGCTGCCCCCCGAAGTCCTTGAGATAACTTTAAGCTCCACCTTTCTCTCTCTAACCCATATGTGGTAGCTAATAATTCGTATCTATTTATATAGCTCTCAATATCATCGTCTTTCTCAACAAAATGATCTAAATGAAGTTCATAGCTGAGGTTGAGGCTCCCTGAGTAGCAGTAGCATCAGAGGCAAAGGGACTGGCACCATTTTCAGGAGCATGGCCCTGAAACTCAAACTCCCTTAGTCGTAGCTCATGTTCCCTTTGTAATCTCTTCTCCTCCTTTTCTGCTTCCCTTTCTGCAGCTAATCTCTTCTCTTCCCTTTCTGCAGCTAATCTCTTCTCTTCCCTTTCTGCCTTTTGTTCTTCTACTTGGAGCCTCTTAATCTCCCTATCAGCCTCCAATGCTTTAGCCTCTTTGTCAGCCTCAATCTGCAACCTCTTAATTTCTTTTTCAGCCTCTAACCTTCTTTCGGCCTCTTTTTCTAATCTTCTTTCTTCCCGTTCAATAAATTTGTCACATTCAGTAGTGACATAGGTAATCATAACTTGCCCATCTAATCCCAACTCTTTTGCAGTCTGTACAGCCGCAGATCGAAATTTGGCCAGGTCCGCCATTTTATATCAGGTAATTAAATAAAATATCTAACTAAACAATATAATCTGTAATTATATATCCAATGGACAAAACAGGCACCAAGAGCTCAACCTTATTTAATTCCACCCAAGGATACCTTTTAACTTTTTATATTCCCTGAAGTGAATTACCCCCAATATTTATACTAGTAAAGGATTCAATATCCCGGACCGGACCCCAATATATGTGGTAAAGTGGGATGATATAAATATTTATAGGGACTTAGTGTACTGACTGAGATCAGCTGTGAAGGTATCTGTATCTAATATGTGTAGTGTTTTACAGATAACCTTACTTACTGCCACATATTTATATCTCAGTCAGAATTATTCTGGAATATTGTGTTGGCAACGTTATATGTCTAGGGTTATGCAAATGATGAAGTGTAAGTCACCACAACAACAAACAGATAAACAATTTAATTATTCCACCATACTTGACAATACTGTGACACTCACAAACAGTCAACACTCTAGAAGACTATCTTAAAAGATTCAATGATAAATTTCAGATATATACAGATGTATTGATTTTCTCTACAATAGTGATCCTGATTCAACTACACAGTGAACCAGGCAATATAATAACATGTAATTTCAAATATTATGTACACAGATATAAATGTGGTCTTTGCATTGACATACAATATTAGTATTCTATGTGTGTGAGTTGTGATGTGGTAATATGAGGTAATACTGGTTTTGTTCTTCAAGATAGATTCTTATTAGACATCATGACTGCATGTGCTTGTGTATGTTTGGAACTAGTATTGGAGATGGTCTCAGTTCCGAACATTAAAACAATTAATTGCCCCTCTTTAATTAAGTTAGTGTCATTTACGAGGGGTACATAGTGTTGAGCTCTTTTGGCCACAGTGGGCTTAACTTTCGTGATGGCGGCAGGCAAGGACTCCTCTGCTCGACTATTCACTGTTTCTGAAGACACCTCACTGGTTACTATAGGGACCAAAGAGTATGTTGTAGCCTCTGGATTCAGCAAACGCTCAGACCAGGTGCGGCTTCAATAACTAGGACCACAGTCCCTGAAACAAGAAGGATGTACCTCCTACTTCAGAACCAATTTATACTATCTGGCTAGACTGAGCACAATACATCACAAACACAGAGTTCAGAGCTTTAGTTTAACTGCTATCTTCTTCTGAAGCAGCTTACTCCAGTATTAACCTCCCTAACGGTTACTACGCCTCTGCACTTTCAGCTATAATTCCTTCCATGTCATAAGGTAGGTGTCAGTGTACTATGTGGTAATTCCATGTAGTTTGACTTTTCTCCGACACCTTCTGTTCAGGTTGGAGCAATATATATATAGATATAGGCCTTGTCTCATGTTCGCTACTGAACTGCACATATATACAGACATAAATTATCAATGTACATTCAATTTTCATTAAAAAGAGATCAAATATTTCAACCTACCAAATTCAAGGAAATAAACACAGATACGTTGACTAGCGCTGAATTCTGGCACAAATACTGGCACAAATTCCCATCTGCTTATGTTCCAGGCTTTTATTTAGCAAAAATATGAGCTGGCTTCAACGCACTGTTGCTTTATCAAGCTTATTTGAACTAGTGGTCTCGAACTAACGCTATCAATTAACTATATTAACAGACCTAACCAATCAGGCCATTTCTACCCCATCGTTTGAAAAAAAGTACTCTTACTTCCGTCTCCCTTGACAACAAAAGATAGCATTTATAGTCCGACTAATCGTGTTTAGCCTTACATATCATTCCATCCAATCAATTCAAATGTAACTTGTGGCCTATTTCCGTACAATGGTGGTTTAAAATTCTGCCACTGAGCGACTCCGAGTTTTTAGGTTGTCTGACACCCTCATTATTTTCTTTTGCCTATAATTTATTAATTCCTGGACTATTTGCGTAACACTTAACATATTCTGTGTCAGCAAGCCCTAAGGAATCCAAATATCTCAATCTAAGGGAGCTAGGTGGCTGCGTTCAAAATGTGCATTTTCTACCACCTCCTGTTCACTTCAATCCCCATGTGGTGTCTGGGTACTGTCATGTTTTCAAACGTAAATCCATCTAATGTCATCTTTCCTAATAAGCGTTTTCCAGGTTTTTTAAAACCTAACTCTGGGAAGGGTAGTGTTTTTATCACTGTCCGTCTGAAAAAAAAGTTAGTGCATGTGGCCTTACACGCGTGATAGTAGTAATTGTATATCGCGTTACGCTTGTTGGGGGTGGCATTAATAGCGAGACGCGTGTTTAGTGTTGCATGCGTTCCTGATTTTCAGCCCTCCCTTCTTTCCATCCTACATCCATCTGTCCATTCGTAGTGTAATTAATTTAGGTCATACGCAGTGTGCCTCTCAATGTTTTTTCTTAGAAATGCAATACCCGTTTTAATGTGTTGTGGAAACGCTTGTATTATGCAGTGGCTTATATTTAACGTGGAAACGTTACAATTTGCAGACGAAGCATAAAACAAAGGGGATTTCGAGTACTGTCATTGTGACAGCACTGTTCTTTACCATTCTTCTTCCTTTTATAGAATTTATTTGTTAGGCTTTACATTTACTTTTTAATTTATATATGTGGATTAGAATTTCTCACGACAAATCCTCCCCTCTTAAAACAGACGTTATATGTCAGTCTATAATTCTATATACACATAGAGAAATTTATTCTTTCTGGGGCTTACGGTGATTCTCATCACACGGATGGCGGCTTAAAAAATCCGCTCCCAGATTTGTTTTTCCACTTATATACTCTATGCTAAACTCAAATGGCTGTAGCAATAATGACCAACGGAGTAATCTAGTGTTCTCATGCCTAGCTTGTGCTAGAAACGACAAGGGTTTGTGATCCGTTTGCAACTTAAATGCCTTCCCATACAGATAAATATTGAATTTCTTTATCGCCCATATTACTGCAAGACATTCTTTTTCGCTAGTTGAGTAGTTGGTTTCAGCTTTATTCAACTTTCTGCTAGCATATGCCACTGGGCTTAATTCCCCATCCAATGCATCTGATTTCTGTAGCAGAGTTGCACCTAACCCAATATTACTGGCATCCGTTCTTACTACAAATTCCTGACTTAAGTCAGGTAGTTTCAAAATAGGTTTACTTGTGAGCTTTTCCTTCAATTCTTGGTAAGCCATTTCACATTGTGGTGTCCATGTAATTCGATCTGGGTTTCCTTTACGTGTCAAATCAGTTAACGGTGCACATATGGAATTAAAGTTTTTGATATACTTTTGGTAGAAACCACATAATGAGACAAAGGATCTCACGTCTTTCTTGGTTTGTGGTCTCGGGGCTTTCTTTAGTTTCTCCAAATTCTTTGGGTCAGGGGTCATATTTCCCTGATAAACTGTGTGTCCCAGGAATTCCAATTCTTTACATCCAACGCAACATTTGGTTGGTCGGGCTGTTAAATTCGCTTCCCTAAGTCGATTAAACAGCATGTTCAGAGAGTCAATGTGTTCCTCAAAGGTTTCTGTTGCTATAAGGATATCATCCATGAAATTTGTAATGCATGGGTTATTCAGAGGGTCCAATAATTTTCTCATCATTCTAGAGAAGACACTAGGTGCATTCTTCAATCCAAATGGCAATCTGTTAAACTCATAGTGTCCTTCTGAGGTACTAAAAGCTAGATATGGTCTAACCTCAGGCTTTACTGGAATTTGATAGTATCCTTTACTCAAATCCACTTTTGAGAAATACTTAGCTTTATTTAGCCTGGCAAACAACTGATTTGTATCCGGCAATGGATCCACCTGTCCTTCTGTAATAGCATTCAGTCTCCTGTAATCTATACAGAGTCTATGTTCTCCAGAGGGTTTCCTTAAAAGTACAACACTGGAACTATACGAAGATTCACTGTGTGAAATAATTCCTTCCTTCAACAAATAGTCTATCTCTTCCTTCAAAGCTTTCTCCTTAGCAAAAGGAATCGAATAAGGCTTCATACAGACAGGTGTGGGGTCTATCAGTTTCATATCATATTCCAATAGGTTTGTATGCCCTGGTCGGTCTGTTAACACCTCTGCATGATTATCTAGAACCTGTTGCACTCTCTCTTTCTGAGTTTTCGTTAAATGCGTACTGATTTTCACCTGTGCCGCTGTCTCACAGGGGTGTAATGGATATTCAAATGATGAAAGTGGTTCCTTTTTCATCTCCATTGCAATGGACAAGGTTAGCAAGTGTGTCTCTTCCTGATGTTCTCTTTCCAAATATTTCTTCAGGAGATTCACATGATAGATTTTTTCTTTCCCCTTCTTATCTATCTTATAATTGGTTCTAGACACCTTCTCTAGAACTGTATATGGACCTTGCCATCCAATTTGTAACTTATTCTGATTTCCGGGTAAAAGAAGCAGTACCTTCTCTCCCACAGCCAAATCTCTGTCTTTTGCCTTCCTGTTATAATAAGCAGCATGTTTCTTCCTGGCTTGTTTCAAATTTTCATTGGCAAGTTTCCAGCCAGTTTTTTAAACGAGTGGTCAGCTCATTTACATATTGGTATGAGGATGTAATATTTTCCTCTGCTTTTTCATCCGTCCACGTTCTTAACAGTGCTTCAAGTGGACCTTTTATTGGCCTTCCAAACAATAATGTTGCCGGGGCCATACCGGTTGAACTATGGGGTACCTCCCGATAAGCAAAGAGGGCGGCGTGAAGGTACTGATCCCATGTATCTGGTTTTTCGTGTGCCAACTTTCTCAGGATCGACATCAACGTGCCGTTAAATCTTTCCACTTGGCCGTTCCCTTGGGGATGATACACACTACAATGGTAGTGTTTGGCCTGGAAGATCCTGAAAACTTCTTCAGTTAGTTTCCCCTTGAACTGAGAGCCATTATCAGTCAAGATTTGATTGGGAAAGCCTAACCTTGTGAAAATTGTGAGTAATGCCTCTGCCACATGTTTAGAATCAATCGATGACAGGGCTACCGCCTCTCCCCACATAGAACAAGTGTCCACCAGAGTCAGAATGTAGCTGTTCCTTCTCTTAGTTCGAGTGAGAGGTCCCACAAGATCCACGGCAACTCTCTCAAAGGGTGTTCCCACTATGGGCATTTCTCCCAGAGTTGCTGGTGCAGTCCAATGTTTAGGTGCTACTCGTTGGCACTCTGGACAGGATTTTACATATCGTTTGATATCTTCAGTTATTCCTGGCCAGAAATAGTGACAAGCTATTCGCTGTCCTGTTGCGCTGATCCCCATATGACCACTGAAGGGAATCGCGTGCCCTAGTTCCAACACTTTAGTCCTATATGAAGTGGGAAGAACCAGCTGTCCGTGACCATTGGATTCAGATCCAGCCTTCCTATAAATCAGTTTGTTCTTCATATAGAATTCTCCCTTGCCTGGAGGTGTATGTGATTTGGGCAACTTCTTGAAACACGGCTTGAGTGTTTTGTCCTCCGCCTGTGCCTTTCTCATCTCATCTGGATGAGTATTTATTGGATTATCCTCCTCCTTTTTAGACTGTGATCTGGTCTGCACTGTTGCCAATATCACAGGTCTCTTGGGATTCCCCAAGAAGACATATCTACACCCCAATATCAGAGGGTAGATTGGCTCATTTATCACTGCTGCTTTTATGATTCCTTCCACATATCGCGTTTTCACCTTTATCCGGGCGACGGGAAGTGTCATGGTAGCTGCAGGTTTGGAATCTGAGGAGGTTTCCTTCTACCATGAATTGTTCATATACAAATTCTTCTTACATCCTTGGTTGATCCGCCTGCACCAGGTGAGAACTCACAACGGAATCGTAATCTAAAGATTTTCTTTCATCATATTTCCTTTCTTCGAATTGTGGGTTTTTATTTTTATTTTCATACCGTGGCCTATCAAATTGGTGCTTACCTTTGTTTTGATCCCTATGATCAAATTTATTAAAGTTCTGTGGTGCCCTAAAATTATCCACCTGTTTCTTTTTATTACCTGATACTTCTGCTTGGGCCGCTTGATACCTTTCTGCAACATTTAGCAACTCACCCAGTCTCTCTGCACCTTGTTCCATGAGAAACTTTCTCAGGTCTGGAGCCATGGACTCTCTTAATTGTTCTATAAGGACCATTTCCTTAAGATCTTGGGTTTTCCCCAGAGAAGTCCATTTCTCCAAGTATGTCTCTATCCGTGCAGAGAACTGGTGATAGGTTTCACCTGACAGTAGTTTAGCATTCCTAAATTTTTTTCTGTAAAATTCTGCATTCTTTTCATATCTTAACAAAAGAGCCTGCTTTAGCATGTCATAATTTTCCTGATCATCTCTGTGCATTTTGGCAAAAACTTCATAAGCTGCCCCCCGAAGTCCTTGAGATAACTTTAAGCTCCACCTTTCTCTCTCTAACCCATATGTGGTAGCTAATAATTCGTATCTATTTATATAGCTCTCAATATCATCGTCTTTCTCAACAAAATGATCTAAATGAAAGTTCATAGCTGAGGTTGAGGCTCCCTGAGTAGCAGTAGCATCAGAGGCAAAGGGACTGGCACCATTTTCAGGAGCATGGCCCTGAAACTCAAACTCCCTTAGTCGTAGCTCATGTTCCCTTTGTAATCTCTTCTCCTCCTTTTCTGCTTCCCTTTCTGCAGCTAATCTCTTCTCTTCCCTTTCTGCAGCTAATCTCTTCTCTTCCCTTTCTGCAGCTAATCTCTTCTCTTCCCTTTCTGCCTTTTGTTCTTCTACTTGGAGCCTCTTAATCTCCCTATCAGCCTCCAATGCTTTAGCCTCTTTGTCAGCCTCAATCTGCAACCTCTTAATTTCTTTTTCAGCCTCTAACCTTCTTTCGGCCTCTTTTTCCAATCTTCTTTCTTCCCGTTCAATAAATTTGTCACATTCAGTAGTGACATAGGTAATCATAACTTGCCCATCTAATCCCAACTCTTTTGCAGTCTGTACAGCCGCAGATCGAAATTTGGCCAGGTCCGCCATTTTATATCAGGTAATTAAATAAAATATCTAACTAAACAATATAATCTGTAATTATATATCCAATGGACAAAACAGGCACCAAGAGCTCAACCTTATTTAATTCCACCCAAGGATACCTTTTAACTTTTTATATTCCCTGAAGTGAATTACCCCCAATATTTATACTAGTAAATGATTCAATATCCCGGACCGGACCCCAATATATGTGGTAAAGTGGGATGATATAAATATTTATAGGGACTTAGTGTACTGACTGAGATCAGCTGTGAAGGTATCTGTATCTAATATGTGTAGTGTTTTACAGATAACCTTACTTACTGCCACATATTTATATCTCAGTCAGAATTATTCTGGAATATTGTGTTGGCAACGTTATATGTCTAGGGTTATGCAAATGATGAAGTGTAAGTCACCACAACAACAAACAGATAAACAATTTAATTATTCCACCATACTTGACAATACTGTGACACTCACAAACAGTCAACACTCTAGAAGACTATCTTAAAAGATTCAATGATAAATTTCAGATATATACAGATGTATTGATTTTCTCTACAATAGTGATCCTGATTCAACTACACAGTGAACCAGGCAATATAATAACATGTAATTACAAATATTATGTACACAGATATAAATGTGGTCTTTGCATTGACATACAATATTAGTAATCTATGTGTGTGAGTTGTGATGTGGTAATATGAGGTAATACTGGTTTTGTTCTTCAAGATATGTTCTTATTGGTCATCATGACTGCATGTGCTTGTGTATGTTTGGAACTAGTATTGGAGATGGTCTCAGTTCCGAACATTAAAACAATTAATTGCCCCTCTTTAATTAAGTTAGTGTCATTTACGAGGGGTACATAGTGTTGAGCTCTTTTGGCCACAGTGGGCTTAACTTTCGTGATGGCGGCAGGCAAGGACTCCTCTGCTCGACTATTCACTGTTTCTGAAGACACCTCACTGGTTACTACAGGGACCAAAGAGTATGTTGTAGCCTCTGGATTCAGCAAACGCTCAGACCAGGTGCGGCTTCAATAACTAGGACCACAGTCCCTGAAACAAGAAGGATGTACCTCCTACTTCAGAACCAATTTATACTATCTGGCTAGACTGAGCACAATACATCACAAACACAGAGTTCAGAGCTTTAGTTTAACTGCTATCTTCTTCTGAAGCAGCTTACTCCAGTATTAACCTCCCTAACGGTTACTACGCCTCTGCACTTTCAGCTATAATTCCTTCCATGTCATAAGGTAGGTGTCAGTGTACTATGTGGTAATTCCATGTAGTTTGACTTTTCTCCGACACCTTCTGTTCAGGTTGGAGCAATATATATATAGATATAGGCCTTGTCTCATGTTCGCTACTGAACTGCACATATATACAGACATAAATTATCAATGTACATTCAATTTTCATTAAACAGAGATCAAATATTTCAGCCTACCACAATTCATGGAAATAAACACAGATACGTTGACTAGCAATGAATTCTGGCACAAATACTGGCACAAATTCCCATCTGCTTATGTTCCAGGCTTTTATTTAGCAAAAATATGAGCTGGCTTCAACGCACTGTTGCTTTATCAAGCTTATTTGAACTAGTGGTCTCGAACTAACGCTATCAATTAACTATATTAACAGACCTAACCAATCAGGCCATTTCTACCCCATCGTTTGAAAAAAAGTACTCTTACTTCCGTCTCCCTTGACAACAAAAGATAGCATTTATAGTCCGACTAATCGTGTTTAGCCTTACATATCATTCCATCCAATCAATTCAAATGTAACTTGTGGCCTATTTCCGTACAATGGTGGTTTAAAATTCTGCCACTGAGCGACTCCGAGTTTTTAGGTTGTCTGACACCCTCATTATTTTCTTTTGCCTATAATTTATTAATTCCTGGACTATTTGCGTAACACTTAACATATTCTGTGTCAGCAAGCCCTAAGGAATCCAAATATCTCAATCTAAGGGAGCTAGGTGGCTGCTTTCAAAATGTGCATTTTCTACCACCTCCTGTTTACTTCAATCCCCATGTGGTGTCTGGGTACTGTCATGTTTTCAAACGTAAATCCATCTAATGTCATCTTTCCTAATAAGCGTTTTCCAGGTTTTTTAAAACCTAACTCTGGGAAGGGTAGTGTTTTTATCACTGTCCGTCTGAAAAAAAGTTAGTGCATGTGGCCTTACACGCGTGATAGTAGTAATTGTATATCGCGTTACGCTTGTTGGGGGTGGCATTAATAGCGAGACGCGTGTTTAGTGTTGCATGCGTTCCTGATTTTCAGCCCTCCCTTCTTTCCATCCTACATCCATCTGTCCATTCGTAGTGTAATTAATTTAGGTCATACGCAGTGTGCCTCTCAATGTTTTTTTCTTAGAAATGCAATACCCGTTTTAATGTGTTGTGGAAACGCTTGTATTATGCAGTGGCTTATATTTAACGTGGAAACGTTACAATTTGCAGACGAAGCATAAAACAAAGGGGATTTCGAGTACTGTCATTGTTACAGCACTGTTCTTTACCATTCTTCTTCCTTTTATAGAATTTATTTGTTAGGCTTTACATTTACTTTTTAATTTATATATGTGGATTAGAATTTCTCACGACAAACATCTACTGTGGTTTTCCATCTTGATAGTGTAACAGATTAGTTAAAATAAGCATCTTTAGCTATAACAAATGTATATATGTGTTTTTTATGTTTTCAGACAGAACACAGCAACTGTTATATGTTGGAATGAAGGAAATGCAAGACAAACATGTATCTTTAGATGTGAATGACAATTGTATGAGTCACAGGGAGGAAACAACAAAAACAAACAAGTCAGATTTGAAGCAAATGCACATTAGCAAAAACTGTCAACTGGTGAGCCATGAAGAAAACAGCTTAATGGACATGGAGACAGACTCAAACAGCTGTCATGGTTCATTTGCTAAGTCTGCAGTGGTCAGTAATTTGGACTCATTATCCAGTGCAGCTGAAGGCCCTGTAGCAGATGTTGCTGGTAATTGCAGCCAGGTTTTACCATCTTTGGGAAATAGTTTTGGCAGGAGCCCAAGTGAATGTAGTCCTCAGCCTGCCCAATCATCTTCAAGCCAGAGACCTTTCTGTAGTGTTATTGCCCCTTCTAACATTGCCAGTAATGCTTTCTCACACATGAGGCAGGCACAGTTGAAGAATTCCTCAACTAGAGAATCACATCTGTCACATAGAGGTGAGATATATTAATATCATTCTAACTTCTAAATGACAGAATACAGGTCCACAGCCCTTTACCTGAAACCCTTGGCCAGATGTATTTCAGAATTAGGAAGAGCAGTATGGTGCATACACCATATATTATGGTAACAGTTTAATGGGGTCTACAGAAGCATCATGTAAGCAAACACATTAATATTTATAAAATTCCTGTTTATATTAAAAATAATCCTTGTGATTGTTTAATGTTGAAAACGTAACAAGTTTTATCATTAATAAAACTACTTTAACATCAACATTTTTAAATTTTAAGAGTCAAATGTACAGTTCTCTACAACGTGGAACTTAAAAATTTTTTTTTGAAAATTTCACAAATTCATCATCATACTGAGGTGACATGGAGAATATAAAATGCAACTATATTGTATTATTTATGTTATTGCATAACGGTGGCCCATCTTTAATAGTATGTAAGTAACTTGTGTATGCAGAGGACACCTTGCACCTAATTGGGTTATACCCAGCACATGAGTGATCAGTGCAAAGAACTTTCAGTGTTCAGAGCTTTTTGAATTTGAAATTTTAGATAAGGGGGCTGAGGATCTGTAGTTGTTTAGAGGTGCCTAAAAATATATATACAGTAAATATCTGCTTTTGCTTGCACTTAACTATTGCTTCCTAAGATGCATTCATTTTGTTTATGATTGAGCTGTATTGTATGTGCAAGCATTCTGATCTGTGTAGAAATGTTGGTCATAACTATTTATAACCTTCATTGTATTTCATTGGCCAAAATATAAACAGTAAGCCATGCATGTGACATTCATGTAAGAGTTTTTAATTTATAATTAACAATTAAAAATTTAATTTTTCTGGGAACAAGTAATGCAAAATATGAACAAGTGACTGAGAAAATGGGAAATGAGGCAGTAAGAATAACAGTGCATTTATGAATGTATCGTTCCCAATCAAAATAGTTGTTTTATCACATCACAACCAACAAATCCTCTCTTACACAAGGTTCACCAAGTCACCATAGTGAGAATCCATGTAATTTATGAAGAGGTGAAGAGTTTTATCAGAAGCAGATACATGAACTTGTGGGAAGCAGAGCACCCAGGCCACAAGATGAACGATGCATAACACCAGCTTAACAGAAGTGAACATGTGGTAATCCTGCACACAGGCCACAAAACGATTGTGAGATACCATCTATTCAGCAAGCTAAAGATGGGAACTACCGATGAGTGTAACTGGTACCGATAAAATCACTCCTAAACATCTGCTGCAAATATGCCTAACATATGAAGAACACAGAAAGTACATATGGCCATCACCAGTACTACTCCTGGACAAACTCTATGCAAATACCAACAACCTCAGGCTGACTACCGCTTTTTAAAAACTTATTCAAGTTGACGTCTGAAAGTGTATGAAGAAGAATCCGTATACATATTTCTCTTTGGAAATAGCTCAAAAAGTATTTTCTTCTCTTTTAACATTCTTTTGAAGTTTTGTCTGATACAGGCCTATAACCTTTTATCGGAACACCCGAAAACTGAAAAATTCTGAAAATTGATAGGTTTTGTGGGCTACTGTTTGGTCACAGATTGGCTAATTTTATACTATTTTTGGTGACTTTTAGCTATTTTTTTAATGCAGATTGGGTGACGGGCTATTTTGGGCAAATTAAGGCTACTTTTTGAACAATGTGGGCGACATTTGAAAAACGACAAAATCAGATTTCCGAAACAAAGCTGTTCCCAAGGATTTGCGATAAAGGTTTACAGACCTGTAGTTACTAGCAGAACCCATGTTCTTCTTGTCTTCAGGGTTTCTAAAAGGCAGAGAAAGAAAATGAGAACTGTCATACAATATGTAAGAGTTTACTAATGGGGCTCGCAACCTCATATAAAACAAATTGCTACAAAAACCACAACTGTAAGAACATATGAAGTGTTGTGGTGCAGGTTTCCCGTAGGAGGGTTAACCTCAGTGGAGACACCGTGCTCCATGAAGAGAAAAAAAAAAGAGTTATGCAGTGAACGTTGACTGTTGGATTAGAGCAAACAAATAAGGGGGATTATTAGAAGGGATGGAGGTGTGATTCATAGAAGAATGTTAATTATCTCATGTGGATTTTTTATGACCGACATAGAGATCGGATGTGATGACACAGTTAAAACATGCAAAAAATTGGCCAAACTGTTCTCACTCAATTTACTAGGGATGTCAATGAAATCTTACCCTGTCATGCTTTAAAGCAGGGTTTCTTAACCTGTAGTCCATGGATTATTGGACCTCTGGGGGACCATGAATAGATTCTAGGGGGTCCGTGTACATACCTTAAGTTTTAAAATGTAGTTTTTTTCCCAAGTTGGGGAGCATAGCCTTCACTGGACAATCAAAGGGGTCCATACACTTCACCAGACTTCATTGGACAATCAAAGGGGTCCATAGCCTTCATTGAACAATCAAAGGGGTCCATACACTTCACCAGGCAATCAGCGGGGGTCATAGCCTTCACCAGATAATCAAAGAGGTCCATACACATCACAGGGCAATCAGTGGGGGTCATAGCCTTCACCAGACAATCAAAGGGGTCTTTACACATCACAGGGCAATCAATGGGGGGCATAGCCTTCAACAGACAATCAAAGGGGTCCATAGCCTTCACTGGACAATCAAAGGGGTCTGCAGCCTTCATCGGACAACCAAAGAGGTCCATAGCCCTAACCGGATAATCAAAGAGGTCCATAGTCTTCACCGGACAATCAAAGAGGTCCATAGTCTTCAATAGACAATCTAAGTATTCCATAGCCTTCACTCTACAATCAAAGGGGTCTGTAGCCTTCATCGGACAACCAAAGAGGTCCATAGTCTTCAACAGACAATCAAAGAGGTCCATAGTCTTCAACAGACAATCTAAGTATTCCATAGCCTTCATTCTACAATCAAAGGGGTCTGTAGCCTTCATCGGACAACCAAAGAGGTCCATAGCCATCACCGGATAATCAAAGAGGTCCATAGCCTTCACCAGATTTCATTGGACAATCAAAGGGGTCCATAGCCTTCATTGAACAATCAAAGGGGTCCATACACTTCACCGGGCAATCAACGGGGGTCATAGCCTTCACCAGACAATCAAAGAGGTCCATACACATCACCGGGCAATCAATGGGGGTCATAGCCTTCACCAGACAATCAAAGGGGCCCATAGTCTTCACTGGACAATCAATGGGGTCCATAGCCTTCATCGGACAGTCAAAGAGGTCCATAGTCTTCAATAGACAATCTAAGTATTCCATAGCCTTCACTGGACAATCAAAGGGGTCTGTAGCCTTCGTCGGACAACCAAAGAGGTCCATAGCCTTCACCGGATAATCAAAGAGGTCCATAGTCTTCGCTGGATAATCAGAGGCCCATAGCCATCACACAATCAAAGGGGTCAATACACTTCACCGGATAGGCAAAAGGGCCCATAGCATTCACCAGACAATCAAAGGGGTCCATGCCTTCATCGGACAATCAAAGGGGTCAGTGACATAAACAAGGTTAAGAAACCCCCACTTTAAAGCAACAGTGGCTGAGACAAGAATAAAAGAATATTATTTTTACCTTTCAGCATCCTATGGAGCATAGGATTTCAGTTCATGCCAAGCCGTCCTGTCCTCCACCACTTGTTAAAGTTCTGTCCATGTCTTTTATTTGTACTCCTTCTTATTTTGTATCCAGTTCTCTTCTCAGACGTTTTTGATTTTGGGGGTCACCAACTATTTCTTTTACCTTGGGAATAACAGAACAGCTCGCTATGTCCTTTCCTGAATCATATTTTTGTTGTAATAAAGAAGAAAATATCCCGTTCAGCTCTTAATGGGTTATAATTAAAGTATATAATGTAGTTAATTCAAGTTAATAATTTTGATTTTCGATATCAAAATATAGCTTCAACTCCCCACTCTAAGCCCAAATAGAGTAAAATGTGAATATTAATGTTGACATTAAATCTGATTAAAATGTGAATATTAATGTTGACATTAAATTTGATTATAATGTGAATATTAATGTTGACATTAAATTTGATTATAATGTGAATATTTTTTCCTCACCTCTTATTCTACTGGGAAAGGCAGAATGTTATATGAAGGAAAAGCTTTCTTTGTTGTGGGGTTTTAACATTTTATTTGTGTGTGCGTGCAAATTATCTCACATAAGAACAGTAATTATAGGAGAACAGGTAAGCATTAATTTCATTTGTATATCTACTACAAGTTTCATTATTATGTTATGTCCCTTAAGTCAGCACTAATCTTTGCACATTTTTGCTTCAAGCCTGCCATAACTGCAGGCAGCCTATACAGTCTCAAGATGTGATGAAGTGCCAGTTTTGTGAGAACTGCGTTTGCTGTACTTGCGTGAGACAGTGTGGAAGTTGCCTTCTCTATTTTTGTCAGTTGTGTTCAGTTATTAAGTAAGTAACCCTTTCTGTTTTTGGCATTGCTCATTCATAATTGGTTAGGATAGTTAAGCGGCTATTTGATCAGTTAAAACATGATGCATATCGACCAACTTGAGAGGTTGACATTAAATATTTTGCTAATTTTTTTATTAACATTATTAATATGAAGACATTTTCATCATTTAAATCATACACCGTTTCTTTCCACGCTTGTTAACTAATATCACTTGGGAGGGAGAAAGCAGTTTTAATTCTTGTGTAAGTTGTTGCCTTGCTTAGTGTTCATGTTTTGGCAGAATTACATTAATACATTTTATCAGCCTCCCACTTGAGTGTCCCTTCATCTTGAATGCAGATCATCTGCCATTGAATGCTTGCACTTCTTGTGAAGTGTCCAAATCATTAACTTTACTCTCTCGATGCAGTCGATTCCACTCCTTATGAGATCACAGTTGTTGTTTGCTTGTTTGTGTGGTTTTTTAAATATAAATATTTTTTTGTTATATCATACGCTCTGCTGCTTCTTTAGTTGCTCACAGATGTTACAAGCACCAGTTTTATTTTTCCATTTTTGTTGCTGTGTTTGTTTCTGCTGAGTCAGCAGTCAAGGATACAATAGTGGCCTTATGAGAAAACCCACACCATCAGTGTACTTTGCCTTTCTCTTGAAGTTTCCTCAGTTTTACATGAATTATAAAGAGCAAGAAGTGAAGTGCATTGGACAACCTGGCCTAGATGGAACTGATTAATCACAATTTTGCACTCTACATTGTAGCACATCAGAAAGAAAGACCACTGGAAAGATGGATTGGGGGGGGGGGGGGGGGGGGGGGGGGGGGGGGGGGGGGGGAGGGGGGTGGGGGGGGGGGGGGGGGCGGGGGGGGGTGGGGGGGGGGGGGGGGGGGGGGGGGGGGGGCGGGGGGGGTTGGCTGTAACTTTATAACTCTTTGATTCCATAATTATTATTCAGACTGTCAGAATTGTTTTGTTAAAGACTTCTGAACATTAGAGTATACCAGATTTTTTACGTACATGTTGCATGTACTGTTTCTATGAACATGTATATGTTATAAAATCGAATTGAAGAGAAACGGAAGAGGGGGTCATAGTATGCAAAGTTTTTGTTAGTATTACAAGTGCAGTCATTACAAACACAAAGTTCCCCCATAAGCGCATACATGCATACACTAGATGTTGTCAGTGATCGTATGCCATAGTTGCTTTCTCCAGGGATGCTAGAGTCAGGACAGTGATCACTACCTTGCTTTACAACAAAAGAACAACTGAAAGAGTTTGCACAGCCTACTGTTCAGGTTCGTAGCGACCTCTGGAAAAACCTTGAAAACATAAAACGAATTGAATGGCTATAAGCCTTGAATTTTCCGCATCGGACCTTGAAAAATAAGAAGTCGAAAAAGTTCGTTACTTTGTGTCCATTTTTTGGTTATTGATGGTATTTTTCGCAACAACAGACGCGACGAGTCTAAAAATAAATCAGCGTTTACGCCATTAACGCAAAGCGCCGAAAACGAAACCGCCGAAACTTCTGGAAATGCGCAAAGGGAAGTAAAAAATTGTAAAGTTACCGTACAATTTTTACTCCCTTTGCGCAAAGTTACCGTAAAATGTTTACTTCCCTTTGCGCATTAAATCCATTTCCAGAAGTTTTCGGCGCTTTGCGTTAACGACGTAAACGCAGATTTATTTTTAACACTCGTCGTAAGTAATAAATTCGTTTATCTCATTTATAAAACCTATTTAAATAAGTCCAGTTTATTATATTTATGATGAAAAGACTTATCCCGTTCTACCTGTGAAGGGTTATAGGCTAATTAGGATAGGCCTAGGCCTACATGTTTTCAATTTCAGATAACATGAATAATCGCCGATACACGAAAGTGGCATCACATCTGTCAAATCGCGGTAATTAGGATAAATGAAAATCATCAATTTTGTGGATAGGCCTATGTTATTTAAAATTTAAAAAAAAGATTTAATTAAATTTTAAATAAAAATCTAAACAAACAAACGAAACAAAACCCAACAAAAATAGTAAGGGGGGGGGGGGGGTGTTAAAGGTCTCCAGTTAGATATTTAATAAATTTTCACTTATCATAAGTATTACCCTCCCAATTACTATATATATTACCTTTTGTTCTAGTTAAATATTGTTTGACTATTATGTATGCGTTTAGAATTTTGAATTGGTAAATATACATAGCTTAGGCCTACTCGTAAGTTATTTGTGTTCCTTTTTTTTTTTTAAACTAACACTACTAGGAGACCTACAGATGTGACATTATTTGTGACCAAGGAAAAAAACTCTTGAGAGCTGAGATTATTTGGACTCTTTTTTTTTCAGTGAAAAGTCACCATAGTTTTAATTCAAATTTCATATGCAACAAGGGACATATTCTCTTCTGTGATAGTTTTGATTCAGCCTTCAGCTTTATTTCAAGACCTGAAATTCAGATTGGTGCATTTGGAACAGTAGCGGAAAATAGGAAGCATTTTCCTGTAGCACTGAAGAAAAAACAACTCAAATTGAAAAAAGACAAATCATCCTGTGTTTTGTGCGACAGAAGATAAGGCATGCCGACAGTCACCTGGCATGATACGAAAAGATTTAACCTTATATCCACTGTTCACTCCAATGATAATACAAACAAGACAGTTAGAAAGACAAATTCTTTAGGGCAGAACAATTCAGAAACCAGTGCTTGCAGAAAAATACAGCAAAAGTATGGGAGGTGTGGAAACTTCAGCCAACTAGGTGCAAGCTACCCCTACCCACACAGATCCTATTTTTATATTATTTCTTAGTTGAAACTGCCCTGGTCAATGGGCATATAACCTACAACACTGCCAACTCTACAAAAAAAGATCAAAGCGAAGATCAGGATGTCAGTATGACTCTTATTGAACCTGCTAGGAGCTGCGCTAGCGTAGTGGTTACCACACCGCTCTGGCGACCAGGGGATCCAGGATCAAACCCAGTCGATGGCATTTGAGGATTTTTCGTCGACCGGGATTTGGACTGGATTAACTCGAGACCTGGCGAGAACATTTGAAGGTGTGTCGTCGACCAGGGATTGGCGGCTCCTGAGCCGACCCAGCTCTAATGGGTACCTCCGAAATCGGCGAGTATCTGCCTGAATGGCGAGGGACACCTGTCTCTGTACAAGAAAAAAGGGATACTCACGTAAAATCAATGTCAGGTTAGACATTAATAATAACCTGAGATTTCACCTCGAGTATTAGCGGGCGTACACAAAAAAAAAAAATTTGAACCTGCTATTCTTCGACGCAATGTGACACCTTCAAAACAACATGACTTACTGAGCACCACTTCATTGATAAAAAAGTAAAGGGCAAGGTACAAACCAGACTGTAAAGTGTGTAAGGCTGCAGGGAACAGAAGCCAGACTTGCATGTACTGCCCAGATTGCAATGTACCTCTATGCCTGATACCCTGCTTCAAGTTATACCACACAGTCAAGGATTATCAACGTGGATCGTTGACAAAGACTCTTGCAGAGGCCTACAGCTACAACTTCAACCCCAGTTAATGAAAAAAGCAGCTCAGACTCCAACTAGAGGTACTTAACTACTCAAACATTTACAAACGCTCATTGTCAGATGCCACAGACACAGAATACATTCAAAAAAGACAAACACGAAAAATACAGTTTTTTTTAAAACATTTTATTCCAATTTTATTAGCCTTTTATGTTGATATACGTGGTTAATCGTTAAATCAATACGTCAGTCAAGCTTATTTTATTCATTACCATCCATGTCACTAACATTTTATTGCGCTGATGTTGAACAAATTCACTAAAAACTTGGAAAAGATGTCTGTTTTTCAATCTTTTATGAATTAAAAAAAAAAAAAAAAGTTCTTTTTAAAGAAATCTGCAAACACCCTTGGTAATGGGAGACGGTAATGCTCCGGATTGCTGATCAGCAAAGTGATAATTATATCTAAGAAAATTAGATGAGGAAAATATTAGAGTTTCCCATCCTTGAAAATCACGTGCTGGACCTGGAAAAACCTGGAAAAAGCCTGGAAAATGCTTGAAGAAATTTGCTATGAACCCTGATCATGCAAGAAACAAAGTAAACGAAAGGGAGAAATGAGCATTAAGACCTACAAGCTGAGAGAGCCAGAAATTAAGACCAGATATCAGGGGCTTATTGCTGCAGCGGTGAGCAACACAGAAGAACAACCTGATGACTTGGAAACCCTCTGGCTTAAATTCAAGGACATCATAAAGACAGCTGCTGCAGAAGCATGTGGTGGTCCGACTTGGGAACAAGAGAAAGAGGACACCTTGGTGGACAGAGGAAGTCAAAGAGAAAATAAGAGAGAAGAAAATGGCATGGAAACAATACTTAGGAGCTAAAAACACAGCAGGACAAATAGAGAAATATAGATAATATGTGACACTCAGAACAGAAGCAAAGAACAAGGTGCTAGCAGCAAAACAGAAGTCCTGGGAAGAATTTGGAGAAAAGCTAGAAAAAGATGCGCAAGAAAACCAAAAATTGTTCTATAAGACCCCAAAGAACATGAGGAAGGAAAAACAATGCCCTCTCAAATTTATAAAGGACAAGCAAGGCAAATTGCTTACTGCCCCGAAGGAAGTAATGGAAAGATGGAAAGAATATTTCTCAGAACTCCTTGATGGTGAGCAAGGTCAAGCATCAGAAATGATAACCACTAGCACAGAAGAGAAAACCAATGGTGGTGAAGATGACATAAAGATGGAAGAACTGAAGGCAGCACTGGAGAAAATCAAGATGGGCAAAGCAGCAGGGCATGATGGTATAACACCAGAAATGGTTAAGTACATGGGAGCATCAGGCGACCTATAACTCTTAAGGGTTTTACAGGCAGCATAGTGCAACAAGGCCATACCAAAGGATTGGGAGATTGCCATCATAACACTGATTTTCAAAAAGGGTGACAATCGACAGTGTGGAAACCACAGAGGCAAATCCCTTCTCAGTGTCTCTGATAAAATGTACTCTAGAATCCTAGAGCAGAGACTCCGTGTTGAGAGTGCCAGACTATCCTATCGGCTGTCTTCCTCCTGGCCTTGTTGCATTTTAGTCCTCGGTCCTTCAAAGATTGTCTAATGTTGTCCTCCCAGCGGACTCTGGGTCGTCTTGGGGGTCTGGATCCCTGGCTCTTTGTTTCCCATGCTTGTCGTGGTAGCCGATCTTCTCCCATTCTGCAGACATGGCCAAACCATCTTAGTTGGGACTGTTCTACTTCGGTCTGCAGGGGGTGGGATTTTAGGCCTTGACATAACGTCTGGTTGCCGACCATGTCTCTTCTTGTTACTTCAACCACCTTCCTCGGATACCTAATTTCTGAGGTTTGGATCTGGCTTTAGAAATCATCGTCAATGTCAGTAATGTTTCAAACTATACTTGACACATTCTTTTGTTTGGGAGGTCTGGATTCTGTAGATACATTAGGGCTCCGCTTTTCAGCAGGGATCTGGAACCTGACCCGCCATATGAGTGGGGCCCCACTGTATATGGCTTGCCATATTTCTCAACAACTGTATCTTGTCCTGTCTAGTTCCTGGGAGTCTCTTATGAGACAAAGAATATGAATACTTCTTCCTCAGACAGTCATATAAGGCAAAACTAATATGACATTGTGTGTGGGGACTGGCAACCTCATCATATCAAACATATTATTACAGAAAGCACTGCTGCAAGAACATGTCAATGTTTTATGTAGGCTTCCTGCAAGGGGACCAGATTCACTGGTGGCTCTCTGCTCTAAAAGGAGTGAATAGGGAAATTATATTTTTCCAGCAATCAACATATATAAAATCCCAGCTTTTTCTGTCACTAACGCTAAGGGATGCAACTTTGGTTGAAAGTTAGACATTAATTGTATTCCTTCCCTTATATGTACTCTCCCGAAAATAGTAACACTCAACAAAGAAAAGTGCGCAAATGACGGTGTGCACAAAAATATTTATAGAGTGTGTGATCCCGTATACACTCATTGGGATCCTCGCTGCTGCTACGTAGTTCGTGTACTGTGGTGATATACAGTGGTTTTTTTAATACTTTTGAATAAGTAAAATTGCCGTTGGGTATTAGTGCTTTTGAATAAGTAAAATTGCTGTGATGTATTGCTGCTTTTGAATTTAATTCCTGTCTTATGACGAGCATTTACACTAGTAACAAAATATATTAAAAAAACGCAAACATTTGATATAGCCACACAAGTGTAATGATAACATAAAACTACACTAAAAATGGTTGCTTGGCACTAACGTTTGTCAATTTGCGGCTTTGAACACATGGACTGGATTAGATGGTTGAAATTGTAGATTTATTAGTGTCAAACCTAAAGCAAAACTGTCAGCTGTGATCTGGTAGCTGTATGTAAACATAGAAATGCTGAGACAGATTCTCCAGAGTTAAAGAGTTAAGAGGAAAATACACAACCAATTTATATTCAATTTGAAATGCTTAAGAATGTCATTAGAACCTCCCAGGATGATTAGTGGGAGGCCTGAAAAGAAAATACACAACCAATTTATATTCAATTTGAAATGCTTAAGAATGTCATTAGAACCTCCCGGGATGATTAGTGGGAGGCCTGAAAAGATACAGTAGAATGTGAGAAGAAATAGCCCAGAGCAGTGTAAAGATTTACTGACTGAAGAGTGAAAGTAGTTTAACTTAAAAAAAACATGAACCTACTTTTCTCATTTGTAACAGTAACTGTATGTGTTTATCTTGTGTCCACAGTTATGATCTTCCTGCAGAGAGGTCATTCTGCCTGAGCTGTCATGAGAGGTGACAAAGCATAGCCAAGTCATGGGTTTACTAATTGGATTAAAGATACGATGTGGGCTGATGGGATCAGAGACATGATATGGGTTTACTGATGGGATCAGTGACATAACATGGGCTTACTGATTGGATCAAAGACATAACATGGGCTTACTGATAGGATCAAAGACATGACATGGGCTTACTGAAGGGATCAAATACAAGACCTGGACTTACTGATAGGATCAAAGACATGACATGGGCTTACTGATGGGATCAAAGACATGATATGGGCTTAATGATTGGTTCAAAGACATGATATGGGCTAACTGAAGGGATCAAATACAAGACCTGGACTTAGTGATAGGATCAAAGACAAGACAGGGGCTAACTCCTTCGATCAAAGACATGAATGAATGACATTTTTCCCTTTAGAATTTGAGAGAGCACATGATAGTATCTGGCAGGTGAAGAAATATGAATCATAGAAGATAGAGTAGATAAATAAAGATCTGGAAGGCATAAGGTACAGATCAGACAACTTAGAAGAAAGGAATGTAATGGGTACTTAAGAGATTCAAATACACCTCATCCAGTTGAAATGTCATATTACTGTTTTTTGACATCTTGTGTCATCTTTGTTATGCCTACTTTTGTAGGTTATTTCAGGTTTTTATCTACAGTTTAGTTTAGTTTACCTTTTCCTTCCATGTATTCTGTCAGGCTTCCCTGGGAAATTCAGTTGCCATTCGTGTAAGCTTTTTTCTTAGCTTTTAATAGACCATGTTTCTTGATGACTTCACTACAGGGCTGTAACCGTTTATCCAATCACCCGAAAACTGAAATATTCTGGAAAATTTTTTGGGCTACTTTTTGATCACAATTTAGGTGACTTCTGACTATTTTGGGTGACTCTGGGCCATAAAATAAAAAAAACACAGTTTGGGCAGTTTTTGTTGATTTGTGCTGCATTTCGATTGTCATTTGGGCGACATCTGAAAAAAAAAAATCTGATTTCTGGAACAAAGATGTCCCCCAGTATTTTTGGAAAACAGATATAGACCTGTAGTGTTTTTTGTTCATAGTTCTCTTTGGCTTGCCCTTGCCTGAATTTCAGATCTTCTGTTTATTATTAAATCAGTGCTTTCTGTTTATTGGGGGTGCCTTCTGCGACCAACTGGGGGAACCATGTTTTCTTGCATAGCTAAACCAGAAGTGCAGAGAGTTCAAAATGCAACACAGAAAAATAGAGGAAATTTCAGTTGACCGACATTATAAACAACGTGAGATACGCTGATGAGACACTCTCAACTGCATCGTATGAAAAGGAACTGCAGGAAATGATTGATACAGTAGTGACAGAAAGTGAAAATAAAGGCCTTAGCCTAAAGAGCAAAATAAGACGTAAGTAATGGACATCTTTAAGAAAATGTTTTCTCCAGACTGCAATATCAAAGTAAATTGAAAAGTTTTAAAACCAAGTTTGTAGATTCAAATACCTAGGCATGTTAATAACATCTGATGGAAGATGCATCTCAGAAGTGAAAAGTAAAATAGCCTAGGCAAAAGCAGCATTCAGTAAAAAGTATTTTGTGCAACAACTCTTTGTCAATTGAAGTAAGAAAATGAGTTTTTCAGTGTTATTTAGAGCCAGTCCTGATTTACGGGAGTGAGTCATGGACAATTAGTAAACAAGTAGAAAAAATACTGGAGGCCACAGAAATGTGGTTTTACAAAGGACCATGGACAGTTCTGAGAGTAATGAGGATGTCCTGAAAGAGGCCAGTGTGCAATGGAAGCTGATTACTCACATTAGAAGACATCAGTGCAGTTTTCTTTGGGCATGTAATGACAAGAGGAAAACTGGAATATATCATGACAAAATGAAAGATTGAAGAAAAAAGAGATAGAAGACCACAAAGAGAAGTTACTGGACAGTATAACCTCATGGCATGGAAAGAATCAACAACAGAATTGATAAATAATACTGGAGATGGGAAGTTGTGGAGAGACATGATCCCTTACGCCATCATTCCACATCTTGGGTTGTTTCTCAACACCCATAAAGTTATGCAGTGCTTAATTTATGTGACCAATGAACAAAATTAAATTCATATACTATCTTGAGATGTATGATACTTACAAAAGGAGATCAGTCCTTTGAACATTTATTAAAATTTGGTAGTGCTTTCTGAGTATTTTAAGCACAATGTCAAGATCAATGACTAAGGTTTATGAAGGGAAACTCAATCAATCAATCAATAACCTTTAGCTCCCCTGGGAGCATAGGCCTTCAACAAACACATCCCAAATCGTCCTGCCTTGTGCCATCATCTCAAATTCTTTTCATCCATATCTTCTTCATAATTTTCACTTCTTTCTCCAGTTCTCTTCTCCCTGTGTTATTTTGTCTACCTCTGCCTCTTTTTTCCTGGGGATTCCAGAACACGGCCTGTCTTGTAATGCTGTTAACAGGTTTCCTCATCTCTTGTTCCACTGGCATTTGTCTGGTTCTTCTCAATATTTCCACATTTGTGTGGTTCTTGTCATTAATTCCACATTTGTGACTGTCATACCACTTCAATCCTTCTATTCTGTGCAAGCACCCATTTTTGAATGTTTGTAGCTGTTTGGCTGTACCCTACCAGACATATATAAAGCGACTAAGGAGGATTGGGCATGGGACTGGTTACCCCATCCTGTAAAAAAGTTTTGACCACAAAAAGATCAACAAAGAAACTATACAGAGCATTAAAACGAGATAATCTGATCATCAGAAGTTACTTGGTAGCCACTATTTCTTGTGTATAAACGTACTGTTCTGTATTGTTTAACCCATTGCTGTCATTCCACAACTGGCACATTGCCTTATTTCTGGAATGCTTCGAAACAAGCCAATATTTCACACTAAATAAATAATACACAAAGGTATGTTTCTGGAACTCACGAGAAATAAAGAAGTAGAAGACTAGACAACAGAAAAACAACAGAAGTGATGGGCTTACCAGGAATTGAACCCAGGACCTTCCGAACAACACCACTGCCTTTATTTCTCACAAGTGCCTGAAACATACCTTTGTGTATTATTTATTTACTGTTTACAGGCCTCTGGTGTTCCCTCCTTGTTTGTTTACACAATATTTCACACCAATTGTCATAATGCTCAAATTCATTTATAACACTTGAGACCTTATTGTATGATAGCAGAGTGGATGACACTTTTCTCAACCTTGAAATTCTCAAGCCATGTTAATTTTTTTTGGTGTTTAAAAAAAAAATAATAAAAAGCTGACTGATGCTTGATGTTTGAGTGCTGTGTCACATAATATTTGGTATGTCCGAGCATTTTGGTCATTGTGATAGTTGAAGTGGCAACATCTAATGTGAATTAAGTTTGCCATATTGATTTCTATTTTTTTTTCTGTCTGTATCTCTCCATTTTCATGGGGCTGGCAACTTCATGATGTAACACATATTACAAGAGAGATCACTGCTGTAAGAGTTTGTGTATAGACTTCCTCTGAGGGAGCCATCTGTGGTAGTAGCTCCATGCTCCATAAGGAGCCAAAAAGTTGAGCTGTCACAGTTCCTTATTTGTGGTAGTGTGTGTTTTTTATTATATATATGTAACCGCGCCATCTTGTCATCCCCATTGTCTCCGTGGTTCACTGCCTTTTTACCACAACATCTTCAAGAAGAAAATATATTACTAGGCCACAATAAAGCCTAGAAATAGTTGTGTGTTATATTTGTGTTTTCGCTTCTACTAGAGCATTCATCGCGTGTGTTATTTAAGTGGCCCAATTACTGCGGGCGCACTACTCTTGTGAGTGATTAGCCCTAGGGCCTATATAAAGAGAGAGTGAGCCCAGCGAAAGACCCTTATTTGCAAGAGCAGCCCAGAGTAAGAAACCAGAGTCAATCTGTAGATGCCTTGAACACGTGAGTTTGATTTTAAAGCAGATTAGATAATTTCCTAGTGAAATTACCATGATTTCCCTGTAGCTTTAGAAATATATTCAGCGTATCTGTTCTAATGTTTAATGAAATAGATAAATAGATGTGTTTCATGAGGAGATTTCTTTTTAGGACATTATATTTAGTCCTGAAATGATAGATGAATGAAAATATGTGAGGATAGATTTTACTGGTGTTAAGTCCAGATTGTGGCTGTAAGAGTTTAGTAGCAATTATTTCATTCATCAGACCGGCCTAGGAAAGGCAAATTTAGTAGGAGAGTATTTCATACATGGGACTAGATAGAGATGTTATCTGGGACTGTAATTTAGATAATATTAACTTTTTGGCAAAATGGCAACCCGGGGGGGGGCGTGTTGATGACTGCATAAAGAAGGCACCAGTGAGTCTGCATTAACACTCTTAGTTATCACGTGTTATAGGCCTAGTAATGTTACGTTATTTTGTATTGTGTGAATTGACTTGTGGGTGAAGACAGGTTAATGTAATTTTCTTCAGTAATGGAAGGGATAGTTTAGGTTGAAGTGTATTTCACAATAATTGATCATAATACTACAGTATTTCTTTAGGCTACTGTATATTTTTAGTGGGTCACTTTGAGACTAGTTTATTAATTACATCTGTTGTGTACACAGTTTTGTAGTACTAAAGTTCCCTTTGAGAAGATGAATCTAGCTTTAGGTATTTAAATTTATGGTGAGTGCAATGCTACTCCTTTGGGCATAAGGCACGTTGAGACAGGTGTTTCTCTGTTTGCTCCTTGCGGAGCATGGAAACACCAATGCAACTGGTGTCCATCACAAGCTCACAAGAAGCATTTTTATGCTATTGCAGTGGTTGTGTCGGTAACAATGTGTTTTATATGATGAGTTCCCAATCTCATCAGTCGGCATATACGACATGCTTCGGAGTGCAGGGACGAATATTGAGATGGATCAGTTGCGAGGTGGTGGTTTGTGCTCATTATTGAGAGTATTTGTTGTACATATAGTTGAATATTATTCTAAGTCCATTTTATTATTATTTAATTATTGTTTTGTGTAGAATGGTTTGTGAGAGCACATGGGCTCACTTGGAGATATATATTTTTCTTCTCTCTCCTTATGGAGCATGGGGCCACCAATGTGGTTGGCATCCACATGAAACACTCACAAAGCATTCAGATGCTCTTGCAGTAGTGGTTTCGGTAGCAATCTGTGTTACATGGTGAGATTGCCAGCCCCATGCACAACACCATACTAGTCTCATTGGATGACATGCATGAGTGTGTGTGTGTGTGATAGTTGAGTGTGTCAGGTTGGGTGGAAGGACTGTTTGGCAGGTGAGAGTATCGTTTCTCATTATTTAACTAGTATGATTTTAACTAGTCGGTGCTTTGTTTGTCTGTTTCACATTAGCAACTGAGCACTGGCTGGGTGTTTTGTTTGTTTTGTTTGCTTTGTTTTATTTGTTTAATGTTTGCTTCATGCGCTTGGTCACTGACTGGGTTGTATGAATAAATACAGCCCCTGCCTTAGAATCAGAGTTTTATTGTTGATCGGGTCGGTTGCGAGTGTGCAAGGAAGTGATCACATATCACAACAGCATCATCTCGCCCACCCTATCACATATATATATTATATATATATATATAATTTTTATATTTTGTGTGTGGTAGTTGTAAAATTTTATGTTATTAAATTTATCCCATTATTTCAGGTGTGGTAATCTCAGTATGCAAACTTTATAAGAGAGTTTTTCATGGAATTAGTGCACGTGTGTCCACATGCATGTATAACATAAAGCTGTAAAACAGAAAGTGAATAAGTCAGTTTAGTTTTTATAAAGCCAGTTGTTTGGAATGAAATTTCTTGGGGAAAAATAGCAGTACAATGAAAAAATTAGTATAAATTTTACACTTTAACTGAGATCAGATGGGCTGCCATCTTCGTATCAAAGGTTTGTTACAATGGATCCCCAGTGTCCTCGTCTTTTGTCTTGGTGGTACTCTGTGATAGGCTTTGTCTTGGTGGTACTCTGTGATAGGCTTTGTCTTGGTGGTACTCTGTGATAGGCTTTGTCTTGGTGGTACTCTGTGATAGGCTTTGTCTTGGTGGTACTCTGTGATAGGCTTTTGTCTTGGTGGTACTATGTGATAGGCTTTTGTCTTGGTGGTACTCTGTGATAGGCTTTTGTCTTGGTGGTACTCTGTGATAGGCTTTGTCTTGGTGGTACTCTGTGATAGGCTTTGTCTTGGTGGTACTCTGTGATAGGCTTTGTCTTGGTGGTACTCTGTGATAGGCTTTTGTCTTGGTGGTACTCTGTGATAGGCTTTTGTCTTGGTGGTACTCTGTGATAGGCTTTGTCTTGCTCATCTCTAGAAATTATCTTCCCACTTATAGTGCTGTTTTCTTCTTGTGCTTTTGCCTTGAATTTTTCCTTCCATTATGGTGCTATGTGTTTTTATATGACCCCAAAATATTTTATCTGACATTGATTTAATTCATTAATTCTCTTTTCTTTCATTACTTTTCTAGGATTTCTTTGTTTTCTTCTCTCTTATTGAGAAGCGCTCCATTCTTTTTTATACCAACATTTCAGTGTCTTAAATATTTTTTTCTAACTGCTTGCCCATGTTTCTGTACCAACAGTAACAATGAGTGTACATTACACTTAATGACTGATTTTTAATTTGTGAGTTGTTTGGATGCTAATATCCATCTCATGTTGTTGAATGTAGCTTTGGCCCTTCCTTTTTGATTTCTGTTTCTCATTAGCCATCTTCTGCTGTTGTGTGTCAGTGTAGCCATTTAGTTTCCCACTTTTTTGAGGAGGTAAAGAAAAAAATAGTACTATTGCCGCCTTAGTCGTATCATAAAAGACAACTGATGTGATGTTATGCAAGTAGTTGGCAACCTCATCATGTTAAATAAATATCTACAGAAACCATTGTTGTAGGAGAAAATGCATTGACTAAGACTTCCTGCAAGGAGCCTGCCACTGTGATGGTTCCTTGCTCCATGAGGTGTGACAAAAGATGAATTTTGACTTATAATGAAATGTCGTTTGGTCTCTGCTGATGTAAAAATGATGTTGTTTTTGATTTTGTTACAGATTTTTTCTACATTAAACCATTAGATTGTATTTATAGTTTTGAGATACAGTGTTTATTTGTATGAACAATTCTTTCATGTTTTATTTTTTTTTTACATGAAGCCAGTTTCTTTCACATCGACAGTGAAAGCAACATTTTTTTACATAAATAAATTGTAGTTATAATAAAGGCAGCAGATAAAGAAAAATTGCGTTTTATGATTTTATTAGCGTAATTCTTTTTTTTTGTTGGTGTTAAAGAAATTTGAAGAAGTGTCAGTTGTTTGTGTTTAATTTGCGTGTATTCATAATTTTATGAACATCTTTAAAGATGCCCAACATATGAGAAACAGAGAAAGCACATGTGGCCATCACCAGTGTCATTCCTGGAAAAGCTCTATGGAGATAGAAATAGCCTCAAGCTGACCACTGCTTTCTTTGAACCTATTCAAGCTGACGTCTGAGAGTGTATGGAGAAGATAAGGTTACGAGATCTCATGTGTTTGATGTTCAATATCAATATTTAATATGTACTTTAGGAACGAAGTGTTAATGTTTTCTTGGTTAAATTTGTTTAAGAAATCAAGGGGAAAAAAGATATAGTTAAACAGCTAGATGCAGTGAATACAGAAGAACACTGGCAACAGATAACAAATAGGGTCCATGAGATATGTGGAGAAGTAGTGGAAAAAAGACAACGTTACCTCAGAGCATGAATAACAGCAGATACCATTGATGAGATAAGAGAAAGAAACAACAGATGTAGAAAGCAGATTTATAACAGAAGCCCTAGAGTCAAGACTCATGACATATTCACACAAGTAAATAAAGAGGTTAGAAGAACCGCTAAAAGAGACAAGAAAAAATATAATAAGAAAACTTGTTGAGAAGTTGTAACTGGGCTGGTTACAACATCAATGCAAGAATGTGTATGACCGGGTCAGTTGGCCAGTCAATTGTGTTGTGCGCAGGTAAATATATTGAATCTTTTATACGTTTCTGTTCAAGTCGTTTACAGGCCTTCCGCCTGAGATGGAAATTCTTGACTGAAGTTATTTTTTCTTCCCAGGTCCGTTCTTACCCTTTTAGGTTTAGTGATAAAGCAATATCGTATAATGGTTTTCAAATGATCCAACTGTAACACAGCAATGTAGAAAATTCATTCAGAGTTTATTAATGTCATTAGACAAGCACTGCAAAATTTCACAATGATTGGTTGTTTATCCACAAGGAAAAATATATATCCAACAGAATAAAATACAAACTTGTCTACTTAAAAACTTGTCAACTTAAAAACTTGTCTTGATAATCTCAAAGACGAAGTTCACCTAACACTACCTGTAAAATCCTCTAGCCTAATGAATCCTATCTGATCGCCCACATCTCTCCTTTTATATGCAGTTTCTTCCTTTTCCCGCCATTTTCACACGACTCAGTCTTTTTCCATACGTTACAATTATCTACATGTGCACACGTTTTCTCAGTTTTTCCACATGTCTCTCTCTAAACAATGGAAAAAAACCCAAGAATTCACAACATTCATTTCACACTTTCCACGCATACACACATTCATTATTCTAAGAGACAGCCCCACAATGCCTCTCATCGTCTGACTGCCATCTGAACCTAAAATTTATAATGCGTTTTGTGCAAAAACGCCTTATCTGCTTAACGTCTGTTACTCTTATTCTAACACGTATAAATGCCAAACATAGTGTATGCCAAACGGTCACAAAGTCACAGCTGTTTGATTTGAAAATACGCTGAGACAAGATCTTTGTCGTTCATCCTCAGACGTCAACTTAAATATGTTCAAAGAAAGCAGTGATCAGCCTGAGGCTGTTGATATCTCCGTAGAGCTTTTCCAGTAATGGTACTGGTGATGGCCATATGCGCTTTTCCTGTTTCTCATTTGTCGGGCACCTCTGAAATAGATGTTCAGCAGTCATTTTATAGGTGCCACAGTTACACTAGCCACTGACTACTTTGACAGCCGGCAGCTAAGGATCAAAGAAGATGACAGTTACACTTTACACTCATCAATTGTTCCTATTTTTAACTTGTTGAACAGATGATATTGAGACAAGATAAAGATTATGACAGTACATGCGACTAAAGATAGGCAGATTGCAAGAGGAGATCTATCTATACAAGTTGTGGAATCAAATATATATATCTTGGCACGAATATAGAAAAAGCCGAAGGAACGGATAATGATATCACAAATAAGAATACAAAAGGGAAGAGTAGCTTTCATTGCCTGGGAAATGTATGGAAATCAGTGTGATGATATTTAAATTATATGGTTCCTAAATATGGAAATCAGTGTGATGATATTTAAATTATATGGTTCCTAAATATGGAAATCAGTGTGATGATATTTAAATTATATGGTTCCTAAATATGGAAATCAGTGTGATTATATTTAAATTATATGGTTCCTAAATATGGAAATTAGTGTGATGATATTTAAATTATATGGTTCCTAAATATGACCACTGGCATGGAAATCAAGTCCACTACACAAAAATAAGAACCTTCAACTCTGATGTCAAGGCAGACTTTCTGTATGGCTTTGAAACATGGAGAACAAAAAAAAAAAACGTCTACTATAAATTTACAAACTTTCATAAACGGACACCTGCGATACTTGCACAGAATAGAAGTATTAAAATGGTATGACATGATCACCAATGTAGAAGTGATGACAAGATCACCAATGTAGAAGTGATGACAAGATCACCAATGTAGAAGTGATGACAAGATCACCAATGTAGAAGTGATGACAAGATCACCAATGTAGAAGTGATGACAAGATCACCAATGTAGAAGTGATGACAAGAACTTGACAAGTACCAGTGGAACAAGATGTAAGGAGAAGACGCTGGCGTTCGACTGCACACTAGCTAAAAAAAAAAAAATAATAATAAAATAAAAACAAGATAGCCTTACAATGAAGTTCTTCTTTTGCAATTCTCAGGGTAAAAGAAATCAGAGATTAAAAGAAAAATATACACGTTATGGATGGCACATCTCATGAAGGCATGGAGTGTATTTAAGGTCTGTGCTCCTCCAGAATCTTAACAGTGATGATAATGAGGACGAGTTACGTGATTCACGTCCGTGTGTTACCGGTCCCTAGAAGATGAGCAAGGAATGGTAAATCTGTGACCTACTAGGCATATCGTAAAAGGCGTTTAAGGAGATTTGGGCATGTGGTCGGTTCCCCATCACAGAAATTTAAGCCACATAAACCATAAGAACATGAACAAGTCACGTAAATTAATAAATTCAACTCAGCTGTCTAGGATGGAAAAAGGCTATCCTTTCTGGAGCATAATGACGTGGTACACAGACAGCCAAAAGGTGTCTAGATCCGCTGATGGAGAAGACTTTCTTTTTCTGCTTGCTCTTCTTTTGTCTTGATGTTGTGCCATGACGGTGAATTTGAGGAAATGAACAAGTGGTCATGTTGTTTATGCGATCCTAATATGCCATGTTAGGTTCACGCTTCTTGGTTTCTGCATATGGTCATATAAGTGTGTGAAGAGGTTGGCTAATGAAAACACTTTCTTGTCTTGGGGAGACGGGAGGTGTATAGCTACAAAATCAAAGCACGTCTTTTACTTGCAGGGAAGCGATTTTGTCAGCAATATGGTAATGCTTTTCTTCTTGGAACACCTTTAGACATTAGCTTGAATATGCTTGAAGAAAGTAGTGGTCAATCTCAGGTTGCTGACATTTCCATAAAACTTGTCCTGGCCTGGTACCAGTGACGGCCATATCAATTTCTCTGACCTTCGTATGTAGGGCTCTCCTGCGATAGATATTGAGCAGTCATATAAGCAGTCCTGTTGGTACAGTTATCGGTAGTACCTCATCTTATCTTATAGAACAGATGGTATCTCAATCTGTTATGGCCTGTGTGGAGTCTGAAGATTATTACTTGTTGTCTTCTGTTGAGATGGTGACAGTCATAGCCTTAAAATTTTATCTCCCAAGTATTCCCGTGTCTGCTCTTGCTAAGTCTCTTGGCCTTTTCTTGTGTTACCCGTGGGTCAGTTTGAGGTAGTTTTTCACTCTTTTTGCTAGTCTATCGGCCTCTTTATTCCAGGGAATATTGAAGTGCGATGGGTTCCAGTGCATTAAAACCAGTAGTGATTACGGGGCAGAGCTACATCAAAATACTATTTTCATAAATAACTGTAGGATTTCGATACAAATGCACAGAGCTGACTTTCGACAGTAACAGCAATGCATATAAACGTATTTGATGGTAAAGTATAACGTTATTGGTTGCCATAGAAACGACGGCCATATTGGATTTTACTCTAATATTTCAATCCCCTAAGGTTTTTAAAAAAAAATTTATTTATTGAGTTATGAGCACGAAAGTTGAGATGGAAGCTCATCATTGTGTTTTTAAACTGTTATCGGATTAGATTTTAAGTAGATCATGAGACATAGAACTTAAAAGTTAGTATCTAAGAATACCGGTACTAAATTTTCAAAATTTTAAAACATTATTTGCAATAAACCAAAATTTTAATAAAATATCAAAAATCAGATCTGATAGAAGTTTTATTATCCAATGGAAAATATTAGCCAAGTCACATGTTGATTGACTAAAAAAATACGCACGTTGTTAGCAAATTAGTAGCATAAATCAAGGTTGTGAGAAATTCATGATTATCGTCATAGGAAAAGTACAATTTCTCAAGAAAATAAAACAGACACAATCAAAATACATCTACTTAGAATGTGTCCTGGCAAATGATTTTGACATATTTAGATTAGGGATCCCGTTACACGCCCATTGAGGCATATTGGGAATATGGTGTTAGGCCCATATTTTCTTGACCATCGGCACACTAGGGGTGATGTGGTCAGCATCACGCCGGCCGCCTTAACCTTCCCAGAGTTGCTCTGGTACCCAATTGGGGCTCGGTCGACCCAGGAGCCGTTTGAGGCCTAAAAAAATCCCACCTCATCTGGGGATCGAACCATAGACCACTGAGCTAGGAAGCCAGTGCACTAACCACTATGCTACCGCGGCTATATTTAGATTAGGAGAGTATAAATTATCCAAATATAGACGAATTCCAGTTTTTACTTTTGTGCTATTTTGACTTGAAATGCCCTGTGGCTCATGCTCTTAAGGTGACAATGCCCCTCAATGGTATATTAAATGAGTAGCATGCTTTTAAAATCGTCATATACACTGACCAGGTAATGGAAATACAACATGATGCGTTCCATCTATTGAAGCAGACGCAAGAGATCTTCTGGTGCCCCTATATATGATCTCTAGAAACGACTGGGTCTGCTGGGACAGTCAGAGACGAGGACAATCAAAAGCTTTGGTGAAAAGGCCTCGATTTGGCCGTGGAACAACCACAGCGGGCTTTCGAATCGGGACAGTAAGTTTATTTACAACAAAATCATCACTTTCATAACCGCCGAATTTTGGTAGAATGGATCAATCCAGGAATGATGATTCATCTTGAAACAGCTTGATCGCCATATAACTGTGCCCAAGCTCACGCCCAGGAAAGGACACGCTAGCTTCACCCTATGGTGTCGGCACAACACGGGAAGTAACGGTTACTGGTTATAAGCACCTTGCCCAATTGGCGCTTCTACAGACATCTGGCAGATGGCAAAAGAACAGTTGGGCGACAGCAGCTGAGGTTCAAAGATGTGTGTAAGAGAGACGTGAGGGCACTGGACATAAATCCAAAAACTTGGGAGGATGCAGCTGCCTATCGCACCAAACGGCGATGTTCTTTATGGTGCCACCTTAGATTGGGCGGAAAGCAGACAAGATGAGAAAACGCCATCACCTTATATGACGCATTTTATACAGCGTAAAAAAAAAAAAAAAAAATTAGGTTAGTAGCTTAACTCTTAAGTATACGAGCGGCCTTCTAGAGACGATGACACACAGCGAAAATTTATACACAAAACCACACAATTTAGTTACGTGCACACACACACACACACACACTTTATAAAAAATTAGGTTATTGCAAAATCTGTAATGGTAGTCATGAAAGGCCGCTCGTATACTGTTTTAGGAGATTGTTCTTTTTCTGTAGAAATGACCCAATGTAGTATATAATTATTTAAAATCTTCAAAGTACCGTACATCACAGAGATAACACGCAATATTAAGCTCTTTTTCAGATAAGCCAACAACCATCGGTTTCCAACTACGTTTGAAAGAAAAAGCTCATAAAACAGGCGTAACCCACTGATCTAATCTGTCCTTTTTTTTAAGGCTGTAAAAAATGCGTCTTATAAGGTGATGGCACTTTTAAAACTAGTAATTACAAAAACTGCCAATTCCAGACAAATGCCATCTCCAGAATTAACATTTTCTTCGCTAAAGATTCTCGGCTTGGAAAACATTTAAGCATTAACGTCTCGGCTAATAGCCACAGTCGAAGTGCTCAGTATTTATGCACACAGAAATGGTTTGGGAGGGGGGCGAGTGCGCAGGGCAATATCCGATCCAGTTTTAATATTCGTCTGAACAAAGGGATGCGACAGGAAAAAGAAAAAGGAACACGGGTTATCCCGCTAAAAATAGGACGTTTGGTGGCGCTAGTATGCAAGATTGTGTTTCGCTGATTTACCTGCAAAGCAGGCGGTGTTATAATAGCCAATGCCCGTGATTAGCAGTCGCATAGATTAAACATGCTATGAAAGTCAATTAATATGAGACAAACATAAAGGTATGTTATCAGGCACTCGTAGGAAATAAAGAAGTAGAACACCAGACAACAGAAAAACAACAGACATGAGTGGCTTACCCAGGATTCGAACCTTAGACCTTCCGTGCGACAACCCCGCCTAGCTATGCAAGCGAATCACGCTATCTGGTGTTCTACTTCTTTATTTCCTACGAGTGCCTGATAACATATCTTTATGTTTGTCTCATATTAATTTACTGTTTACAGGCCTCGGGTTTCCCTTCCTTATGTGTTATAAATATGAAAGTCAATGACGTGTCTATAGTACTAAATGTTCAAGAGAAGACTAAAATAATCTTGTAGAGATAATTGAAGTGAATACATAAAGACTTTTATTGTACAATACATATCTTTTGCACAGCCTTACAATATGAAAGCGCAGGTAAAGACTATGACAGACTTTTGGACTGGTTAACTGCACATAGTTCACTGTATCAATAGATTGTTTTGGGAGCATGTGGGACATGACAGTCGGAGGAAAAAAACAAATAAAAAGATAGAGACAAACACTGAAAAATGTTTGCTGTACTTTGATCAAGGGTTGCACAAAACATTACAAAATAACAGAACTGTATGAATTTAGAAACATGTTAAATGACAATCGGCAGAAACATTCATAAATTCGAATATTCGTATTAAAAAAAAATACCAATTAGTTCTAATAAGAATTGTAACAACTTTTCAGCGTGGTTCATATTATTTCTCCATCATGTCGTGGTCTATTTTCCAAACGAGCTGATAAACTAGATATGTAACATCAGTGACTTCACACACCGAATTCATCATTCATTCATTTTTATCCTTCACCTCCCGGTGGAACACCTGTGTGAAAAAAAATTCACGTCAAGTTTTCCTGACTTTCATACTTCACGTCTAGTCTTCCTGACTTCCATATTTCATGTCTAGTCTTCCTGACTTTCATACTTTACGTCTAATCTTTCTGACTTTCAAACTTCACACCAAGTCTTCCTTTCATATTTCACGACTAATCTTCCTGACTTTCATAATTCACGTCTAATATTCCTTACTTTCATAGTTCACGTCTAGTCTTCCTGACTTTCATACTTCACGTCTTCCTGACTTTTATATTTCCCCTCCAGTCTTCCTGTCTTTCATACTTCACGTCAAGTATTCCTGAATTTTATACTTTACGTCTAGTCTTCCTGATTTTCATACTTCACGTCTAATCTTCCTTAATTTCATACTTCACGTCTAGTCTTCCAGACTTTCATGCTTAACGTCAAGTATTCCTGACTTTTATACTTCACGCCTAGCCTTCCTTGACTTTCATACTTCACTTCAAGTCTTTCATACTTTACGTCCAATCGTCCTGACTTTCATACTTCACGTCAAGTATTCCTGACTTTTACACCTCACGTCGTCTTTCATACTTCACGTCTAATCTTCCTGATTTCATACTTTGCGTCTAGTCTTCCTGACTTTCATACTTCACGTTAAGCCTTTCATACTTCACGGCAAGTCTTCACGACTTTCATACTTCACGTCTAGTCTTCCTGACTTTCATACTTCACGTCGAGTCTTCCTGACTTCCATACTTCACGTCAAGTCTTCCTGACTTTCGTACTTTACGTCAAGTCTTCCTGATTTTCATACTTTACGTCTAATCTTCCTGACTTTCATACTTCACGTCTAGTCTTCCTGACGTTTACATTTCACGTCTAGTCTTCCTGACATTCATACTTCACGTCTAATATTCCTTACTTTCATACTTCACGTCTAGTCTTCCTGACATTCATACTTCACGTCTACATGACTTTTATACTTCACCTCCAGTCTTCCTGACTTTTATACTTCACGTTTAGTCTTCCTGTCTTTCACACTTCACGTCAAATATTCCTACTTTTAAACTTCACGTCTAGTCTTCCTGACTTTCATACTTCACGTCAAGTATTCCTGAATTTTATACTTAACGTCTAGTCTTCCTGATTTTCATACTTTACGTCTAATCTTCCTTACTTTCATACTTCACGTCTAGTCTTGCAGACTTTCATGCTTAACGTCAAGTATTCCTGACTTTTATACTTCACGTCTAGTCTTCCTGACTTTCATACTTCACGTCAAGTATTCCTGACTTTTATACTTCACGTCTAGTCTTCCTTTACTTTCATACTTCACGTCAAGTCTTTCATACTTTACGTCGAAGCTTCCTGATTTCATACTTTACGTCTAGTCTTCATGATTTTCATACTTCACGTCAAGTCTTCCTGACTTTCATACTTCACGTCTAGTCTTCCTGACTTTCATACTTCACGTCTAGTTTTCCTGACTTTCATACTTCACATCAAGTCTTCCTGACTTTCATACTTCACGTCAAGTCTTCCTGACTTTTATACTTCACGTCAAGTCTTCCCGACTTTCATACTTCACGTCAAGTCTTCCTGACTTTCATACTTCACGTCTAGTCTTCCTGATTTCATACTCTACGTCAAGTCTTTTATACTTCACGTCTAGTCTTCCTGACTTTCATACTTCACGTCAAGTCTTTCATACTTTACGTCTAATCTTCCTGACTTTTATACTTCACGTCAAGTCTTTCATACTTCACGTCTAATCTTCCTGATTTCATACTTTACGTCTAGTCTTCCTGACTTTCATACTTCACGTCAAGTCTTCCTTGCTTTCATACTTCACGTCAAGTCTTCCTTGCTTTCATATAATTTCATGTTTTCGTTAGGTGTCCTGATTAGGGTAATGAACTTAAGAGGGACTCTATAAGGCATCATCAGCTTCCAGAGCGATTTCTGTCTAAAGTGATGAGTGCCTTTTAATGGTCCACAAATCCAATGAAAAGTGGTGAGTTCAATTCCAGGCTCCGTTCTTCTGTTGTGCGCAGATTGCCTCGTCTGTACATAACCTGCTTGAGGGAAATTTTGCTTGTTCATTGCTCAGTTATCTATCTAGGGACTCTTGTAATCTACCAAGGATGATCTTCTTATTTTCCTTGTCACTGGTAGCATCATGGTTCCTCTGTAATTAATGAACTCTTGGGAATCTCTTTTTGATGAAAACGTAATCAGAAATTCTTTCACCAGTATCTGGTTTTCTTTTCTCTCTCTCCAACTTTACCGAGTAATTTGTATAAAATCTACGTAAAGGTATCAATGTATGCTTTGCTAGAATGTCAAATGGATCAGCAATGTCTCTCTGCTATGATTAAAATTCATAACTATTATGTCGGTATAATAGGTAGCTCAACAGGGCTCCTTTCCTGATAATTTTGTACGGACTTACTTATTAATAAAGGAAGTGACGTCATGCCGAGATAGTGGTACGGGCAGACGCGAACTTTTGAGCAGAAGTGAGGTGATCGTCTGCAAAAGAGATGCGGCCTGTGTTTGAATGTGAGCGGACGTATATGTATTGAGCTCCTGCAGTACACTGTGTTTTTCCTGCATCTTTCCATCACCAGGACATCAATATACTTAGCCGAGGTGTCCCTGGTTTATTAGATACAAGAAATGTATGCCTATTCATAAAGATGTCCAGTGGACGATGAATAATAAAGTTTGTATGATTGCCATTGACCAGCGTTTGATAGTGAACGGACGGGACTATTACTAATTACTGCATTTGCCTTTTGGCGAGAATTGATTTCATGGAGCTTTTTGTGTAAAATAAAATAAACTGCATATTTGTGAAAATGTGAAGGAGGTGTTTGTCAGCTCACTGCAGTAATGCTGATCCGTGTAGTGTGACTACTCCTAGGGTCTACTTTCGCCACGGAGACTTTCTCCGACATATTTTTAATAAAACGTCACGCATCAGTAATTGGTGGCCTCAAGCCGGGATCTGAAACGTAGAATGTGGAACTGTTTCCAATATGCTCAAGTAATTTTTCAAGTCTGAGGACTAATGTTTCAAGAGAGGAGATTTTTTCAAGTGAAGAAAATTTTCAAGATGGTGGTGCTATTCGGCTGCAAGTTTGCGTCCCAAATCTAACTCAGGTCGCTGCAATTGTAAGGAATTGTTGTTTCCCTGAGGCCGAAGTTGGACCCAGGAGGATTTTTTTCTGAAAATCAGATAAGTAAATTTATTGATTCATACAGTGTGAATTTGAAGAATCTCATTTGACAGGGTTCTTTTTTATTACACGTTTCATGTATTTATGTATTTCGATGTTTGTGTGTTAGGCGGGTTGGTCGGCGAGGGAACCATGAATTCGCAATACCAATCCTATGGTCGTGAATTCTTGGTTGTTCTATAGGGTTTGGTGCATGGTTTTCTCAGATAGTTGGACCGGTATTACAAAGCTGTGTGTTTACTGCTGCTACTGAGCTTATCATAACCATTTCTGTTAGCTGTTTTGTCCAGTTTATTTGTAAATTTGTAATTGTTGTCAAGTTCATTGTTTTTTATTTGGTTTATTCTTCATTATTGTTTGTGAAAATTGTGTAACTCATCTTGCTATCCTTCATTTATTAGATGTATTATATGTTGTGAAATTGTGCTTGTAGTGTCATACGTGTGGTAGAGCCAATTTTTTTCATTTTTCTACAGTTTATAAATTTCTGCCTTGGTTTATTCATTAGTATTTTCTTGGGTTGGCTCTTTCTACTGTTCTCCTGTAATCTTGTTTGTATTTCTATTTTTTGCTCCTAATATACCATCTTTAGTTAATGCAGTTGATTGATATTGAGTGGTGAAATAATTGTTGCTGATATTGCTCACATATTAAAAATATATATTAATTATAGTATTATTGGACAATTTGGAGTCACAATAATAGTGAACTATGGCTACCTTGGATTATTTTATCGAAGTTGGAAAAGACTTTGCTCTAGAGGGTGAAGCCTTAAAAACATTTGCTCTCAATGAGCATGCAAAGGAAATGGACATAGCAAGAGATGAGAGAATCTTTGCTAGGTATGAAATAAAAAGACAGGAAGAATTAGCTGAGAAGAGAAGAGAGGAAGAATTAGCTGAGAAGAGAAGAGAGGAATAATTAGCTGAGAAGAAAAGACATGAAGAATTAGCTGAGAAGAAAAGACAGGAAGAATTAGCTGAGAAGAAAAGACAGGAAGAATTAAGGAGAACAAATTGGCACATGCACATGCTCAAGCAGAATTAAAGGCACAACAAGTACTTGAGGAGAAAAAATTGGCACATGCACATGCTCAAAGATTGGCAGAAATTGAGTTGGAAAATTAAGATTTCAACATAAACAGGTTAATCCAGCAGGTGAGGAGGCTGGAAAGAAAGACTGTGCCTCTACTTTCAAACTAAATTTGCCTAAATTTAATCCTAATAAAGACAATATTTCATGCTTTTTAAATAGATATGAAACATGTAGCCAAGAGTTTAAGATTGATAGATCAACATGGCCAAGCAGGTTGATGAGTTTATTAGTTGGTGATGCTCTTACTTCAGTCTGCACCATGGATGATCAAATTGAAATGATTATGATGCTATGAAGGCTTTATTGCTAAAAAAAAAGTATTAACTGGAGGAAAATTGTTACAGATTGAAACTGAAATCATTGTTGCCTGATTCAGCCAAGGATTTTGCTGAATTTATTTCATCAATTAAGCTTTGCTTTTCTAGATGGGTTGGGTTATCAACAATTGATAAAACTTTTGATGGGCTGGCTGACTTGTTTTTAAGAGACAAGGTGCTGTCTTCAGTCAGTGGTGACGTTGTGTCCTTTTTGCAGGAGAGAAAGCCTGAATCATTATCTGCTGTGGAAAGTCTTGGACGACAATACAAAATTGCACATCCTGGAAGAAATCTTAGCAGGGCTAACATAAAGGATGCATTGCCAGTGGCATCTGCTAGAACTACGATGTCCAATCTACCCAGACAAAGATCAAATAGCATGGATATAAATTTTCGATTTAATCGAGATAATAATACTGGATCTTTTAGAGGGAGATATAATTTTAACAATAAGTCACAACAACCTCAAAGGAGTTTCCATTCATATGATGATGGATATATACCTCAACAATCCTCCTTCAGACCTAGCAGCGATTGGAACAGAGGTAGATACAATTTCCAATCAAACAGAGGACACAAGTCATTCTATGGAAACAATGTAAATAATTACAACAATAGGAGTTCTCAACAGAACAATAACTTTCAACGTTCTAGAAATCCTGAACGTTCCAATGCAGTTATGCATCAAAGTGACAATAATACAGTTCACAATGTCCAAAATAACAATGTTGCTTCTCATGCAATTGCATGTAGTGTGGACTTGTCAATAGTACTAATTGTTCTGAATGTAATTCTTTGTTTCAGCCAGAGGGAGTTCCTAGGCTCCTGTGTGGACATCCTTTGCCAGTCATGTCCTCTTATGGTGGGACAGTTTCACTAGTATTTAATCGGGGTTTTGTAAACAACCAGCTTGTTTCGGTGCTCAGGGACACTGGATGCACTACTGATGGGTTGCGAAGGTCATTAGTGGACCAATCTGATTACACAGGCAAAGAAGTCATTCGGGGGCACAGTTGAATATTATCCAACTGCGGAAGTATTTTTAGATACCCCTTATTTTACAGGAGGGACTCTCGTGTGCCTTGTTAGACAAACCAATCGCTGGAATAACCCTGGGAAATATCCCTGGACTTCAGGAATGCACTAATGATGATAATTTAAAATGGGAACAGCAACATTTGCTTACGGCAAATGCTGTCACTACTAGAGCTCAGTCTTGGGCAGAGTTGAAAGAACAGGTTCAAATTGAGTACGTTACTGATGAGGAGGTGACTGATGAGAGGGTGACGGAAGAGGTGGGACTGTTGGGGAGATGACTGATAAGGAGGGGATAGATGAGGATGATTTACATATTGAACTTATTGATAAAGAATCTTTCATTCAGATGCAAAATGAAGATGATTCATTAAAATTTTATTTCAGGTTGCTAAATCTGATGATGTGGTGTTTAATGATAATTCGTTACACTGGTATACAATCAAGAATGGCATCTTGATTCGGAATTTCCAAGATTCAACATCAGTAAAAAAAACAAATTATGGTGCCTACTAGTTTCCGCCAATTTGTTTTACGGCATGCTCATGATGTTAATTGTGCAGGTCATTTAGGGATTGCCAGGACAAAACAGAGGCTTTTGTCTCATTTCATTTGGCCTAGGGTGACAAGGGATGTAAAAATATTTTGTTGCACATGCAAAACTTGCCAAGATGTAGCAGCGAAACGCCCCAAGCATAATGCGCCTATCCAGGCTTCAGACATATCTTTGCGTCCATTCTCAAAAATGGCAATCTACCGTATAGATCCACTACCAGTCACGTCAGCTAGAGATCATCGTTATGTGCTAACATGCATTGATATGTGCACGCGCTGGCCAGAAGCTATTTCTCTGAAAACAATATCCACTACAGATGTTGCTGACGCACTATTTTTAATTTTCAGTCCATTGGGATTTCGCGAAAACATATTATTAGATCGGGGAATTCAGTTTGTTTCTGACGTTATGACTCAAGTTATGAGAGAGTTTGAGATAGATAGATCTCTTAGTAGTGTCTATCACCCCATCTCGAACGGGAAAATTGAGAGGCTCAATCGCTGTCTTAAACAAATGCTAGGCAAAGTAACTGCAAAATACCCGCAGTATTGGGATAGAGTGCTCCCAGCGGTATTGTTCGCTTAGCGGGAGATACCGAACGAACATACTGGATTTGCGCCGTTTGAATTAGTCTTGAAGAGTTGGCCATTCGAAAAGCAGCAGCTGGGAGACTTTTTCAGGCCATAAATCGAGGATTCCTCAGCAAGAGAGAGGTTGGTAAGAAAACGAAGATGGCTGTATACCGCTCCACCTATGTCCCAGTCTTGACATACGGATGCGAGTCATGGGCAATGACTACAACCCATAAAAGCCAGATCCAAACCTCAGAAATGAGGTATCTGAGGAAGGTGGTTGAAGTAACAAGAAGAGACATGGTACGCAACCAGACGATACGTCAAGGCCTTAAATCCTACCCCTTGCAGACCCAAGTAGAACAGTCCCAATTAAGATAGCTGTAGAAGCATCAGAAAAAGCTAAACTTAAGGCAAGATTGTTTGTTAATCAAAACAGAAAACTACGCCAATTATGGCCCTGTGATGAGGCCTATGTATTGTTATCTAATAAGGACAATAAATTACTTGTATCTTGGAGAGGACCATATACTGTACTTGAAAGATTGTCAGATGTTGACTACATTATATCTATTAAAGGAAAGGAAAAAACCTTTCAACAAACTTGCTGCCTAATTTCTCTCTCGTCCTCCACATCGTCGCTCTTGCAGGAGGAGGTCTGAATTGCCTATTATTTCTGAGCCTCTTTTGTCTCTACCTAGTTTACCTCTGTCATCTACTGAAACTTGGAGGGATATTTCTATTTCGCCAACTCTTGCTCCATATAAGAAAGATCAGATTTCTTTATTACTACAATCTGTTCCTGACATGTTCACGGATATTCCTGGGCGTACAAATATAATTGAACATGATATTCTCCTTACTGATTTCAGACCAATCAAGCTTAAACCTTATCCTATCCCTGTACATTTTCAATCACAAGTACAAAAAGAAATAGAGGATATTATAAAATTAAACTTAATTTCTCCTTCTCAATCTTCATACAGTTTTCCGATGGTTTTGATTAGAAAGAAAGACAAATCCATTCGGATTTGCATTGATTTCAGGCGTTTGAATACTTTGACTATCTCAGATGCTGAGCCTCTGCCTTTGTTGGATTCTTTATTGGATAGACTATCTACAGCTACCTTTTTCACTAAATTTGATTTATCTAAAGGTTATTGGCAAGTCCCCTTGTCGGACAGAGCAAAACCGTATACTGCTTTCGCTACACCTTTGGGATTGTTCCAATTTAACTTTATGTCTTTTGGTCTAGTCAACGCTCTTGCGACCTTTGTTCGTATGATGCGAAAAATTTTCTCTAGTCGTGATGACATCATTACCTATATTGATGATATCTGCCTGTTTCATCAATCTTGGGAAGAACATGTTCTTGGAATTCAATCTTTGTTGACTAATCTTCGTCTGCATCATCTTACTGCTAGACCTTCGAAAACTAAAATAGGATTCACTAAAATTTCCTTTCTTGGTTACAAAGTAGGAGGCGGTTTTCTTAAGCTTGAGGATTCCACTTTCTCCAGGATCCTGAATCTAGAAATTCCTAGAAAAAAAAACAGGTTCGCATTCTTTTAGGTCTTGTAGGATTCTACAGCAAATTCTTACCTAATGTTTCAGAAATTACTTCAGTTCTGTCTTCGTTATTGAGAAAGAACTCTCCAAATAAGATTGTTTGGACGCACTCTTGTAATGAGTCATTAAATTTATTGAAATTTTATTTTTCAAAATCACCAAATTTAAGATTGCCTGATACTCGATTTCCTTTTATCCTTAGGGTCGACGCCTCTGGTTCAGGGATCGGCGGTACGCTTTTGGTGATGTTTGTCTACATCCAATTCTGTATGTCAGTCGTAAATTGACACCTTCAGAAAAGAAATACCCCATCGTCGAGCTGGAGTTACTCGCTGTGGTGTATTGTTTTGCAAAATTGCAACGCTATCTTATTGGTCACCCGTGTGTTGCCGGGGCCCGAAAGGGGAGCAAAGAATAGTAACACTGCACCCTACCATGCATGTCGTAAAAAGCGACTAAGGAGGGTTTGGGCATGGGGCTGTTTACCCCATCCCGTAAAAACTTCGCACAGTGGGCTGATCACCTGCTTGCCAACCAGTCTGATTACGGAAACAGCGATAGATTGTTTGGTCTGTTTTTGTTCCACAAAGACGCCACTAGGCGTGGTGGAAACAGCGATAGATTGATCAATTTGTTGTTGCCCTAAGACGCCACTAGGCGTACTGGCCACATACTGCTTTGCCGGTTGGTGGCTAAGGATGGAAGAAGAAGAAGAAGATCTTATTGGTGCGAAATTCGTCTTGGAGACAGATCACCGGGCTTTGTCCTATCTTAAAACTGAAAATTTCGTAATGAGAAAGCTGCCAGAGCATCACTTGCGCTTCAGCCCTACGAATATGACATTCGTGTCATCAAAGGCAGTCAAAACATGGTCGCGGATGTGTTATCACGTTGCGTGAAAGACCCACTGTCAGCTAACAACACTGCAGGTGTAGGTATCGTGTGAAGTGACAACAAACTTATCAACTGACTTTTGATATATTACTACTATGGAAAGATGATATATGAAAATTCCCTGTGATGAATAACAAGGCTGATGACTATCTTAATTTTTTCATCAAAAGTTGAAGTAAATCGCTCAGTGACTCTCTTGACAGTGCTTACAGGTATTGAACATGTTCACTCAGCACATGATGATGATAAATGCTGCTATCGTCAATTTCAGGTTGTAGCTCGTTTTACTCAGCTCATCACATAGATGTCTTGGACCTTATTAACGGTTTACATACATGGTTTATGTGCAGAAAAGACACACATTCCTTGATGGTCTAAGAATAATGTGACATTTGAATCTTTTGAATGCATGAAAAGTGATTTATGCTATTGTCGGAACAGCTTCTGTATATTAAGGGACTTACCTCAATGATGCTTCTCATGGACAAAGGGACATAACTAGAAAAATCATGATGCGTGATCATTATTCTTGTATCAGGTTGGACATATGAACATTGTTGTTTAACGTGAACTTATAAAGGAACTTATACTATAATATGGCAGAGAATCATGGACAAGAACTTTGTGCTCCATTATAAATATTTTCGCTGGACTTTAGTTTGTTATTATTCCACTAGTACGGATGACATTATAACATTGATACTTTAAATAGGGTGCTTTAATTAGCTGTTGATTAGTTTGAATTATCGGGATGAGATTCTGTCTTTGACACAAGGCATTAATACACTCACATTAATTATATAATTGAACATTTTAATGGTTCTCACAAATATTTGCAATTTGTACCTTACATCAACGTATTCTTACCTGATTGGACACACAACTTCGTCATGTTCAAAATTTTTTTTTTTATTGACTCCACAATATACTTTTTATGACAAGTACTTAAGATGTACACATGACTTTAATCTTTTAGCGTATGATGTTGCATTCATTCACTTTAATAACATGATTGTCTGCCTAAATTCATCTATTTACGCTGTTAAAAATCTGTATATTCTATACATTAGTGCTGTTGTTCAATAAGTTAACTATTTGACAACTGATACTGGATTTGACAGATAGTTGTTATTGGACGGTGTGAGGTATGTGAGTGCATGTATTGCTACCATCATTTTTTAATATGTTGGAACTCTTAGTTATGGTGACCTCACATTGCTGTTAAAAGGAATTTGTCCGTAAGTAGATATTGGCTATGGTGTCGCATGTTACGCATTGCCTAGTTAAATGTTTGAAGACCGAAAAGTGGGACACCAGTGTTTTGGCCTGAACAAAGAAATGCAGGGGTATTTTCCTGTGTGTATCTAGGGCAGCCAATCAGAGAAGGGGTTTCCCACGGTCAGATAGAACGACTTCGGCGATTGTATAAGGAAGAATAATCGTCCGAAACATGGTTAGAATTAGCGGTCGGGAAGGAGAACGGAATCACAGACAAGGATGAGAATGGTCTCCTTTTGACGGGAATATCTTCAATTATGTATAGGTACAAGGAAATCAGAAGGGAGTAAGTAGTTGTGAAGAATTTTGCAAGACTAAGTGTCCGTGCCTTGAGAAATCCTGTGTTTTTCCTATTCTTAATTCAATATATAATCGTTAACACGACAGATATGGGAAAACAACATATGGATATAACGGTCAACTCATGGAGAACGGAAATATATAACTCCAAAGGCTTGAACTGGGTTAGGTGAAATACACGAGACCAAGGTTTGAAACACCTCTAGCACAAACCCCCCGAAGTTACCACTTTTTTGGGAAGTTTGCTGGAGTTGCGAGCCTTGTTTCCTGTACGTCCGGTAGCTGCATATATAAGGGCGGACGGAAATGATTTCAAATTCACTTGTACAGCGAAGCAAGACAGAAGGACAACGGCTGGAGAGAGAGGAACGTGCAGAGGCCAATATCTTGTTATTTGCAGCCAGGCAGTTCTGTTACTCCACTAAAGCCAGTCTTTACTGATCTTAATTAGATCCTGCGAGGGTATGTAAAGTTACTATGTAAAATAATACAGTAATTACAACTTTATTTCAGGATTTGTTTAATCTTTATTTCAAGATTTGTTTAATCTATATGTTATGAAAGTATCATGTATATTAATTGATTAATTGGTATGATTGTTGAAGATTGGAACCCGAAATATAACCACCATGACTGAGTCCGTATCAGGGCTAGCACAATCCTTTTCAGGACTAATAACAATTCTTTTCAGGACTACCAACAATCATTATCAAAGCTTATTCATTCTGTCATCAAGTTACTGCACTTTACAGAGCTAACGTGTCAGGCAGGGGGATACTATAACCTCATACCATATATGTGTGTACATATTATTTTGTATTATTTGATTTTATAAAATGTTCCACAGTAGACACCTGTCTTGTCACTGATCCATAATCATGCATTTTCACGCATACACCTGAAAACAAATTCATCTCACCTACAATAGGAATGTGGTAATTGTTATCCACAAATAGCCACATATCCTACAATTATCTGCAGGTTCATACTTGTCAACCAAAAGTCAGAGGTCAATGATCAAGAATTGCTCGATGATCAATGCGAATCGCCCCGGCAGTGTCTGGATTGGTAGAAGCAAGACCTACTGAAGCTGTACATCTCATATGAACACTGATTAACCTAACAGATGAGTGATATTTGTGACAATCGTGCAACCAAGAAGTGATAACTGTCAAGCAGAGTTTTGTGATGACAATTTGCGTGATAAACTAGTGAAAGTTATAAAGTGAATAAGACAGTGAAGAAGTCTATTACCCAACTAATTGGAAGAGTCTAAAGAAATGACATTTTAGTTTAACTTGTAAAAACTGTAATTGATTTCGCCAATTTGGTTTTGTATAAATATAACTGTTGTATCACCAGTCACACCCAATCACCACAATTAGATAGATGTAAATAAAGAGGATATAAATTGTATTCACCAGCTTTATTCATTCAATATAGTTGATACTGAGTTTGGTTGAATTTTTATTAATATCACAGGTGGTCACATAGCGGAGGTGGCGCAGTAAGGTCTGACTGTTCTCTGAATATTTTCAGTCCAGATACTTTCACAGCCGTGACTATCGAGTGATACCAGTGTACTTCTCTGTCACTGGGACCTCACACATTCTGGAGAGAATACTATTTCTACTCTAGCATTATCATCTCACACATATAAAACCTTCCGCTACAGTGGGGGCTCGATCGCGGGATATTCTCGTATATCCTGAGCCATCCTCTATCTAATACATCTATCTTTAGTCTATCTTGGGCCACCAATAGAGAAAAAAAAAAAATTTTTTTTTTGTAAATTCTAGAATAAGATTTTTTTTCTCAGTAACAGTACCTTAGAGTACTCAGTAAATATTGACTATCACAAGGTTGCACGATTAATTGTGTTGTCCATTTGATAATTATTTTGAGTAAGTTTAGGTAAGTTTTCATACCCTACTTAACTTAATATAATGGCTGACTTAGTGAAGTTCAGAACTGCGATCATGCAAATGGGAAAAGAGCTGGGCTTGACAGGTGATGCTCTCATCCAGTATGTCACAACTGAAGTGGACAAACATATGGATAGAGAGGAAAGGAAGCTGCAAGCAGAAGCTGAGAGAGAAGCCAAAAGACTAGAAGCTGAGAGAGAAGCCAAAAGAATGGAAGCTGAAGAAAAGAGGCTGCTGTTGGAAGTTGAGGCTCAAGCCAAGAAATTGGAGGCTGAAGAAAGGAAGCTACAAGCTGATAGAGACCATCAACTGAGATTAAAAGAGCTTGAAATACAGGCAGCGGCTACAACTAATGGTAGTAGGTCATCTCATTCGGATACCAGCGCCAGCCAAAGCACCCCCAATGGAGCTATGAACTTCCACTTGGACCCATTTGTGGAGAAAGAAGAGGGAATAGAGGATTACCTTGACAGATATGAACGATTGGCCACTACTTATGGCCTAGAAAAAGAAAAGTGGAATTTGAAGTTGTCACAGGGATTGAGAGGTGTATCTTATAACGTCTACTTGAAGATGCAAAAAGAAGATCAGGAAAATTATGAAGCCTTGAAACAAGCATTGTTGGTGCGTTATGAACAAAACGCAGAAGCTTATAGAATGCGATTTAGAACTGCTAAGCTCCAGACAGGAGAAACGTATCAGCAGTTTTCAGCAAGGTTGGAAAGTTACTTGCTGAGGTGGTGTCAGTTAGGAAACTTCAATCAGGATTTTGAAGGGATTAAGGAGATGATGTTGATAGAACAACTCCTGGAGTCCATGTCTCCTGAGACGAAGACATTCCTAGTAGAACATAAAAGAGAGAGATTAGATGAAATAATCATCTATGCAGAAAGTCACAAACTGGCTCATCCCCTGTTTCAGGGAAACAAGAAGAAGCAGGTAGATAGTTTCAAGTCACCCCAAAACCAAAACAAGTTTGAACAAAAGGACAATACAACTAAGAACAAACACAGATATGACTACAAAGACAAGAACCCTCTAGGATCTGACAAGAAACCTTCAAGAAAGGAAGATAAGTGGTGTAAAATTTGCAAAATTAGCAACCACAATACTGCAGAATGCAGACGGAAGAATCCTCCTCATCATGCTGCATGCCTTACAACAGGGAACAACGGAAGGAAGGAACAGGCAGTTAGTCCCAATGACCTCCATCATCCCCCTGTCTGTGAGGAAGTGACCTTGAATGGCACCCAAGTACTGTGCTTATATGATACAGGCTTGGACTTTGACTCGGTAGTGTGCTCTTCTCTGGTGAGTCCTGACCAGATAACCACAGAGACAGTGGAAATCAGAGGACCGATCAAGGGAGCAGGAACCATGACACTACCCATAGCCCGAATCAACATAAGATCTCGCTATGTGGAAGGAGAGATCAAAGCAGCAGTGATGGACGAACCTATTTACCCATTGATTTTGGGATGTAGGTATGTTTTCCTAGGAGAACCCATTAAACCTGTAGTTATGGCAACAGTCCAGACCAGGGCAAGCTCCAGGAAAATGGAGGAAAATCCTATTAATACACATCCAGGAGAGATGAAAAAGGCTCAAGCAGCTGACAGCACCTTGAAGCCTTGCTTTGGCAAACTACCTAAGGCACATAACCCTCCAGAGAAAGGAGACTTCTACATGAAAAATGGTCTACTCTACAGAAAAGCTGGAACAGGACCTCAAGGGCATGGACAGCTTGTAGTGCCAAAATCATACAGGGAGAAGGTTATGGAGCTGGGACATGCTGTACCTTTCAGTGGACATATGGGAATAGGGGCCACTGGACAAAGGATAGCGTGTCACTACTTTTGGCCAGGAATCACAGAGGACATAAAGAGATATGTGAGATCCTGCCCAGAATGCCAAAGAGTAGCTCCTAAACATAGGACTGCACCAGCAACACTAGGAGAAATGCCCATTATGGGAACACCCTTTGAACGTGTTGCAGTGGATATTGTTGGACCCCTCACTAGGACCAAGAAGAGGAATGCTTATATCCTGACCTTGGTTGATACTTGCTCTATGTGGGGAGAAGCAGTAGCCTTGTCATCTATAGATTCTAAGCATGTGGCTGAGGCACTGTTGACAATATTCACCAGGTTAGGTTTCCCAAATCAGATATTGACTGACAATGGTTCTCAGTTAAGGGAAAGCTAACACAAGAAGTGTTCAGGATCTTTCAGGCCAGACATTATCATTGCTCTCCATATCATGCCCAAGGAAACGGGCAAGTAGAGCGCTTCAACGGGACGCTTATATCCATACTTAGAAAGCTGGCAAGTGAAAAACCTGACACTTGGGATGTATATTTACCTGCTGCACTCTTTGCATACAGGGAAGTCCCACATAATTCAACTGGATTGGCTCCAGCTACTTTGTTGTTTGGAAGACCAATCAAAGGTCCAATGGAAGCATTGCTGCGAACATGGACTGATGAGAAGGCTGAGGAAACAGTGACATCCTCATATCAGTATGTCAACGAGTTAACTTCTCGATTAAAAACAGGGTGGAAACTGGCAAATGAGAACTTGAGACAGGCCAGGAGGAAGCATGCTGCTTATTACAACAAAAAAGCAAAGGATAGAGAACTTGCTGTGGGAGAAAAAGTTCTACTTCTGTTGCCCAGCAGCAATAATAAATTGCAAATTGGATGGCAGGGACCCTATGTCATTCTGGAGAAACTTTCCAGAACTAACTACAAGATTGACAAGAAGGGAAAAGAGAAAGTGTACCATGTCAATCTTCTTAAAAAGTATTATGACAGGGAATCATCAGAAGTTGCACATATCATGACCCTAGCCATTGCAACAGAAATGGAAAATGAACCTCTTTCCTCTATGGAATACCCATTGAAGGCTACAGAGAGTTATGATCAAGTGAATATTAGTGATCATTTAACTCCTGAGCAGAGGAGGCAAGTTCAGGAGGTGTTGGAAATCAATGCTGATGTGCTCACAGATAAGCCTGGTTGTACAAATCTGTTAGAGTACAACATGACGGTAACCGATCCCACACCAGTATGTATGAAGACTTACCCTATCCCTTATGCAAAAGCACAGGCACTACGGGAAGAGATTGATTATTTATTAAAGGAGAAGATCATCTCAAAGTCGGAATCTCCCTACAACTCCAGTGTAGTGCTATTAAGGAAACCTAGTGGAGAACATAGGTTGTGCATAGATTACAGGAAGTTAAATGCGGTCACAGAATCTCAAGTGGATCCGTTACCTGACACCAACCAATTGTTCTCTACACTGAGTGAAGCTAGGTATTTTTCTAAAGTAGATCTAAGCAAGGGATACTACCAAATACCAGTGAAACCAGAAATAAGGCACATGTTGGCATTCAGTACATCGGAAGGACATTATGAGTTCAATGTACTGCCATTTGGCTTGAAAAATGCACCAAGTGTATTTTCAAGAATGATGAGGAAACTGTTGGAGCCTCTAAAAAATCCACACATCACTAACTTCATGGATGACATACTTGTTGCTACCAATACATTTGAGGAGCATGTAGAATCACTCTCCATGTTGTTTGACAGACTAAGAGAAACTGGACTGACTGCACGTCCAACCAAGTGTTATATTGGGTGTAAGGAATTGGAATTCCTTGGTCACACTATTTCTAGAGGTCACATGTCTCCTGACCCAAAGAATATTGAGAAGTTGAAGAAGGCACCCAGACCAAGAACTAAGAAAGATGTAAGGTCATTTGTGTCCTTATGCGGATTTTACCAAAAGTATATATCCAACTTTAACTCTCTGTGTGCACCGTTAACAGACTTAACGAAGAAAGGTCAGCCTGATAATATTCAGTGGAATGCTGAGTGTGAGAACGCTTACACGGACTTAAAGAAAAAACTCACCAGCAAACCCATCCTTGCATTACCCGATATCACTCAGGAATTTGTATTGCGAACGGATGCAAGTAATATTGGAATAGGAGCAACGCTGTTGCAAAAATCAAAAGCCCAGCCGGAAGAACTTTTACCAGTCGCCTACGCTAGTAGGAAACTAAATTCGGCCGAACTGAACTATTCTACTATAGAGAAAGAATGTTTGGCGGTAGTCTGGTCCATCGAGAAGTTCTCGACCTATTTGTACGGCAAACATTTCATATTACAGAATGACCATCAACCTCTCACATTTTTGGCGGTGTCGAGAAAATTAAATTCCAGATTGCTCAGATGGAGTCTACTTTTAGCTCCATATTCGTTTACAGTGCATTACATTCCTGGTAAAGAAAATGTTGGAGCAGATTTTCTTAGTCGACACCCAACTGAGATAGAACGAGAGTAAGAAGAACATTAACTACGGCAAAGCTTACAGTTGTTAGCTGTAGAAATCTACAGCTTAAAAGAGAGGGAGGCTCTGTCGCATGTTACGCATTGCCTAGTTAAATGTTTGAAGACCGAAAAGTGGGACACCAGTGTTTTGGCCCGAACAAAGAAATGCAGGGGTATTTTCCTGTGTGTATCTAGGGCAGCCAATCAGAGAAGGGGTTTCCCACGGTCAGATAGAATGACTTCGGCGAGTGTATAAGGAAGAATAAATCGTCCGAAATCATGGTTAGAATTAGACATCGGGAAGGAGAACGGAATGACAGACAAGGATGAGAATGGTCTCCTTTTGACGGGAATATCTTCATTTATGTATAGGTACAAGGAAATCAGAAGGGAGTAAGTAGTTGTGAAGAATTTCGCAAGAATAGTGTCCGTGCATTGAGAAATGCTGTGTTTTTCCTATTTATAATTCAATATAAAATCGTTAACACGACAGATATGGGAAAACAACATATGGATATAAAGGTCAACTCATGGAGAACGGAAATATATAACTCCAAAGGCTTGAACTGGGGTTAGGTGAAATGCACGAGACCAAGGTTTGAAACACCTCTAGCACAAACCCCCCGAAGTTACAACTTTTTTGGGAAGTTTGCTGGAGTTGCGAGCCTTGTTTCCTGTACGTCCGGTAGCTGCATATATAAGGGCGGACGGAAATGATTTCAAATTCACTTGTACAGCGAAGCAAGACAGAAGGACAACGGCTGGAGAGAGAGAAACGTGTCAGAGGCCAATATCTTGTTATTTGCAGCCAGGCAGTTCTGTTACTCCACTAAAGCCAGTCTTTACTGATCTTAATTAGATCCTGCGAGGGTATGTAAAGTTACTATGTAAAATAATACAGTAATTACAACTTTATTTCAGGATTTGTTTAATCTTTATTTCAGGATTTGTTTAATCTATATGTTATGAAAGTATCATGTATATTAATTTATTACTTGATATGATTGTTGAAGATTGGAACCCGAAATATAACCACCATGACTGAGTCCGTATCAGGGCTAGCACAATCCTTTTCAGGACTAATAACAATTCTTTTCAGGACTACCAACAATCATTATCAAAGCTTATTCATTCTGTCATCAAGTTACTGCACTTTACAGAGCTAACGTGTCAGGCAGGGGGATACTATAACCTCATACCATATATGTGTGTACATATTATTTTGTATTATTTGATTTTATAAAATGTTCCACAGTAGACACCTGTCTTGTCACTGATCCATAATCATGCATTTTCACGCATACATCTGAAAACAAATTCATCTCACCTACAATAGGAATGTGGTAATTGTTATCCACAAATAGCCACATATCCTACAATTATCTGCAGGTTCATACTTGTCAACCAAAAGTCAGAGGTCAATGATCAAGAATTGCTCGATGATCAATGCGAATCGCCCCGGCAGTGTCTGGATTGGTAGAAGCAGACCTACTGAAGCTGTACATCTCATATGAACACTGATTAACCTAACAGATGAGTGATATTTGTGACAATCGTGCAACCAAGAAGTGATAACTGTCAAGCAGAGTTTTGTGATGACAATTTGCGTGATAAACTAGTGAAAGTTATAAAGTGAATAAGACAGTGAAGAAGTCTATTACCCAACTAATTGGAAGAGTCTAAAGAAATGACATTTTAGTTTAACTTGTAAAAACTGTAATTGATTTCGCCAATTTGGTTTTGTATAAATATAACTGTTGTATCACCAGTCACACCCAATCACCACAATTAGATAGATGTAAATAAAGAGGATATAAATTGTATTCACCAGCTTTATTCATTCAATATAGTTGATACTGAGTTTGGTTGAATTTTTATTAATATCACAGGTGGTCACATAGCGGAGGTGGCGCAGTAAGGTCTGACTGTTCTCTGAATATTTTCAGTCCAGATACTTTCACAGCCGTGACTATCGAGTGATACCAGTGTACTTCTCTGTCACTGGGACCTCACACATTCTGGAGAGAATACTATTTCTACTCTAGCATTATCATCTCACACATATAAAACCTTCCGCTACATATGGTCTAAAAAACTTTTAGTGTTAAATTGCCTACCCTATGACATAAACCTGGGTGCTATGCTGATTCTTACTTACAGTGAAATTTGATGTTACCATATTTCACTCTGGTGATGTTATACTCACACCAATGAAATAATGAAAACTTTGTTTTCATTATTTATGCGGGGGGAGGAGTGATGTTATGATTAAAATTCATAACTATTATATCGGTATAATAGGTAGCTCAACAGGGCTCCTTTCCTGATAATTTTGTACGGACTTACTTATTAATAAAGGAAGTGACGTCATGCCGAGATAGTGGTACGGGCAGACGCGAACTTTGGAGCAGAAGTGAGGTGATCGTCTGCAAAAGAGATGCGGCCTGTGTTTGAATGTGAGCGCACGTATATGTATTGAGCTCCTGCAGTACACTGTGTTTTTCTTGCATCATTCCATCACCAGGACATCAATATACTTAGTTGATTTATCAGATGCAAGAAATGTATGGCTATTCATAAATATGTCCAGTGGACGATGAATAATAAAGTTTGTATGATTGCCATTGACCAGCGTTTGATAGTGAACGGACTGGACTATTACTAATTACTGCATTTGCATTTTGGCGAGAACTGATTTCATGGAGCTTTTTGTGTAAAATAAAATAAACTGCATTTTGTGAAGGAGGTGTTTGTCAGTTATGCTGATCCATGTTGTATGACTACCCCTAGGGTCTACTTTGGCCACGTAGACCTTCTCCGGCATATTTTAATAAAACGACACGCATCACTCACCTATTTGAAGCTGTATGTCTTTCTTTATTTTGTCCTTATTTGGCTGTTCACGGTTACCTTCTGTCTGTCCCGTGGCTGATTACTGCGGGATCAATTGTTTACCTAATGGAAAAATATGCCGCTAAACTTCTCAGTTACGTCTCAGCTTATCTTATCATCTTCGGGCTGTAGAAACTGAAAATCCGGAACCTCTTCCTGTTCCCGCGTATGTGCTGACCTGACTTTCTGTATTAATATAAATTACAAGACCACAAGGTCTTTTATAATTGGACATGGGCCCTAATAAAGCCGACGGAACTTGTGTCTAGGTTGAACAGAACGCGCCTCGCCAAAACGCTGTAAAACTGCTATTTAAAAAAAAAATATTAATATTTTGTTATTAACTACGTATATGAAAATAACAAATACTACATAATATTACCTATGGAGATCCCTGAATGAGAATGTAGCAATACCTAATATTATTGTAACGCAACTTGTTTTATTTCACGGCACACTTACAGTTCCCTTCAAAATTCCACGGCACACTATAATATTTAAGTTGATGGTTAAGGTAAAGATATAAACATTTATTGCAATTATACAACTTATTTACTTACTTAGTCGTTCCTCTTCTACCGTGAGGTGTGGAGGTTTGGAAGAGAGAGTACCATATTATCCTATCTGCTGTCTAATGTAGTCCTCCCAGCGGACTCTGGATAGTCCTGGAGGTCTGTATCACTGGCCCTTACTTTCCCATACTTGTCGTGGTAGCCAATCTTCTCCCATTCTGCAGACATGACCAAACCATCTTATTTGGGACTGTTCTTCTTGGGTCTGCAGGGTTTGGGTTTTTAGACCTTGTCTCTTCTTGTTACTTCAACCAGCTTCCCCAGATACCTCATTTCCGAGATTTGGATCTGGCTACCTAAATATTTGTCATGTATTGCTGGATGTTGTTAACTCAACTTAATATTGGTAACAGTATACTTTTAAGATTTTTTCGTAGTATTTTACCGCATGATATATTTTTGTATACCAATATGGTGTATTGTGCTTGGTGTGGCGCACACCAGGCAGACACCCACGGCACACCAGTGCGCCGCGGCACTCTGGTTACGAAGCACTTGCTTATATTACAGGTGTATAGGGAAGTAATAATACTGAGTATTACATACGTGTACGAGAATTTACCAATCCCTTTCAACAGCGCTGTTGTATATGAAAATAAAGACATTTTTATTATTGTAACAGATATGCATAAATGCCGCAGTACAGCATGCCACAGTACAACATGCCACAGTACAGCATGCAGGCTCAAATAAAGGGCACAATTTTTATACGTGCTTACTGTACAATCCTTATTTTAGACTTGCATACAGGTATTCTTCTTTCTTCTTCTTCTTTGATCCTTAGCCATCCAATGTCAAAGTAGTCATTGCCATCACACCTGGTAACGTATTGTAGGGCAGCAACAAACTGCTTCCACTTCATGCAGTGCCCCAGCTCTGGTTCATTCTTTGCATCTCGGCCTCCACAGTTCTCCGCCAAGTTGTTTTTTGGTCGGCCTCTCTTTCGCTTTCCTTCAGGGATCCATAGCATAGCTGTTCTTGTAATGACATCTAAGGACGTGGCTAATTCAACTCCAGCATCTGCCAGCTATGATGGTGTGCATGTCCTCTTGGTTGCTCAGAGGAAGTAGTTCTTGGTTGGTGATGGTATTCGGCCAAAAGATTCGGAGAATTTTCTTCGGCAGATTGTGTGGAAAGAGGACACTTTCGTCATTTCCTTCTCTGTTACTCTCCAGCATCTCGCACCATAGAGAAGCACAGAAAGTACACAGCTCTCATACAATCTTAATTTGGTGTTTGGGCTGTACTGAGAGGACTTCCAGATGTTGTTTAGACTAACAAAGGCTGTTCTTGCTTTGTTCATTCTGTCATTGATGTCTTTGCTTGCTCCGCCGTCTGGTGTTACTATGCATCCTAGGTATGTGAAGGTGTCTGTCTATTCCAGTTTCTGATTCCTTACAGTTATGTTCTCAGGATTGCCCACATTGAGTGTCATGACCTCTGTCTTCATTAGACTGATGTTCAGACCCACCTGCTGGCTATACTTTTTAGTCTATCCGTTTTTTCTGGGATATGTTAATGCGAATGTGCGAGAAGAGAAGTGTCATCTGCATATTACAGATCTTCCAGTGTAGAAAACGTAGTCCATCTTATTCCTCTTGGACTGCCCTCTGTTGTCTGGCGCATCACTCAGTCTATGACTGTCAAAAAAAAGTGGATGATAAGGGGTATGCCTGTCGTACTTCTGTCTTCATCTCAAAAGTTAGGTTGCTCTGCCCAATACTACATGTAAAGCTAGCAGAGGCTTTTTATGATGGAAACAATGCAGCTGGGAATTCCATACACCCCCAGTATTTTCTATAGGCTGTCCCTGTGCATGCTGTCAAAAGCCTTTTCAAAATCAACAAAGTTAAGCATAAATGTATAAAAGCCTTATTTTAGGCGGGCGTGAGTGTATAATCCTTCTTTTAAAGAAATCTGAGTGTATAATCCTTATTTTAAACTTGCATGTGTGTATAATCCTTATTTTAGTCGGTGTCTGCATGTATAATCCTTATTTTTGACGACCCTGCATTATAATCCGTATTTTAGACGGGTCTGCATGTATGTTCCTTACCTTAGACGGGCCTGCATGTATAATCCTTATTTTAGACGTATCTGCATGTATAATCTTTATTTTAGACGGGCCTGTATGTATAATCCGGATTTTAGACGGATCTACATGTATAATCCTGATTTTAGACGAATATGCATGTATAATCCTGATTTTAGACGGATCTGCATATATAATTCTGATTTTAGACAGGCGTGTGCGCATAATGTTCATTTCAGACGGGCTTGAGTGTATAATCCTCATTGTGAACGGATCTTGACATAAAATCCTTAGTTTTGACGGGTCTAAGTGTGCAATTCTTATTCTAAACAGGCATATATGTACAGATCTTAACCGTTTCAAAGTAAAGTTTGTTTTTTTGTTCATTTTGTGTTGTTGTTATAAATTTAACTTTCAAGTTTGTCTATCTTATCCGCGTGCTACCATGTCATTCCTCTTTATCGAATTTTATGTATCGTGCTGTTGTAATATACTATAGTATAGAACCATAACAAGTCGTTTCTTTAGGCTTATATCCCCTCTCCATTGTCTCCCCACAGTCGAGCACTCTTTGTAAACCAACCGAGACACGGTTCACTTTACTCGCCTTCTCAAGACACAGGAGCTGTGTACAGGTTTAATCACACAGATGTTTCCATGCGCTGTCTCGAGGGGTCTTGTAAGCGGTAGCTTTCAACGGGAACGGCAGCCGCTGTCGATATAGAGGTTGATGGAGTGCTTTTCTTGGATTTCTGATTCGGAAAAGTCGACGGGTTACTTGTGCCATCCTGGGCAATCAGAGTCGCAGCAAAATGGGAAATCGATCTGATTTCGAAGGACCGAAGTTGGGAAGTGCTGTTAGATAAATAATCGTCTCCACTTGTCGCGTTGTCCAAATCCCCCAAATCCGAATCTGTGCTATGTAAACAACCGATGTCAGAATCTTCGGACTCGGCACAGCTAATATTGCTAACTGTAGGAAGAGCTTTGAACATTGTTGCCGCGGGCCGTTGTTGCTGATGTTGGCGATAATGATGTTGGTGACATGAGTAATATTTCTCCCCCTCCGAACATGTCACCGATTGTAGGTGGGAATTTTCCTGGTTCGAAATGTCGCAATTACTTCGGGACAAATCCGCGAACTGTCCTTTATTGATTCCCAGATCGATCGGCAGGACGTCCAAGACAAAATTAGTGTTACTTTTCCCGCCAAGAAGTGTTCGTGCTCCAGTGACTGACATTTTACTTCGTGTCCGTATTGCTGACGAGTTTCTAGTTAATCCAATTTCCGAGGACTGGTTGACAGAGTTTAAGCCTGCTCTAGAAATGAGAGAGGAAGCTATGTGCCGCATTTTGATGGCTTCTTCGTAGACTGGTGGTGAAGATGGTGTGAAAGGGGTCGTGGTCGCAGAAGTTACAACAGAAACAATATGAGTATTACCGTTCACTGGATTAAGTATTGCCTGGTGATTCATCTGAACCAGGTCAAGATGTAGAGCATCTGACAGTGATTCTAACGATGATCCATCTCTAGGCACTGATGGAAAATAATCGAGATTGTCTTGCTCACATCGACCTGACATTGGCACGCTCTTAGACCTACTTAGAATACTCAGAGGTGAGACGACATTCTTGCCAAGTTGCTTGGATCTTATGCATTTCACGTTTTGCAAACCTAGACCCCTAGATTGTAGCTCCTCTATCCTTGATGATGTCTCACTACAAGTTGCTGTCCCTTCTGAAAAACTTTCGTTGATTTTCGATGGTGCTACGGAATGATACAAGACGTTTGGTGTAACTGCCATGTCGTCCGGAGAAAAGAATGATCTATTGTCAAATCTAACATTGTCATTTCCTAAAGACAAACCTGATATACTGTAATATGATATCGCCATTCGCTTTCCTTGTAGTCTACCTCTTTCCCTTAATAGTTGTTTGATATGGTGGCGAATTGTGCCGGAGTTTAGAGATGATTCTATGGACTCTGATTTACCGAACACATTGCAGCTTTTGAATTTCTTCACCTGATTCATCATTACTGTTGGCGTACCATATCTCCAGGAAGATCTTCGAGCTAACGTAACATTAGTTAAACTACGAGGGAACTTAGACGGATGCGTTTTTATACTCCCATAATCACTGCGTTGCTGCTGCTCACGCGTGTCCGCAAGCATGGCTTCCGAATAGCTAGGAACTATAACGTTATTGTTCCGTATACTCATTTCAAACTCGGAGCTACTCATGGTACTTACCCGGCTTATCAAACCTGGGTAGTTATCCAAGTCCAAATAATTTGATCCAAATAATTTGTGTATGTGGTAATGCAGATGGGCAGTCTTGAACTCAATGATAGCCCGAAGAGGCCAGGAGAGTAGAATAAGTGAAGCGATCCAGAAAACGACGTGTGAGACATACCATGGTAAGTTGTTGGGATCTTTGAAAGCGATGATATACTCTTTGAAATCTACATTTATTAAATCCATGCCCTCGCGCCCTTCCATGTAATCATCGTTAGTTTCGTATTCCTGGAAAAACTGGGACCGCTGTTCCTCGAATTCGAACTCGGTGTCCAAGTTTGCGAAAGAGAATCCTTTGCTGATTTTGATCTTGATAGCTGGATACTTTTCAAGGTCAGACAAAGGTCGCGAGATGTCCTTGACCCCACACCGGGTAAAATTGAAAGCCGCACCAGCTGTACTTGAATCCACTCTTTCGTAATACACCTGCAAACAAAAAAGAACATAAGATCACGGAATGTATAAAGAAAGTTAAAGTAATTGCACAGCAGTAGAGGAGTGAAGTGTTAGAGACTTCGTCTATACTAGGTCTCAGCTTTATGAGGTGGGGAAAACAGGTCCCTTTCTTGCTGCCTTTACCTTCCCTAACTCACAAGCATAGTCAGGTACCCATTTTTACAACCGGGTAGACTCGAACAGGGCTTCTCAACCTATTTTTTAACTCATTGTCACGAAGTGGATTTATATTTAGAGTTTGTCTGAGTATAGAGACAAGACACTAGTTATGAGAAAGTCTGAGAAGATAGATTTTGTATGTGAAATGACAGTGAATGTGGAAAGATGAGACTTATAGCTTCGAGGGTGAGAACCGAGATTGACTCTCCCTCGCTACTTGTGACTTAATTTCTAACTACTGTCTCACCACCTCTGACTATCATAAAGGAGATAAGGTTTCACTAAAGTCCACAGACACAACTATACAGACAAGCATTTAAGTACAGTATAGTTATAGAGAAACTGATCTAGTGTACATTTCATAGTTTATTAATCAACAAAATCAATAACACAGCAAAATAAATAACGTGCGAGGTCGCAAAACCTGAAACAGAACAATTAAAATGACAGGCACTTATAAACCAACAATTTCACTCTCTCGTTCAACCTGCATGGGAAAAAAAAACATTAAGGATTAAACAAACCTACTTGGTGGGGTCTCTAACGTAAGAGCCGCCTCTCCTAACTATCCTATTATTATTAACTCTAACACACTGTCCTGCTGCAGACGTATAACTAAATGTCTACACAGTCTTAATGCACTCTATGATGTCCTACACAGCTAACAACTGTACCACAAGCACTGATCCACTAACTGACTTTTTCAGTGCTAACTCAGAAGCTGTCCTCTAAGTCCTTCTATCTGACTCTCTAACTTCTCTCTCTCCTCTGTTTCGGTTCGGTGTCTCTCTGACACTATCGTCTTCTGCTGAGGGGGCGTCTCCGTCACTCCCTCCTCTCGTTAGCATTCGGAAAGGAATGATTTCCCTTTCTCCTTTCCTGACGTACTGCAGCTGATGACTTTGGTATTGAGAACGAGGTACTTGACTCGGGATGTAGATGCTTCACTGCTGATGAAACTTCTTTCAACTGCCCAGTTACCCCTCTTCGGATTTTGGCGTACGGCTTTATTATGGCCGGTTTTATAGAAGCACAAGGCGACGCGCCTATTTGGTGTGCTGTAACGAGCTAAGAGCTCCTTATTTAAGAACCCGTTCCCGCTGAGGCATGTGCCAATAAGGGAAGAGAACGTCTCCTTTTTCTTTCACTGGTGCAGACGTACTGGGCGCCGGTACTGACGCGTCACCAGTTCTCTTCAAATCTGGCGATGTCTCGAGCCTTAGGCTCCCGAGAAGGCAAAATACCGTAGTAAGTTGTAGGGCAAGTCTACAGCCTCCCCTATGTGCCGTGACAATGCTGTAAAACGAAAAAATAACAACATCTATATAACAAATTCAAAACATTCTCATCCCTAACACATTAACCCTAAATTAATACATCTCCCCTACACAAGCTAAGCACAAACGATAAACAATTATTCCAACCCAAGGGTCAAACTACTTTACAGTCCTTCCTATCTCTCTCCCGCCCCGACTTAACTATCTGACTGTTATGTGAACCCCAGACACGGGCTGACCTAAATCTTTAGTGTGCTTGTCTGGCCCTCAGGCGTCACAACATTCCATACACCACAAGCTAAAATTCCCCGGTATAAGTTCCCGGCCCTACTTCTTAAGGACTCACCCGGGAAGGTATCAATTAACACAATATTTAAACACACTGTTACTACACCGTCTATGAAATATAAAATTCACTTCACCCCTGTCTCCTGACTACAGACCAATCAACACAACAAATTAATTAAATCCACAACCCACATCAACGTATATACTCTACACATTATCATAATAAAAAAATGCGGTTTTCACAGACCTCATATTACATATTACAGAGCACCCGTTTATCTTAGCGCTTACCCTCACACAGTTAATATCTCAAAAGCCGCTACACAAATCCTAGATCCTGCTAGCTTATACATAGAAAAATTATAGGCACAACTTACTCTACACTCTATAGTTTTGTATAAGTAAGCAGTTGATGGCACTTCCTGACAAATGAAAATTAAACTAAATCCCCGAAGAAAGTTAAGTCTAACGTGCTAAGCTCTTATATAAAATAAACTTTCTACCACGCTAATTAAGTTATAGACATACCCAATACCGAATTTCTCTAGTTTGAGCAGACGATATATATGGCGCTTTCGTCACGGCTGAATTTCTTGGGAGCAGAGCGCGCTAACAGATTATGATGCTACATATAGTCTTAATTCTGATGCAATAACCGACGCTATGATTCATCGCGTCGCGTCGCTTTAGGCCGACCTTTGACCAATATTATTTCTGCACATAAATTAAGTCTGACCTCAGCCAATGATATCCTAACTAACTTATGACTCACGTTTCATAAACAAAACGCGCAAATTTATTTCCAGCTCACGCGCCGATTTAATACGTAACGTTAAGCAATCGTCTGACCGGCTGCGCAGCGGACTAATATCATTGGTTCTGCGTACCTGGGTCGTGTTTTTCCCCCATCCCTACAATTAAACAGGGTAGGTGCGGGTTTTCTCCCAACGTCTGAAAAATTAACCCAGCCTAATGATTATGTTCTCACGCCTAATGAAATAAATGAACGCAAATAATTTACGTGGGAAAGAAAAATGGGGCGAGTTGAAAATAAAAAATACAGTAACCCATCACACTCATGGCCCTCTTCTGCGCCTCATTTACCCCTGTGGACCCCCTCATAGTCGCTGATAGCTAGAAGAAAGGTACTTTACCATCTTATTGTGGCCCCCTAGAAATATGGCATGGCCCACGCCGAAAACCACTGGACGATACTAACTGGTATCGAGCCCAGTTCCTTTGACCCAAGAACCAAGCGCTATACCCACTCTGCCACTCGGACGCTGACATAAAGAAGAGACACTATAAAGACCAGAATATAAAGAAACGTATAAAGAGGAGATACCATAGAAAATGAAGATAAAGAGACGTATAAAGAAGATTTACATATATGAAGAAGATACAGTGCCAGATATGACGAATCTGGATACAATTGTTTAAAGATAAGCAGAGTAGTCAAGTGATAAGGTAAATGTAAGTGTGCGGTTACTGTGCTATGCGCTTCAGTATAATAACATAACTTCCCTATCAGCTAGTATAAAACAAATAAAGGCCAAAACACTCGTGTCTACTAATGTGTAGAGAAAGATGAGCAACGCAGGATCGGCCTCTCTTTTGCTTTCCCTCGGGGGTCCAAAGCATAGCTGTTCTTGTGATGGTATCAGGGTCCCTTCTGAGGACATGGCCAACCCAACTCCAGCGTCTGCCAGCTATGATGGTGTGCATGTCCTCCTGGTTACTCCGAATAGATAGTTCTTGGAAGCTGATGATGTTTGGCCAGAAGATTTGGAGAATTTTCCTTAGGCAGATTGTGTGGAAGGAGGACAGTTTCGGCCTGTTAATTACCTTTGTTTATTAACTACTGTTTTAGGTGCGTAGTGATAACTGATGTGGCTATTCTCATGAAATAGACAAACCACTGAATGCCAGCTATGATGGTGTGCATTTCTCTAGATATAGCTGATGGTGTTTGGCCACAAGATTTGGAGAATTTTCCGTAGGCAGATTGTGCGGAAGGAGGACAATTTCGGCCTGTTAATTACCTTTGTTTATTTACTACTGTTTTAGGTGCGTAGTGATAACTGATGTGGCTATTCTCATGAAATAGACAAACCACTGAATGTTATATTTCTCTATATAATTGATGCAGGATGTGCGTCATTTAATTTGTATGATTGACTAGCGCAATGATACTGTGTTGACTAAACGAATGGTACTGTATTGACTAACCGAAGGATAGTGTATTGACTAACACAAATGAATGATCGATTGATTGAATAATTGATTGATTAGCTGAGTGCATGAGCAGCGAGATTAGTTAGAACTCACTTACATGTGCCAAAAGAAAAAAAAAATGCAGTAATAATTTTAACAAAATTATACTTTGAATTTCTTTAATTTTTACTTAAAAAAAAAACTTATATATAACATCACAGTAGCACTAATGTTCACATACGTAACACAGACAGTAACAACCTGTGTTGACGTGAAGGCGTCTCCGTTTCGGTATCTCACGACCTGCCTCGTTCTTCTGACGTAATGGTAGCAGGTAGCCTTCCACCAGATGACAGGTAGGGCGTCTTGCATCTTGCTAATATTGTTATACACAGTTGCTATATCACACTGGAACAAACAAAAATATTAATAAAATTATTTTGACTTTGTACATACAGGTGTTTGTACACTTGAAATGGGGTTTTCTGTAATGGTAGAATGAAAAAAAAAAATTACAAAAACACACAAATAGTAATACGTCTTACAAAGAGAAAGGGCAAGAAAAACCTACGTTGCGGCCACAAGGCCTTCGTCAGGGACAGACAAACAAGAGACAGGAAGGAAAGAAAGTGAGAATTAAGCGGAGAACATGAAACTATAGAAATAAGAGAAAAAATACAAGTTTTGTCACATGTTGGAGCAAAGATGTCTGTGATGGCAACTTAGAATAAGGAAAATTGTCAACGCAGTATTAAAAACTTTGGTACACATACCACTGAAGATACAGTAAAAGGTTTCTAGTCGTGCACCTTGATTTGTAAGATATGTTTTTAAATCAAGTTTTCGGGTCTGTATGTAAACAAGCAAAGGAGAAACACAGAGATGTCTTCTTTCACCCAGCCTTGTGTTTTTCTTCCATAAAGCGGAGACATCACGAGGTCAGTTAAAGACGAACTAGGAGTTGGTAGTTACAATATAAATAGATGACGATATTTTAAAGACACGATGTTAATAGCATAAAACGATAAAGACCTACGAGAAATGTTAGATACAGTAGTAAAAGAAAGTGCAGAAAAAGGAGTCAGCCTGAACAAGAAGACAGTCACTATGGTTATCATCAAGCAAAGGTCCCCACCTGAGTGTAGAAGAATGACAAACGGAACAACATGAAACAAATAAAACATAAAAACACGGACAGTTTCACAACTTAAGAACACAAAAAACAGAGACCACAGACATTTTTATTTTACACTTCTCTCTATATCAGCCTTTCTCAATCGTTTTATCCGGGAGGAACCTTTGAAATAATTTTCAGGACTTAAGGAACCCCTGCAAATCAATTATTATATCTCAGTTCACGTCACGTTAGCGAGATCAGTAAGTTGTAAATATAACAATCCAATAATAATTGTCAATCTCTTGTGAGAAGAGAATGATTTTAGCCAACTTATTAGTCTGTCCCCCCCTCCCCACAAAGGATATCAACTCTAATGTAAGTCAGTAGTGTAAGTAGAAGAAACTTCAGTTTTTCCCCTTTTAAAAAAAATCCTATTCTTGCTTAACCTTATCCAAGTAGGCCTTACAGTTTATCATAAATTTTAACTCTACAAGATGCTTATGATATATGGTATGTGCAAAAGTGAACATGACCCTATTGCGTACTGCCATAAGGGACTGCTTGGTCACTGCCTACCACTGCGAGCGCTAACATCGCCAGGCGCGCAAAGTTTAAAAAACGACGTTTATTTATTTATTATTTTTTTTAATCGCGATCTCTCTCGGAACCCCTAGCGATCTCTCGCGGAACCCTGGTTGAGAAACCCTGCTGTATATATAGTCGATGACGCCATGTAGCCCCTCAGGGAGGTCTCTGAAGAGACAGACATTACTGCTTCCTCAGACATGCCGCAAGAAGCGACTTATATGAAGTTGTGCATGGGGCCTACAACGTCATCACGTAAAGTGAACTGCTACAGAATCCACTGCTCCAAGTGTACATGGATACTTTGGTGCAGCTCCCTGCGAGGGGGTCAGCTACAGGGGTGGCTCCATGTGAGGGGTCAGCTACAGGGGTGGCTCTATGTGATGGGAGCTACAGGGGCGGCTATGTGAGGGGGTCAGCTACAGGGGGGCCCTATGTGAGGGTCAGCTACAGGGGCGGATCCATGTGAGGGGTCAGCTACAGGGGTGGCTCCATGTGAGGGGTCAGCTACAGGGGTGGCTCCATGTGAGGGGTCAGCTATAGGGGTGGCTCCATGTGAGGGGTTCAGCTACAGGGGTGGATCCATGTGAGGGGGTCAGCAATAAGGTTGGCTCCATGTGAAGGGGTCAGCTACTGTGGAGGCTCCATGTGAGGGGGTCAGCTACTGTGGAGGCTCCATGTGAGGGGTCATCTAAAGGGGTAGCTCTATGTGAGGGGTTCAGCTACAGGAGTGGCTCCATGTGAGGGGTTTATCTACAGGCATGGCTCCATGTGAGGGAGAAAGCTACAGGGGTGGCTCCATGCATCATAAGGAGCGAACGAAGAAAATAATGATTGATTAAATAGCTGAGGCATGATGTTCCTGCCAAATTTATAATTTCTTCTTTTGTTCAATATATCTCTTACTGGGACTATTGTAGCTTCTTTTGGGCATCGCATAACAAACAACTTCCTCAGCTTTACTGTAGATGGTGGTCAAGTTTGACATTGTTTAATGTAGAATGCACACATCCTTTTTTTAAATGGTGGTGGGAGAAGAGCGGGCTAGTATTGATAATTTCTTGTAGTCGTGATACAAACTGGATTCTCAACTTTAGAATATGTAAGTTCTATATGCTTCTCATTGCTAGTTTTTCTATTCGTTGTCAGACGTCAACTGAATACCGCAGACCAAGGCTTTTCGTACAACCATGTAACACTGAATGTCGACGAACCTACAGCGTCGAGTTACATCTTACTAGTGAGATTACGAGAGAGTCTCGTTTTTTAAAGGTAATGGGAGAAGAGCGGGCCAGTATCAGGTGAACTTCATTGCATCCACTCGTCCACCATCATGGTCTACCCTGTTCAACCTAATTGTCAGTTATAACTAGGGTATTTAATCTCATTTTATGTTCAGTTTTGTGTTATATTCAAATTCATATTGTCCTTTACAATTGATTGTTATTGATGGTGTCAATTTGTATTAGAATTTGTAGTTTTCAAGTCGTGTTTTTGTTACTTCATTGTTTTCCCTTATATATTGAGTTTTCAGTAGTTTTTAAAAAAAAAAATGTATAGTTCCTTTTTTTAAATGGTGTGTTAAATTGTGTTTATTAATTATTATTGGTTTGATTTGTTTTTCTTAAATATTATTACTATTGTTATTATTATTACTACTATTGCCACTGTTATTACGCGTACGTGAAGCGGCCCTTGTATCCTCAACCACTGTACATGAGCCGCGGTAGCATAGTGGTTAGTGCACTGGCTTCCTAGCTCAGTGGTCTATGGTTCGATCCCCAGATGAGGTGGGATGTTTTAGGCCACAAACGGCTCCTGGGTCGACCCAGCCCCAACTGGGTAATAGAGCAACTCTGGGAAGATTAAGGCCGCCGGCGTGATGTTGACCACGTCACCCCTAGTGTGCCGATGGTCAAGAAAATATAGGCCTAACGCCATATTCCCAATATGCCTCAATGGGCATGTAAAGGGATCCCTTTTTTACTGTACATGGGATGGGTCATCAAGGCATGTAAGGAGAGAACAAGAAAGTATTCAGTGGGGTACTGGAAGATGAGACAGGTCTATATTTCGGAGCTGGCATTTGCTGATGATGTTGCCCTGATTGCTAAATCAGAGGCACATCTCCAATCCAACCTGCAAGTCTGGAAGGAAGAGCTGGAGAGAGGGATGGTCATAAGCAGCTCTAAAACAAAATCCATGGTGATATCACGAGAAGAAAGAAAACATCAGATTAAGTTGGGAGAACAGGTCCTGGAGCAGGTCGACCACTTTAAATACCTCGGAGCTATTATAGACCGAAAGGGAGGCATCAAAGAAGAGTTGGCCACTCGAAAAGCAGCGGCTGGGAGACTTTTTCAGGCCATAAATCGTGGATTCCTCAGCAAGAAAGAGGTTGGTAAGAAAACGAAGATGGCTGTATACCGCTCCACCTATGTCCCAGTCTTGACATATGGATGCGAGTCGTGGGCAATGACTACAACCCACAAAAGCCAGATCCAAACCTCAGAAATGAGGTATCTGAGGAAAGTGGTTGAAGTAACAAGAAGAGACATGGTCCGCAACCAGACGATCCGTCAAGGCCTAAAATCCCATCCGCTGCAGACCCAAATAGAACAATCCCAACTAAGATGGTTTGGCCATGTCTGCAGAATGGGAGAAGATCGGCTACCACGACAAGCATGGGAAACAAAGAGCCAGGGATCCAGACCTCCAGGACGACCCAGAGTCCGCTGGGAGGACAACATTAGACAATCTTTGAAGGACCGAGGACTAGAATGGAACCAGGCCAGGAAGAAGACAGCTGATAGAATGGTCTGGCGCTCTCTCTTCCAAACCTCTACACCTCACGGTAGAAGGGGAACGACTAAGTAAGTAAGGGATGGGGTACCCCAGGATAGGAGGATTTCAGGCATCTCGAATCCTGTGTATCGGAGTTGGGGACATCCATATGCTGGGATTTAGAGGCACCCAGGACCCAATGTGTGAGAAGGGAGACAGCTTGAACTTGACCCTTGTGTCAGTCCTAGAGCCCCGCACGGTGCTAACAATGTCGACCCTTTCAACACTAACTGACTATCATTCGTTTTAATCTTTCATATTTCTACCATTCATGTTACACATCCTAGAGCAGTTTTACCTTATATCTGAGCTCCAGCCACGCGTGAGAGTGCCAGCACTCGACAAGATACACCAGATACAGCATGACCACACAGGCTACTGGGATGTAGATGTAACCTTCTTTACAAGGACCTGACCTTTCCGACCTAGCAAAGGATACGTCCAAGTAGGTCCGTACAGTCTGAAAGTAAAAATATTGGAGTCATTCTACGAATAGTAGCAATTGATAATTATTTTGGATGGATTGTGTCTAGGGGCAGCCACAGTAAAGGGGCAAGGAAAAGGGATGCATTCCTTCTGCGTGTCTATATTTTCAGGACCAGAGATTGCTACTCACTTTTTTTGTTCCGAGAGGAATCTGGCTACGACAGGCTTGGCCAATCAGCAGTGAACATTCATTATCCATCATCATCACGACCACCATCACCACCATCAGTTTCCATTTACTCGCGTTAAGAAGCAATGAGCTATCACTGCAGTTAGTCCGCTTGCATGAAGGTGTTCAAAACACTTCACATCCTCTTGCTGTGGTTGTGTCTGTAGTAGTTTATTTTGCAGATGAGTGTGCTAGCTCATGCACAACCTAACATTAGTCACCACTTTCTACATGATGGAGAGAGCAGTTTTTCTACCGTTGTCTTTATCTCTTCGGCGACCCTGAAATTCCACAAGGTCAGGGTCGTGTGACACACGTAAAAGGGATTATATCTCTCTCTCCACCCCCCCCCCCACTAGTTTCAGGGTGCAATGTAGATAATATTCTACTTTCTACTGTTTTATTTTTAAAGTGTAACAACTTTATGATCCATCGGCAGTATTGGGACAGCACCAATGAAATAAGTAAGATAAATTTGTTGACTTGAACGCCATGTAAAAATACACCAGGTTGTTTTGTTCCCTTGTGAAGCTGTTTTATTAGTTTTTTGTTTCGTTTGTTTGAGGGTTAAAATATTCTCACTCCTGGCATTCAGGCTTGTGGACGCTCATGATTATGACTAATTTTTACATTATGAGAAACGAACCCTCAGTCAAAAAAGAAATGTGAACTGTTTACTGTTAATGAGAGTTGGCGGATAGAGTCCGTCTTCGCTCAGATATAAAGGAGATTTTTTAAAAATCTGCTATACCAGACTGCCACAAATAAATTGAAGAGTGACAATAGGAAAGGTCCTGAAATTTGTTAAATAGAAGTGGAGAACATTGGCATCGACTTTACGACATTGAAAAAAAAAAAAACTTTGACTGGTAGACGCACACGGGATCATAATAGCAGATAAGACAACAAGGGTTTAAGATGCAATAACCTACACACCAAATACAGTTTTACATTAACAAGACAAAAATATTTAATTGTTATACGTTAAGAGACTGAAAAAAAGAGATGATGACGATGATGAAGAGGATCCAGTAGGAGACTGCGATTAGAATGGATAGACACCATTAAATGCTTCAGAACAAAAGATTAAAGTTCGGTTAACAAGAGGCGATGGCACGTGACAGGAAGACTTGGCATACATTTGTTGAAGGCATATGCTCCTTAGGGAACTAAAGGGTGAAGATGATGAGAACAAGAGTTGAAAGGACTGAAATAATTGTGTACTGTAATAAAGAATGTTGGCAAGGAACTACGAAAATGAAGCGGAAAAATAAAACACATAAATAAAATTAGCAGCTAATTATAAACAGGACAGATTTTCACAGTTCATTTGGAAAATAAGTGAATGTACTGGCGATACCTTTTCCGTGCTGTCAAACTGGCACCAGAAGATCGTTGCCAGACATCCCGTAATCATCAGGGTCAGCCCCAGACACTTCCAGTGCCCATCTCTCCGCAAAGAACCGCAAAGGGACTGTGAGACTGGCGTCTGCTGAAATTACAGAGATCAAGAAGATTTACAGCTGCAGACTAACAAAGCAGTGGTGTGTTTAGAAGGGTGGGGGAGGCTTACAACACCCCCTCCATTTTTTATTCTGTGTAATAGGCGACTTCGATTTTGTTTCGGTTGTGTTGTGTATATAAAAGTTAGATTACATACTTGCTTTACTGTCTTGATGAATGAATATTTATTCTCCTTTCCGATTTGCTCAGCATAATTTTGAGGGCGTTGTAACAAAATGATTAGTTGAAAAAAAATTGAGGGGTGCTTCCAAGACGAAGATTTTATGTGTATGTGTGTGTTACGCTTTTAAATGTTAGATTACAAACCTCTGTTGCTGTTGTTTTTAAAAAAAAATGTGTATTCAGCGATTCACCTGTACAATGGACCTGACATATATCAGAATGTATTATAACAAAATGGCATGTGGGGAGGGGCACCTTCCAAGATTGAGCCCCCGAATAGGCGCCGACATCTGAATAATTTCCCCCACAAACAAAAATTCTTAAATACGCCACTGTAACAAAAGCATATTTTCGTACGTCAATATTTAAAAACGAACATTACCAATTAGATGATTACTTTATCGAAACATTTCGTACTAACTTAGTCGTTCCTCTTCTACCCGTGGGGTGTAGATATTTACCAGCGAGAGTGCCATATTAGCCTATCGGCTGTCTTCCTCCTGACCTGGTTCCAGTCCAGTCGTCGGTCCTTCAGAGATTGTATGATGTTGTGTCCCCCCCCCAGCGAACTCTGGGTCGTCCTGGAGGTCTGGATACCTAGCTCTTGGTTTCTCATATTTGTCGTGGTAGCCGGTCTTCTTCCATTCTGCAGATATATCCAAACCATCGTTACTGGGACTGTTCCACTCGGGTCTGCAGATATAGCCAAACCATCGTAACTGGGACTGTTCCACTTGGGTCTGCAGGGGTTGGATTTCAAAGCTGTGACAAATCGCCTGGTTGTGAACCATGTCCCTTCTTGTTACTGTCACCATTTTCCTCAGATAACTCATGTTTGAGTGTGGCTTTTATGGGTTGTAGTCATTTGCCCATGACTTGCATCCATTGGTCAAAGACTGGAACATAAGTAAAGCGGTATACAGCCATCTTTGTCTTCTTGCTAATTTCTCTTTATCGTAACATGTATCTAAATCAGGTTTGTTTTCTAACCAGCATCACGCCGGCCGGCTTAACCTTCCCATAGTTTCTCTGTTACCCAATTCATGAGGCTGGGTCGACCCCGGAGCTGTTTGCGGTCTAACAAATCCCACTTCAACTGGGGATCGAACCACAGACCACTCCGCTACCGCGTCTCTAGTGTTTCTATGTAGCTGACTTCAAATAATTAATTTCTACTAAAATATTATTAATTTCAGTTTAACGAGAGCAATTGGGGGAGGGAGGAGGAAGTTCCAGAATGACTGAGAAACGTCTCTCTAAACCAAGTGTCGGCATGGTAGATCACAATTTATGATAGATCAAAGGGTAGATCTCTAGGTGACGGAATGGGAAAAGATAAATAACATTAACGTTAGTCAAATTTCGGACCAATTCTTTCCCATGGGAATCTAAAAGCGCGGCAACATTAGGATTACAGATAATTTTTGTTTTCTCGCGGTTCCAGTGAAAACTCACGAGGAAGCCTAAAATATGCTTTTTAATTGTGAACTACATGATCGCATGACAGCCATCTTTTCTTTGTAGTTCACTTAACATTCAGTAAAATATTATTTAGTTTGAGTTTTACAATAATTCTAGGACGCAAATCGTCAGGCATAGTTAACATTTACACCGCAGCTGTGGAGTCGAAGTCGTGGAGTCGGACATTTTTTTAAAGGACTCGGAGTCGGTAAAAAATGTACTAATGTTTATATCACTGTTTATGTTGTCCTGTTCTTTGTTTGAATTTTGATTTATTCTTCTCAAACAATTCTCTCTGCTTTTTCCTTTCCATAAACATTACAGTCAGCAGGAATCCACTCTACTCACATTTTGGAGCCGTACTGAAATTGAGAGTGCCCTATTGGCAGAGTGGTTAGAGCGCTGGTCTCTCGCGGTGAAGGTACCTGGTTCGAAACATAGTGGCGTCACGCTCCAGTCTACCCAGCTGTAAATGGGTGCCTTACTCTGCTCGTGAATTAGGAAAAGAAAAGGCAGCGAGGAAGGTAGCTGGTCACCCTACCTCTGGAAGCTGGGCCTAGTATACTAAAGGCTCTAACATTTCACTCCACTATGGCAGTATCTGCTATTGGGCTACCTTTTTCACTGAAACTGAATAGACATGACCTACCTACCAGAAGACAACAGTCTTGCATATCTTGGGATCACACTGGACAGCACACTAGCATGGACAATCTAATTATAATTATTAACCAACAATCCATGAGGGAAAGACGAGATTATGGAAGACTAAAGCAGGCAGCAACATTTTAAAGGCTCACAAACCAGATACCAAATAACAGACTGAACATATATGGCCGGGGTAGACTACAGACTGTCCTTTTCCACACACCATATATAAGGAAAATTCTTCAGAATTTTCTGGCCGAACTCCATCACCAAGCCAAGAACTGCTAACTCGGAGCAACCAACATGACATACGCACTATCATAGCTGGTAGACGCTGGAATTGGGTTGGCCACATCCTTAGAAGAGACCCTGAACGAACGAACGAACGAACTTTATTTTCAAAGGGTTAAGAATTGGGCACGCAGGCCCGTCTGACACCATCATAGCGGGTAGACGTTGGAATTGGGTTGGCCACACCCTTAGAAGAGACCCTGACACCATCACTAAAACTGCTATGCTATGGGCTCGAGAACGAAAGCGAAAGCGAGGCCGCCCAAAATCTGCCTGGCGGAGAACTGTGGATGCAGAGATGTAAAGCATGAACCAGAGCTTGGGCACCACACCAATGATGGCAGCCGACCGAGCAAAGTGGAGACAATTTGTTGCTGCCCTACAAGACACCACACCAATGATGGCAGCCGACCGAGCAAAGTGGAGACAATTTGTTGCTGCCCTACAAGACACCACACCAATGATGGCAGCCGACCGAGCAAAGTGGAGACAATTTGTTGCTGCCCTACAAGACACTAAACCAATGATGGCAGCCGACCGAGCAAAGTGGAGACAGTTTGTTGCTGCCCTACAAGACACCACACCAATGATGGCAGCCGACCGAGCAAAGTGGAGACAATTTGTTGCTGCCCTACAAGACACCACACCAATGATGGCAGCCGACCGAGCAAAGTGGAGACAATTTGTTGCTGCCCTACAAGACACCACACCAATGATGGCAGCCGACCGAGCAAAGTGGAGACAATTTGTTGCTGCCCTACAAGACACCACACCAATGATGGCAGCCGACCGAGCAAAGTGGAGACAATTTGTTGCTGCCCTACAAGACACCACACCAATGATGGCAGCCGACCGAGCAAAGTGGAGACAATTTGTTGCTGCCCTACAAGACACCACACCAATGATGGCAGCTGACCGAGCAAAGTGGAGACAATTTGTTGCCCTACAAGACACCACACCAATGATGGCAGCCGACCGAGCAAAGTGGAGACAATTTATTGCTGCCCTACAAGACACCACACCAATGATGGCAGCCTACCGAGCAAAGTGGAGACAGTTTGTTGCTGTCCTACAAGACGACACCAGGCGCGATGTTCACTTATTGCTTTGCCAGTCAGCGGTTAAGGACCACAGAAGAAGAAGAATCCAAACACGCTGCTGTGCACAAAAGGCAAAAGAACTTGCCTCCATTGTTTAAACATCTACCAATTTTAGGGACTTTTTTTCCCTTGCTCAGACAAATCCAGAGACACCTCTCGTACAATGCGCAGTACAATCCTACCATGGAGGAGAGTAAGACTACGAGAGCTGATTGACAACATACCAGAAATGATTGAAAAAGGCGGCCAAATGAATACAGGAAGAAAGGGTATAGGCTAAGAAAGACATTATAAAGACGTAGCCAACCACTGAACAGACCCATGTACACACAAATGGATCAGCAAGAAAAAAAAAAGCTTCCAATAAGAATGGAGGAGGCATATTCATAAACCTAAAGAATGAACAGAGAATTCATTTCTCAGGCGCTACTGACAAAAAATTTCAAAACAAAAAAACTGTAAAATTGAGGGAGAAGCAATGAGATGGCTGTAATAATCATCATGGAAAACAGAGACAATGCTAAAAGTCGAGATACTGTTCCTCATAGAATCCCTGTCAGTTGTATCTGCTCCAAGGAATCATTAAAACAGCGAATAAGACAGTCTGTCAGAAGCACTAATGGAAACTAGCTATAAATTCAACACACTGGAATGAAAGATTAAAAATTTATGAAATAAATGAGAAAACCCAATTAATGTGAAAAAGTGAGAGTGGAGGTACTTCATCCACAAAGGCGTTTTGGAATAATGCTGCCACTACGACATTTTTCTGTCTTCTGCTTGCTTTTTGATTCCTTGTATGCAAGTACCATGCCAACTGTTGTGGGAGATCATGTCTTTCAACAACTTTTTGATTGTCTCTAGTGTAGTTTAAACATTCCTTTGTTGTCCATTTTCAAGCTTAACTTACTTTTTTTCGCTCTACATTTGGCGTGAAGAGTTGTGGGGACCTAAAGAATGTGTGCTCGAGCTAAGTGTCGCATTGGCCCATGTTGTTTAGAACTTCTGTGATGTTGTCTATCCAAGCTGCGGTATACAGCGGCTGCGTCACCAGCACACTTCTTTATGGCAGCGTGACATGGATAACCTATGTTAAGCAAGAAAGAAGACTCAATACCTTCCATCTAAGGTGTCTACAGCCACCTCCTCGGTATTTCGTGGAAGGAAAAGTGACAAATCTCGAGGTGTTGTCGCGTGCTGCCCTTCAAAGGATGTATACATTGCTTAGGCAGCGCACATTACGCTGGTTTGGCCATGTCTGCCGCATGGAAGATGGTCGCATCCCGAAATATATCTTCTACTGATGGAAAAAAAACAGTTGGGCGACCGCAACTCAGATTCAAAGATGTGTGCAAGAGAAACATGAGGGCACCGGACATAAATCCAGCTGCTTGGGAGCATGAAGATACCAATCGCACCAAGTGGCGATGCTATCGACAGCGCCGCTTCAGATTGGGCGAAAAGAAGCTCTCACGGCAAGCAGAAGAGAGGAGAAAACGTCGAAAGAAACACCAGGAAAATAAGCAGCTGAGGGCTGTCACCTCAGGGGCGCATTCCCAATGTCGGCTATGACTGAAGGGGCTATTATTATTATTATTATTATTATGTCTATCCACGTGCCTCTTGATCTTCCCCATTGTCGTACGGTAGGTTAATTGGTTTATTGGGCCCAGTCTAAGTAAAGAGTAAAGGTTGACTGATACACGAGAATGTATAGAAAATAGGTTTCACAGGTGGTAGGTTGAGGGAAAGATATGTCTCTGGAGTGAGTAGGTTACTCTCTTCCAGTCTATCCGTACAACTGTACTTTTTTATAAGACAGTCTTAGCCTCCCTTATCTTAAATAAGAACAGGTTACTCTACACACCCACAACAATATGTGACAACAATGACACACAAACGTGAAAAATTAAGGATACATGTGTATGGGTCTGACCAACACACAAAGTTAAGTTTTCTTGTTGTTTATTATCACTAAAACTGTTTTTACAACATCAAGTTACCCAAAGATATCAAGAAAAGCATTTACATATAGAGGAAATAAAGATGAATGGTGTTAAAGAAAATTATTATGTATTTTTACATGTTGGCCTCACTTAGATCTGTTAGCAGTTTAATCTACGCGGTAACATTTCTATCTGGAGTCAACATGATATGTTTTGCACTATTGTTAATTATAAATGAACGCGATAGTAGGTTGACGTCTCTAAGGATGATGACGTAATGAGGTGCCGCGCTAATTGATTCAAACGGTCGATCTTGACCTTTCGTTATCTGATTCCGTCAAAGCAAGACGTGATATATTTCGATCCCAGTGCGAATAGATGTTTATGATAATCTCCTACGTGGCTTTGATGTAAGAAGGTCGCCACAAGTAATTCATTGATGTTGAATGCAAGTGTACTAGTTCATGAATAATTTATCAGAGGAATCTCTGTTTTTCGGGAGCTATCAAACATAATGGTACTCTCCATACTTTTGGTTATCGCTACTTGGATGGTTCGGATGCCGACATTTTCAGTATATGGGCCAGAGTATGTGACAATGTGTAAAGAACAGTAGGAGACGCATTGTTATGCATGTATTAATAAGATGCCATGTACACTGAATTGTGGATTCGTTTAAACCAAATAAAGATGTCGGTAATTGTGGACCCAAACCAGGCGTTTGAGGCAAATGAATATTAATCATCTTCTTGACCACCCAAACCATTCGACAACATAGCACGATCACTCATTCGCACATATTTTCATCACTTCTCCCTACTTCAAATAACAAGAGATAAATCACGCAACAAATGGTGCGCCTTCACCGTATAGGAAAAATAACGCAAAGAAAATATTTACCCAAAAAGGTTGAAGGTTAGCACTAGGTTTACAGAATAACAATATTGGTACAATAAAAGACCAAGTAAAGTAAATATAATCGAATCAAACCACCAAAGATTAATAGATTAATTTCCAGCAACAATAAAATCAACACACGCTCTTTCATTCACGTGGCCACCTCTCACATTCTTACCTATTTTGTATTTTCTTCCCTTGGGTCTGTGGTATCCCTTGGTACATTTATTCCATGAACATAATCCCTACTGTTTCTGTTGACTAATGTACCATCCCAGCTGTCGAGGATACAAATTGGCCACAGTTCATCCCCCCCCCCCAAAAAAAAAAAACTAATTAGGTGAACGCCGAATAAGTTTACTTCCACGATAAATCCTGGTGACGATATGAGTCATAAAGGGGTGTCTTCACTGTTCTAAAAAAAACTAGCACTGTTCCTCCGATGGGTGCACAGGGGAATGGGGTTCTAAATAAATGAACTACAACTGAATAATTTCGTTGCGACAACTCTTGCAGTGTTGAGGGCGGGCGGGGAAAACTGTCTTGTTTCCCGCTCGGCTGGAACGTATATTTGGATATGGGGGTTTACTAAAAATATGAATATGTGAAGGTCCTTGGTGTTAACCGTTTTAAGAAGAGGAACACTTCTAGAAAATCTGGAAAAATCCGGTTATTACAAATGATGATGATGGATTTTCTATCGGCCGACTCTTTGTCAGAGTGCCAGTCCTGCACAGTGTATATTTTATCACTCCACTTGGATTACAACTGTCAGGTGTTGGGGAAAATAATAATAATGTTTCAGGTATACGCCACTGTTGGCTGATAAAATAGTATCCTGGATTTGGTAAGTCCAGTATTAAAATTTATAGTCATACAGTATCTTCGGCTTGTACACGCTTAACCATGGAAATGGAAAAGGAAAACAAAAGACCGCCGGTTCGTCCACTTAGGATCAGGTCTGCTAAAATACAAGAAACATTTTATGGGAAAATGCTACTGCTCTATGGAAATATAAATATATATAGACGAGGACACGATAGTCTCTCCTCCGCTCTGTCAAATCCTGACGAATTTAAAAGATACACGGTGGTTTTCCCTACGCATTACATTCAGACACCGCTGGCCGTGGAGGTGGGTCAGACTGGGTCAATGAAGACTCTTCCGCCCCTTCTCGCGGCTGGCAGTCACACGCACAGTGTGTTATTTATTTTTTTTCTTCTCACAATGCGCCACGTACAAATTATTACCTATCATTTAGTGTCGTACAGATAGGTTGTGAGTTATTTTTGTCCCGTCTGAGTAGAGTGGATGGTGATAGATACGTGAGAAAAGGTGTGAGAAATATATTTCACGGATGATAGCTTAAAGAGAAGATATTTCTCTTGAATGAGTAAGTTTCTCTATTCCAGCCTATCTATACGACTATAAGTTAGTACAAGACAACCTTGCCCTCCTCATACATATAAATATAAGTTTAACTCAAATTAAGCATATAAAATAGCAAAATAAATGTTCTCTCCCCCTATGGAGAAAAGAACCCAAAAAGCGAAGTCCCTGTAACAAAGAAAAATATTCACTCTCTCTTTCATACAGTGGCCACTCAATCAATCTTACCTACTCTTGGTGATATCTCTTGGAATTACAATGTTTCATGAATATATAAAATGTCAGGTTTATTTCCCAAATTGGCCCCAGTCCATCCTCTAACAAATAAAGAGGCGAACGCCGAATCTGGTGTCGGTTTTTCCTGGATGAACAATATGCCACCGCAAATAGTTGATGTAGAAACGTGATCTTGGGGTTCACAGTTAAAAGAGGAAAATACTTCCAATATTTGGAAACCTCTGGTTGCTAAAAATGTTACATATGATGATGATAATAATCCTATCGGCTGGCTCTATGGTAGAGTGCCGATTCTGAAACAGCGTAAATTCTGAATGCTACACTTGAATACGACTGTCAGAAGTCGGGAATAAAAGTTATTTTTGCACACCCCAGTGGGCTGATAAAATTTGAAAAAATATTGCTGGGTTTGGTAAGTCCAGTTAAATTTACAAGTTAAAATGCTTCTCATGTATCGTTGGCAAATACTTGATCACCAATGAAATTGGTGACGCACAAGCCAAGAAAAGACAACATTAACCAATCAGTAAAAAAAAAGACCGCTGGACGCCCTTGATCAGGTCTGCTAGGAATATATAAGAAACATTTATGGAAAAATGCTACAATTCTATATAGCTACAGATATGCACACAGACGGAGACAAGACGATTTCTTATCCACTCCGTCTGTTCTGATTAAATTTAAAAGGCACACGGTGTCTTTAGCCTAACCTATCGCCCGTCACTTAGCGAGTGTAGGCTGGATGAGTTATGCGACTCTCCCTCCTCTTGCTCGCGCTTAACGATCAGCGGACAATGTCAGTTATCACAAACTATCGCCGGTCGTTAAGTAGCTATTAATTTGTCAGCGTCTGATAGTTTAGTCATATGATATTAAATAATAGGCACTTCTAATAAATACGCGCAATGAAATAAGCGTGAATTCTTTTCTGTCACTATCAGTCGCGCCTACCATATAATCAGTCAACTAAAACCGTCTCTTCTTGTGTGAGAAAGCGGGTGATGAAAATTAACATGATAACTGAGCATCTGGTATGAAATAGCTACGCGTTATTTTATTTCACTAGTTTTAACGCTAGAAAATCAAAGTGAATTATAATGGTAAAAGCTAACACTTTTAATTGGTAATTAGCTAACTCTTTCAAACACGTAAACACTCATTTATATTACCAAAAAATCAGAATGAAAATCCCCACGAATGCTATTAACACATTTAGCGAAATGGTTCTAGAACTGCGTGGTTAGACTATCCAAAAATTCTGAGTGACAACTGATAGCAGGTTTAAGAAAACACAGTTTATATATCAGTATGTTTCTCTGATTTATAGATGATGTTACTTTTCGCACTGTTCTGTGAGTAACGGAGAATCAGAACAGAGTTCCCAGATAAAGGCTTACGCCCGTCTTTAGTCGAGCGCTTTCGATCGTCATCAAAAGACTTATACGTGAAACGGGGTTCTTTAAGATTTTTTCTGTACGAATGCCCGCTTCTGAAGACCAAAGAGCCCAGGGGTTTCTGACTTTTCCTGAGTACGAACTTCAAAAGATTCTGTGTTATTCACGTGTGATCTGTCAGGTATCGTATGACTGACAGATAAACTCGCGTGATGAGACTAGGTAAACAAACCTGATTCGCTACCTGTTATGACGGGCAGGTCACGAAAGTTTGTAAACCTTCGTTTGCTTATGTTCAAAGAAAAGAGGCGTGACGAAAAAGTGAGTAGACACAGGTTGTAAATGCATGGTTTTGCTGCTACCAAATCCTAGAACGCTACGAGGTCACAAAAGACTGTCAGATTTCGGTAGGCTCTTTTTTCAATTATACGTCACATTAAGTATCTAGTAAATTGTCGGCGTCTGTTAATTTGACGTATGGCATTAAAAAAAAAGACGATACAATAACAAAAATTATAAAAATGAAATACAACCAGTATTCTGCCCTTCCACTGTCAGTCGTTCTAACACCTCTAAGTTTGGTCTGGTTAACCGTCTACACTGTAAACACAAATTACTGTCTCGTCTCAGCTAGGTAGCGTCGGTGGTATGGTTTAAGATTTTAATTGAATATCTGGTTATGATAATTTCTTTCGCGTTATTTAATTTAATTCGCCTTACTAGCAAGAAAAAGATTCAAGTGAAGAATTTAACTGTATGTTTAAATATTTAGGTGTTTAACTTTAAATGCTATCACCGTAGAATACTAATAACACTTAGCACTATTTACCAGAAAATCCAGAATAAAAATCTCCACGAATCACTTTTGTTTAAACAATAATCCAAAGGAAAATAGTTATGACTACGAGCTAGACTTTCTTCTCAAATTCTGACTGACGACTGATAGCTGAGTTAAAGACAGTCGTATATATATATATATATATATATATATATATATATAATTAAATTTTTCTTGATCTCTTAATGCGTTGATTCGCGTTCCTGTGTGAGACCAAAAACTCAGAAGCTGGAGGTATGAAGATGAAAGGCTTTACGGTTCGGTCTTCCAGAGTTTCTCGTCTGGAGTTTTGACCGACATCAAAAGACGTTCTGTTCAACTAGCGGGTTTCCTTGTAAGATGCCCGTGTTCCCAGATCAAAGGGTATTGGGAATTCTTAGATTTCCCCTGAGCAACTTCAAAGAAGTCTGAAGCTCGCGTGAGTGGAACGAGGTGTGACTATAGCGGGATTTGTTTCCTGCTATGACTGACAGGTCTAAGAAGATTGTAAACACAGCGTATGCTAGTGTTTAAAGAAAAGAAGGCGGGGACAAAATGGTACGTTGCAGCAATAGACAGTTGGTATAATGCATGTTTATCTAGCAAATCAGAGAGCAGCTTTAAAGTTACAATAAGCTGTCAGATTACTGTAGGCTCTTTTCCAGTACACGTCACACCCATCCCCCAAAACCCAACCCCGTGTCTACTTCGTAGGAGGTAAAACAGAACTCTCTTCCTTACTTCCATTGACAAAGAACCGTTGCATAAAATACTCTTAAAAATTTTATAGAATGCTGTTTTTGCCGGAGCTATTCTGCTCTTCACTTCTGAAACGCATCAGATAAATAGGATATGTAAATAAGATAAATAAGTTATAAATAAAAAGGAAAGAAAATATAGAAGAATAATAAGGCATTATTATATGATAACTATGATAACTATGATAACTATGATAACTATGATAACTATGATAACTATGATGTTGTACATAGGGCTGGCAAGATCATTATGTAAAACAAAATGCTACAAAGACAAGTCCTGCAAGAGCACATGCATGCCCTGTACATGCTTCCTGTTATTGTGCCGGCTACAGTGCAAATGGCAGATGTGGAATTGTTGTTGTTGTTGTTGTTGTTTAACTAGGACTGCTGAGCTTCTCACTCTTTAGCCACCAATATCAAGTTGAAGACTCTTTGGTATTATCTACACTGTAGAGCTACTGTTTTCCTGTGGCTTTTCTGCCATTCCGAAACATGTTGAGTTGAAGTCATGAGCTCCAGTTTCTCGAGCTTGGCTTGCATTTAAAGTATCGTCACATCTGGTCCCAAGCTAGGAGTAAGAAGTGCGTTGTATACTGTGCATTCCCCGCCATCCAAAGGATCTCTCCAACTATGCAGAGTTAAAATACTGTACTGTGGTTCTAGGCTCACCCAAGGATTTCTCACGTCCTGCACTAAGCCACTTCTCAGCTTCCCCTGCCTATCACTGGGCCCATAGTGAGATCCTTCTGCAAGCATTCATCCAAGTCAAAGCCAAAGAATTACACCTGGGGCTCAAGTGACTTCTCCAAGCTTAGTGTGCAATGCTGGGTTCTCAACAAGTTTCACTACATGTGGAATGAAAATGATTATGATGTCCACAGAAAAAACAAACAAACAAACAAACAACAAACTACTGTATACAATTCGGGAAGAACGTGCTAAACGTCTAATGGAAATAAATGACAATTTAACTCTCGTTGTGTCATGTAGCAGCAACTGCAGGAAATGGGATCGAGTCGATGTTTAAGAGTTGTCTCTTAAAATAAAATCTTATTCCTAGAACCAAATCCCCAAGTTTCGTCCTTCTAGAATGAGAAAAAGAATTCGATCTAAGAATGAGTGACAAAGTTAATCCAATCTGAAATATATTTGTCTCCCTTACTTGGATGTGCAAAAACCAATTAAATGGAAGAAGCTCGTGGAATTATTTTTCGCACTTTTGGTACGTCACGTAACATAGTCATGGGGTGTATGTGGATAGAAAAATGGATAACGAATCGATAAATAGATGAAAAGAAATATAGATAAAAAGAAAGAAATAAAAGATATTAGGTGTGTCTCGATTAATAGATGGTTGGTATGTAAGTAGGTAGTTAGATGGACGGAGAGAAGGCAGAAGACTAGACAGACGTTTAGGGATTATATATAGATGGTAGGTCTTATGTAGGTAGGAATATACATAGGCAAACAGACAGAGAGACAGACGGTCGGTCAGACGGACAGACAGACAGACGGACGTACGGATGGATATGTAGATAGACAGACAGACAGACAGGCATGTATATATATATATATATATATATATATATATATATATATATATATATATATATATATATATATATATATATCTATCTATCTATATATATATATATATATATATATATATATATATATATATATATATATATACAGACAGACAGACAGTATATATATATATATATATATATATATATATATATATATATATATATATATATATATATATAGATAGATAGATAGATAGATAGATAGATAGATAGATAGATAGATAGATAGATAGATAGATAGATAGATAGATAGATAGATAGATAGATAGATAGATACAACGAACGAACGAACTTTATTTTCAAAGGGTTAAGAGTTCGGCGCGCAGGCCCGTCTTACATTCTGCCCTTCTTCTTTCTCTCTCTCTCCCTCTCTCTCCCTCTCTCTCTCTCTCTCTCATCTTGGTTACTGGATCCTTTCATCCCCACAAGTACTTTAACCATTAATTTTAAAGGCATGCAAAATTATTAAGGTAATGTGATAGCATACATTTATAGTGTTGAAACACACTCATGCGGTCTGGCTGTCAACAATTTATCTGTATTTTTACGTGCATCGTCAATCATCAATATGAAAAGTATATAACACATTCTCGTTCACATCCGTACAGTATGAAAAGAAAAAAAAAACAACATTTTTACGCAATTCTGTAGCATAATAATGGGGAGGGGGGGGAATCTTCCAGCAGTTTACAAAATTAATTAAGAAAAGGGAATGTCTGCTCATTTTCATATAGATAAATAGATCGATAGATAGATAGAAAGATAAATAGGTACATAGATAGATAGATAGGTAGATAGATAAATGATAGATAGATAGATAAAATGATACATAGATAAATAGATAGATAGATAGAATGATACATAGATAGATATATAGAATGATACATAGATAGATAGAATGATAGATAGATAAATAGATAGATAGATAGATAGATAGATAGATAGATAGATAGATAGATAGATAGATAGATAGATAGATAGATAGATAGATAGATAGATAGATAGATGCGTGTGTGGGTGAACGGGTGGGTGGGAGGGTAGATACGTACAGACAAAATGATATACATACACCTGCATACATACATGCATGCATTCATACTTACAGACATAATATAGACGGGCAGACATACATACATACATACTCTTATATCAACCCACAGCAGTGAAAGAAAGAAAGTGTTGACACTCGACGAAGGAACGGATAGGAAAAAAAGTACCGTTAAAAACCAATATTTTTACCGTGCTGACGTCCAAAGCTGCGCCGTCTAATTCCCCGCTTTGTGCGCCAGTGCTTAATTGGATGGGCGGCTTGCCTGTGTGGATTATGGGGGCTTATCTTTAGCTCGCGGCGTTACCCGGCTTTGAAATAGGATTTTGGCCGTTGCAGTGTTTGTTGCCATTGATGTGGTTGTTACAGTTGTTGTTGCTGATTTTCTTTCTTTTTCTTTTGTATTTCTATCCGTCGGTGATTCTGCTGACGTTGAAATTGTTAATGTTGATGCTGAAGTTGGTTAAGCCGTCTTTGATGTTAGCGTTACTTAAAGAGATGCCCTTTTGTTATTACTGTTATGTTGCTGTGGCCCTCAGAAGACGCTGGCAATGGATAGGGCACGTATTGAGGAAACCTGATGATAGCAATACAAGGTAGTCCTTGCCCTGGAATCCACAGGGAAAGAGAGGCACAGGTAGACCCCCCAAAAAAAACAACCACACACACACACACACACACACACACACACACACACACGCACGCACGCACACACACACACATACATATATATATAGAGAAGAGAGCTAGAGACAGAAGTGACAATGTTGAGGAAGTTGTTGAACGAACGAGCTGATGTCACGTGACAGGAGGACTTAGCAGGTGTTTGTTGAAGGCCTATGTTCTTTGGGAGCTAAAGGGCATTGATTGATCGATCGATCGATTGATTGATTGATTGATTGATGTTGCTGCGGCCCTGTGTCGTTCCCGTAGGACTGCGGCTTTTTCAGTTATGTTGTAAAAGGCTACTAACATGAGTTTGTGGAAGGGGATGGCAACCTCAGCATGTCAAACACTTTGTTACAGAAACCGCTGCCGATACAGCCCATACATGCTTTGGTACAGGTTTCCTGCTAAGGGAAGATCTTCAGTCGTGGTCCATACTCCATAAGAAACGAACAGTAAATGATGATAATGATGTTGATGATGATGGTGATGATGATGATGATGATGCTGCAGATTCTGATCCTTCTTTTATTATTATTCTTATTGATGGTTTTGTTGTGTAACGTCTATTATGATGTACATGAACAGTATAACGGAAAGAAATGTTAGATTAACGATAGAAGGCGTATGAAACACACAGAACTAAATGTTAGATTTACGATGAAACAAATGTCAAATTAACGATAGAAGAAGTAAGAAACATATTGAACTAAATGTTAGATTTAAGATGAAATAAATGTTAGATTTACGATGAAACAAATGTCAAATTAACGATAGAAGAAGTAAGAAACATATTGAACTAAATGTTAGATTTAAGATGAAATAAATGTTAGATTTACGATGAAACAAATGTCAAATTAACGATAGAAGAAGTAAGAAACCCGCGGAATTAAATGTTAGATTTACGATGAAATAAATGTTAGATGTATGATAGAAGAAGTAAGAATCACACTAAACGAAATGTTAGATCTACGATGAAATAAATGTTACATTAAGGATAGAAGAAGTAAGAAACCCGCGGAAGTAAATGTTAGATTTACGATGAAATAAATGTTAGATTAACGATAGAAAAAGTAAGAAACACACTGAACTAAATGGTAGATTTACGATGAAATAAATGTTTCATTATAAGAAAACTGATTATAGATGAATTGACAGAGTGGTTAGAAGGCATATCTCTCGCGGCAAAGATGTCGAGTTCCATTTACGGTATCGATACGCTCCTGTCTGTAAATGAGTACCCGACTTTGCTCTTGCGTTAGGGAAGGAAACGGCAGGGAGGAAGGTAATTGGTCATCCCACCTCTCGATGCTGGACCTAGTATAGTGAAGTCTCTAACACTTTGCTCCACTGCGATAGTATCTGCTATGAGACTACCTTTACCATTATTATAAAGTTATCTGGTTCCGGGATCGAAAATAGGTGGCTTCACGCTCCAGTCTACCAAGCTGTTAATGGGTACATATTTCCATTCCCAGGTGCTTAAGAAGATATGGAAAGACCTTCAGTTGATGGTACAGGATAGGCGGACTTGGAATACGTTTGGTGAAGTCCTATCCTCCTTAGACAGCTGGAGGATAATGGTGATGCGTATTCTTGTAACGTTGTCTGCATGTTCTTCACTTCCGCTAGATCCATGCGAAATAACACGCGCTGAGTAAATTTTAATACAGCAATTCCCCCGTTTAGCGCTGTTAATTCGTTTATGAACACTCTAGCGCTAACCGAAAAATCGCTAAACGAAAATTAATTTCCCATAAGAATAAATGTAAATCAAACTTATATTTCCAAAAGCCCATAGCGCTGTACAAAAAATAAAGCAAAAAGTGATTTAAAAAAAAAAAACTATTTAACATCATGTATTAACTGCATATATATTTATGAGAGACATTGAACACAAACGATATATTATTTATGTACTGTAAAGGTAAAGGATCCCGTTACACGCCCATTGAGGCATATTGGGAATATGGTGTTAGGCCCATATTTTCTCGACCGTCGGCACACCAGGGGTGATGTGGTCAGCATCACGCCGGCCGCCTTAACCTTCCCAGAGTTGCTCTAGTACCCATTTGGGGCTGGGTCGACCCAGGAGCCGTTTGCGGCCTTAAAAAAATCCCACCTCATCTGGGGATCGAACCATAGACCACTGAGCTAGGAAGCTAAGCTACCGCGGCTCCCATTTATGTACTGTGCTTGCAAAAAAATATTACAGAACTTTTATCGCTGCTACTACCGTCGCTTGTGGCTATAGCTGTCATTGCAGAACTGACTTAATCATCAGACGACTGGTTAGCAATAGGTATTGTAAGTACTGAAAACTTTTTTCTGGCTCTAGGTAGGCTTCAAGAAGAAGACGAATGGAACTTGATTTGCCACCTTCGTTTTTCTCTTCAAGAAACACCTTGTAGTAATTAAGATTTTGTTCTGTTACGAATTAACATAGAACTGCATTCCATTTCTGAGTTATGCTTCATTATCCTAGAAATGACAATGCTTCTCGGTCATCCCACCACCTTGACAGAACTTGATGAGCATGTGAAAGTTATATCTAAAACAATTCTCCAGGCCTAAAGGTCTTTTATATTTGAACATGCGCCCTAATATAACCGACTAGGTTGAACGGGACGCGCCTCGCCACAACGAGGCAAAAGTTTATTTTAAAAAAAAAATATTCTTCCCTCCTATAGAGTTTAGCACTCAGCTTAATATCGAACTTTTGAAGCGTATAACAGAAATATGACATAAAATTCAAACAGCGTTATATCGAAAAAGCGCTAATCGAATAGCGTAAGACCGGGGGATGGGTGTACTATTTTAAGCGGTTCTCGTCAACGAAGACCAGAGCGGGCTGTGTTCGAATCTTCATGTGCCTACCCCTTCCATCTTTTCTGCATCACTATACGCTGAATCATCTGAAGCTGCTATCAAAATGTCTGTTGTTTTGGAAGAATGATGTAAACTGTATAACATTACGTCAATATTGGAAATCCCCAGAGATGCTATTCTTGACATTGCCATGTAAAAAGATTGCTTGGTGTCGTTCCAGTCATGTGATCTCATGGGATGTACTGAATCTTCACTTCTTTTTTAAGAAAAATAAATCGCTTTCTATCTTATACAATTCTTCACATATAATGTTAGTCAGCTAACTTGTGGGTTTTCACTTGAAATGTGGTGAAAGTAACTTTAAACCTGGGGGTACCGCGCTTTTAAGCAGGAGAGGGGCTAGTCCGTAATAGAACCAAAGTTAAAAATTATTCCCCCCTCCTTCCGTCACCTATCTATCAAATGAAGCCTTGGGATCTGCTGGTACACACATGTAAAAAACAACGGGGATCTCATAATCTTATCGGTTAAGCCTAAACAGAAAATTATAAATTGTTGAGAGCTGCGCACGATCATTCAAGATTTTGGGTTTTCCCGATAGTGGGTTCATTCAAATTTCGTTGGTGTAGGCTTTATAAAAGAAGTAAAATGCGTTGTGAAGGATGACGTCTGAGTTAAAGTGTGACGTCAGAGGGAGATTGAACGTTGCTCGGGCCGGTGGAAGGACAAGGTGTCCATTTTGATGAGTACATTATTCATATTGTTCAAGTTTTGTGAAATTCCGAGGCAGGTTGGCCTCTCAGGTATCCGCGGGGATAAATAATTAAAGCATCGGCAGTGATATTGTATCTGAAATTTAAATTAATCCGGGCCGACAGTATAAATAGTTGCAGTACAAATGACTTGGTTATGACAGAAGATACCAGACGTGTGATGTCAGAAAGTAAAGCATGAAATGCTCCGAAAAGATTTTGTTCTGTTGCATTTATTGTGTGGATTAAATTTGGGTCATCCTTGACTGGTTTATTCCTTCAGTCCATTTTCTGTGAATCTGTGCTTCATAGATCTATCACAGACAACATCTTCCCTGATGGATAACGTATTGTAACCATTGTCTACAACAAGTTTTGCCCAGTAAGTATTACATCATTTACCTGCTACAGCAAACAACTTTCAAGCATAAACCCGGCCAGACAGAAAATATTGTCAGTGATAAAAAAAATGACTGTGGCCATCTCAAGGCTGTTTACGTATTAATCTGGCGCTCCCGTTCCTGTCTGGTCGGAAGTGTGTTACGCATTTGTAAACAACATTCCACTCAACAGATCCAGGTGTCATTATGGGTTCAAACACGAAAATGAGTGACTACAATAATCAGCAAAGATGACCGATGAAGCCCCGCAATGACAAGAATCGAAGGAAGCAAGTGAAAACAATGAACCGAAAATACCAAATACTGTCAGAGGTGGGAAAAAGGAAATGAAGAGCACAGAATGAATTACAAGATGGCACAAGAAAATGTGACGATTGAGGTTATTTTGTCACAACAGCAAAGGATTTTCTGGTGTCAGAAGTGCTCAGAGGTTGCCCACAACATATATTTGCCCAGAGTTAGCCCACTATAGAAATATTTGTACCCCGTTAGGTGTGTTTAATAAGGTTTATTAATTTGACGTGTAAACATTTTAGGTCTCGGCCCCTGGCTTTGATCATAGACAAGAAGCAAATCTACACAAAAGTGATGTACTTTCAGTAATCCAGTGACCTCCCGTAGTCCGGATTGCTTTTACTTTTATCTCCCTTTTTATCGAATAGTTGTTGTTTTTTCCCTTCGTGGCCTGTCTCTTGCACACTTATGGCCCATTGTCTGGTTGGGTTCTAAATGTTTTACGTGGAGTTTTTGTTTGAAAATCCTTGTTCAGAACATGCTTTTCAATGAAAATAAATGCCGTTCATTGTTAACATGTGGCTAAATGTCAGACGTATTGTTAATACTAACGAGATCACAAGACAGCAGCAGTAATTTCCGTATAATATATATTTAAAAAAAAACAAAAAAACTATAGTTATCTTAGGAACCGCGTGCATTATCCCCATTTAGTTATTCTACTCATGCACATTTATGCGTATTTCCCCATTGTTGTGACGTAAAGATTTGTGAAACGTAAGCTTCGGCAAACCATTCTTTGGCATTCTTGGGGATGGTTTATGTTATTTCCCCTAGTTTAGAAAGGTTCGGAAGAGGGGGCGAGCACTTTAAGGAAACAAATAGGACGGAACAGCGAGAGAGTTGATGGATGAGAAAGCTTGAGAAGGATTTGATGTAGATTCATAGCTGTTGTCGTATATCAACGGAGACTTCTTATATGTCGCTATTAAAACAAGAAAAGAAGTGGGTTGTTGTTTTAAAGTACAGGTGGGGATGGACTCCACTCTCTTGTAGGAATGAACGCCACTATTTCAAACGTTCTCGTTAGTTCTAACGTTCTCTTTGGTATCAGTTCAGCAGCCCAGAGAAATGTCTAGCACAGTTTTAGTCGGTCCCGTGACTCCATCTGAGAGATAAGGTCGCCCCAGCGGAGAGGTCTTCTGGGAAATTCGAGAGACACAATCATTATTTAGTCTAAAGTTTGCAATAAAAAATGTGGTAGTCAGATCGCGTGCCGTTTAGCGAATGGTACTACCAATAATTTTAAGAGCCCCTTCTCCTTCATGTCAAACAATAAATAAGAAAGTAAAAGTGAGGACAGTCCCGAATGAAGAGAAAGAGAAGACCATTAAAAAACATAATGTAAGTTAGTAAATCAACCGACAGCCGATAGGATAGTCTGGCGCTCTCTCTTCCAAACCTCTACACCTCACGGTAGTAAGGGAACGACTAAGTAAGTTAGTAAATCAAGCAGATCTGTCCTGTTCCACTGACGTGATACTCGTCCTTTTTTAGGGCTCGGTAAAAGGCAGAGAGGCAGGGAAGTGGTTACCCCCCACATCTTGATGCTGGACCTAGTTATGGCAAAGTCTCTAACACTTCACCCTCCCTACGGCAGTATCTGTAATGGGACTACCCTTAAAAAAGCGCCCAATTGGTTAGATCAGGGGTTCTCAACCTTTTTTTGCTCACGGCCTCCTTCTGAGTCTCATTTACATATATGCCTGCCCCCGCCCCCCCCGCCCCCCCCCCCCCCCCCCCCACCCACCCACCCCCCCGCCCCCCCCCCCCCCCCCCCAATAGTCACTGTTAGTGACCACGCTGTGAATCCCTGGGTTAGATCACTTTTCTCTCGCGGCGGATAGAAACCTGGTTCCGTCACGCAATAGTCTACCCTGCTATAAACAGGTACCTGACTGTACTCTTGAGTAAGAGAACGCAAAGGCAACAAGGAAGGGTACTGGTCACCTTGCCTCATAAGAAGGCTTGACCTAGTTTGGTGAAGTATGTGACATTTCACTCCTCTACCGCAGTATCTGCTGTAGGACTTAATTTATGTACGTCTGCGCTGCAGTAGAGTTCAAAACCAGAGTTGTCTTTTCTTTGGCTGGCTACTCCGCTATGATATAACCGAAGGACTTTTGTCTATGGTTGAAAAGTTCATTCCTCGCAATAGGGATGCAAACACATCAACAGAGAGAGAGAGAGAAAGAGAGAGAGAGAGAGAGAGAGAGAGAGAGAGAGAGAGAGAGAGAGAGAGAGAGAGAGAGAGAGAGAGAGAGAGAGAGAGAGAGAGAGAGAGAGAGAGAGAGAGAGAGAGAGAGAGAGAGAGAGAGAGAGAGAGAGAAGACTGACTGTACATATATACAAGAAGCATAACTTCATCTAACACTTCGCGTAAGCAGCATGGGAAGACCAGAGAACGACCAAGGAACATGTAGGAAAGAAACATCATAAGTCAGGGTATCTTATCCTTTTTACGTGCCATGGCCACCTTTGATTGTCTGGTGAATGCTACGGATCCCTTGGATTACCTGGTGAAGGCTACGGAACTATTGGATTGTGGCACGGTTTGCCTCCCCTTAGCTCTGCAGTAGTGGTCCAACAGTGGCCAAAACTCAAGAGTATTTAATGTGGGTCTTCAAAGGTGTCTACCTTCGCACAAGATTACTCTTGGCAGAGTTGTAGATAGACAAATAATGCTGTTTCTCCCTCAAAGGAGTTTTACAAGATATTAAGAAAAGCGAGAACAATGCTGCATTGGTTGAGCACGTTAACTCTAGTATCTGCCGTCAACGTTTGTGAAGGATTATAATTCGTTAGCTCGTTCAAGCCGTCAGCTGAGTTAACAGCGAATTTCCTCTTATTATTATTAAGCTCTGGTTACGTGTATTTAAGAAATTGTCTGAGACATACGGGTGTAGTACATTCAAAATGATTAAATCAACGTTAGATTTGTCTTTATACAAGTAATAGATTTAATAAGCAACTATGTTTAACAGTTATAAAAATGAATAATTGTTTAGAAAGAAAGTATTCATCACAGTGTAATGTTATGGTTTTCGAGAATAGACAGTTCACTTGGCAGATTTTAAGTTTTACTTAACTGCCAATAGTTGTTTCTAGTCCTGTTGATGTTTTGGTCTTTGCAGATAGATGACTGGATCGTTCGCGACCCTGGTCAAGATTAAGAGTTGTAGCATGTTCCGAGTAGAATCAGGAAGTAACTGCAAAACTGGTCCCTCGTCTCTAAGACCCGTCTGATGATGGTGTCTAGCGTCGACTTCAGGCTACTTATACCCTCACTTGTTCCAGAAATAGTACCCTCATCTGGTACCACCAACTAGCATGGCAAAAGAAGAGAAACGAATACCCTCTGGGTATTGAGTTTCCCGACACATACTTATGATCCCCCCTCTTTTCATTTCACCATCCCATCTATCTCAGAACTTTTACCCTCTCTGAGAATTAATCTTAATCCTAGTGGGCGAAAAACTAAATTTACATTTAAAACGCATAGTTTTATATTTAACTTTAGTTGAAAATGTTAACGATATAGTTTGAAAAAATGTTTACATTTATATCGGTTGAAAAGGTTGTAAACTTTCATTACAGTTAGAGTGAATATGTTTTACATTTATAGTGGTTGAAAAGATTGAAACTTTCATTACATTTAGAGTGAATATGTTTTACATTTACACTGGTTGAAAAGATTACTAATATAGCAAGTTTGTACTTCATTTCTTTCATCATTCCCTTCCTGCTCCATATGGAACTTGGGACTACATCTACTTTTGGTTCTTTATACAAAATTCGCAATAAAGCAGTCACCAGCTGTCACATAATCATTGGGTCGATCTCTTTTCCTCTACGGCAGTATTTAGTTACATTTTTGTGTGTACTAAATTACTTGCATTTCCGTGGCCAACCCTTTTCTTTTCATTCTATCAAACAGATATTTTGTACTTTCAAATCATCTTACAATGCTGTCAGTGATTAAACGTCATGTCTGTTTGTTTACCCGTTCATCCATGCTGGAAAAGGAGACTGATGAGATGATATTAACCGACAATCATGTTGGAAAATTTCGGGTGTGCCCGACATTAGGCTACGGATTAGCACTAAAATCGCCCAGCGAATTTGTTTAATCGCTGATATGGCTGATGTGTCTTCCTCGACCAGATGGGTAAACAAAGAATTTTGTTTGCGCCAGCGAGGGGTAGTTAGATTACTCGCCTGCAAGACACATTTCTGGACAGACAAGAATGACGCAATCGTTTCCGGTACACCTTGTTACAAAGATGTTACTTTATATGAAAGTAATAAGAAGTTATCTGTAAACTCTGACGAGAGAGGATTGAATGTTTTTATTCCATATTTGGAAGACATGACCTATGCAATAACGCGCAGAAATTTCCATGAGGAAATAATTTGAATGACCCTACAAAACACGCATGTTTGAAACGATTGGCAGACACTCGGAATGAAGGCAAACACCCCTTCCGATTGGAGCCCTGCTTAACATCGTTACAAACAATGCGGGGGAAGACCGGTAATATAACCTGACACTTCAGCCAGAGTAGAACACTGTGAAAATCTACCTCGCGCCAAGAAGACAACCATACCTAGTTAAGACTAAGATCAGCTTTCATTTATCGGACCGGACTTCTTTGAAATTCTTGAGGACTTAAGAGCCCAGGAAAACACTAACATTATAAACGAGGAACACCGGAATCTGAGGAAACTGAAACACAAGTCAAAGTGGGAACTTATTGTTGAAGTAACAACACCCCAGACCAAGTGTAAGAGGCCTTTACAAGTGTCTTTATTTCTCTGAGCCAGCAGTCTGTGAGCCTAAAGATTGCGTAAGTTGTACAGTTTGAATTCTATATTTTTTTCATTATTAACATATGAACTAATACATATATATTGACAAGTGAAGATTAACATGTCAAAATTGCTAGTGGAGGTCCAAATCATTTGAGGCTGGCAACATCGGCATGTAGAATGATGATTTCATGAACCACCACTGCCAAATTTTAGGTTATGTACACGTACCCCCTATCTCCATTCTTGGACCACCCCAAGGGGTTAAGAAACCATGCTATAAGTGAACTGAAGGCGGAAGTTTATACAGGAGGGAGAATAGATAATGGGAGAATGACTTGTTTGTAAGCGCAGTTAATAAGTTCACGGTAATTTATAGAAAAGTTTACCCTTTGCTAACCTGGACATATATTTAGTATATCTTGGATACAGTAAAACCATGTTTCTATTTGGAATTATATGATGAATTTTTGATAGAAGCCAAATTTGTTTCTGAGAGCTGTTTATAAAAGAAAAAAAAAAGGGTATAACCATAAGTGTTTTACATGATCATCATGTTCTTTTTCGCTCCGTATGGAGCACGGAGCCATTACTACAGCTGGTCCTCTTACAGGAAACTTGCACCAAGCATTCATGTGCTCTTCCAGTATTGCTTTCTGTAGCAATATGTTTTACATGATGAGTTTGTCAGCCTCAAGCCCAACCTTCTAATAGTCGCCTTGTACGACATGTCTGAGGGAGTAGTAGTGATATTCTATCTTTGTCTCATCAGTGGGAACTACACGAGGCATTTGTCTTATTTTAAATGACCACACAATTGTTACTTTCATAGCCGCCTCATGTTGGCAGATTGGATAACATCAGAAGTGAAAAACCAGTTTAGCAATTGCGAACAAGGTGGAATGGGCTCAGTTCCTAGAACAAGCAATGCACAAAATAATAATAATGATAAAAATAATAATAAATAACAGAAGGATAACGCTTAGGGGTCATGACCCCCAGTGCGCTCGCCGCTGCTCCCACCCCCCCAGAGCGTCAATAAGATAAAAGGGTAGAATGCGCTCCAGTCTATCCAGCTGTTAATGGGTACATAACTCTGATCTTGCGTTAGGGAAAGCAAACGTTACGAAGAAGAGAACTGGTCGCTCCACCTCATAAAAGCTGGACTGAGTATAGAGAAGTCTTTAACACTTCACTCCCCTACGGCATTTTATGGTAAAGGACTACTTTACTTGACCATGATGATGATGATGAAATCTGATTCCATTCCCACTTGCTAGCTCCTGAAGAAAAGGGTAAAGACGACATGGCAAGCTGATGACACAAGATAGGAGGATAGGGACCTCTTCTGGTGATCAGATTGTCGCCTGGTGCACTACTGCGTATAGAGTTTCCTATTACTAGATCAGATATCACAAAGCCACTTTTCCGGAGGGAATTCTGTGATGGATTTTTGCTGGAAAGTCAAAGTTCGGTCTGGGGAGCTGTTTAAGAAAGAAATATGAGACTTCGACACTGATCGAAGAGAATTTAGCTGAGTAATGGGCTCTAGGGTAGAGTTTTGGCACAAACATTTACGGCTGTAGTTTAGAGTTTGTACTGGGTGGCCTTTGTAGTGGTCGTCGATAAATGCATAGTGTGAACTTCTTTGAGTATGTTGTTGCTCGTAAACATCGTGGTGATTTTAAAATACAATTGAGCTTTGCGGCAAAGGTGATTTTGTTGTAGTGATGACTGTTGTAATGACTGTGGTGGTACTGATGGTTGTTACAATGATTGTGGTGGGGTACTGATGGTTGTTACAATGATTGTGGTGGTACTGATGGTTGTTACAATGACTGTGTTGGTACTGAGGGTTATTACAATGATTGTGGTGGTACTGATGGTTGTTAAAATGACTGTGTTTGTACCAATTGTTGTTACAATGACTGTGGTGGTACTGATGGTTGCTACAATGATTGTGGTAGTACTGATGGTTGTTACAATGATTGTGGTGGTACTAATGGCTGTTACAATGATTGTGGTGGTACTGATGGTTATTACAATGATTGTGGTGGTACTTGTCGTAATTTTTACAAGATAGGTCTAAGATATTTATGGTCCCGTCTGAGCGGAGGTGATAGTGGTGACTATGTGAGAGTAAGGTGTAAGAAATAGTTTTTTTCTCACGAGGGTAATAGTGTAAGAGGAAGAAAGTCTCTGGAGTGAGTAGTTTCTCTAATCCAGCCTATCCTGATGAAATAAAGATTTCGTTCGTTCGTTCTTTCGTTCTTTACGACTCGATTTAAATAAGACGCACTTTATCTCCTTATATAAAATACAAGTTACACTGCACCCACATACACACAAATTCTGTGACAAATACGCACAAACGTGAAAACAAACTATGGATAACATATATGGGCAGGGGTTGACCAACACGATAACTTAAGGTTTATTAAGTTTATTATCACTAGAAATTCACAACATCAAGCATGTACATCAATAAAGCATGGTTTACAGACAAATGAGATTAACCCAATAGGTCCTCCCCTGAGTGTGAAGATTAGGTCTTGAGACTTCGGTTTGCTGGAATCCGCAGCTGGACCTCATCCTGGTGCTCACCCTTTTTGAATATTGGTGTTTTAGGCAAGTCTCCTTCTGGTAAAGGAAAAGAAAAGAAGATCCCCACAGAGGTTAATTAACCCAACAGATCAACAGTTAATAATAAGTGTATGGAATAGTCAGGAAGGGAAAAGAACAAGTTCCTGATTAACTATCCTGTAAATATTCAGGTTAGTGAGAAACAAAAAGAAGATTTGTATGATAGTGATAACAAAAGAAAAATATGTTTCTCTCTTTCGGTTCATTCACTCCTTTATACTGTGGCCACACGCATATTCGCTTACCCAATAGTTGTCGCAGGTACTCCGTGGAAATAAACACTAACAAGTACTATGACTTTACAGTGTCAGATTATTTGCCAACTCCAGCCCCAGACTATCCTTAGTGCTGACTGCTAGTTTCAAAGGGAGTCGCCGAAGTTGGTGCGTTAATTGGTTTCCTGGATAATTCCTGTATCACTGCATTTAGTTGGTTGGATTAAGTAGTATTTGTGATGGTCACCGTCATAGAAAGGTTTTAAACCATAATGCGCTCCGAGACAAAGTTCCATCCCCTTGATACTATCTTTTTGAGATTTTGGGCCACAATGCAACCAAGCTCTTTCAGATAGTGGGTACACCACTGTAGAGCAAAGTGTTGCCAATCGAAAATATATGGTTCCGGTGTTGTCATCCTTCCGAACGCCAACCCCATCTATCATGGTCCCATTTCGCAACTCTGCATTAAAATCTAGTCCGCCACTGTCCTTTGAAGCCAAGCTCGAAGAAATCCTCCATGAATGCACTCATTCGTCATGCTCATGTTGGCCATACACTAAGAACCAGGTATGACTATGGTTTCTCCTTCTAGTTTTAACAACCATTTGATTTTGTAACTATCTTTTGGGCCACAATGCAACCCCACGCCCCCCCTTGGTTGCTGAGACACTCTGTTACGTTATGAAATGTTAATGATAACAATTATCGGCTGTTCTCTAAGTTGATGGCCGAGTCTGAACAGTGAGTTCCCTTGAGTCTAATCGCGTGAAAAACTACTGTCATATGTCAGATAAATATATATATATATTTTGCCACAGCGGGCTGATTCAATTTATATAAACTCTGGTAATGTTCAGGTCCAGTTAATATTATGTTTATTATTTTTCTGGATGGGTCTCTCTCACGAGTGAAGAAAGTGGACCGCATAGGTCACAAATCACAGATTCAATAGTACAACAATATATCTGGATAGTTTATAAGACCGCTAGTACGTTGGTTTTTGACCGAGCCTAGATTTAGGAAGAAATACAAACATTTTTACCACAATATAAATATCATAACCTAACACGCGTAAAGGTAAGATCTCTTATCCGTTCCGTTATTAAATTAGATTAGAAACCACAAATGTCTAGCTTATCTTATCGTTTTTAACACGTGATATAAACCCTAGTCATTTATAAAATTACACATAATGAATTATATATATATATATATATATATATATATATATATATATATATATATATATATATATATATATATATATATATATACACATATATCTATATATATATATATATATATATTCCTGCAGTAGTCAGTTAAAACATCTCTTTCTGGGTAATAGAGAATAATTTTACGTTACGGCTGGAAAAATTAGCTATATGTTATTTAATACGCTATTCAATTAACACAGAAAATCCCAGTGAAATTTAATGAAGAACTTTAACACGTTAAATCACTTAAATGCTAGTAGATATATTTACCGCAAAACAGAAAAATGAAAATATCTCCACGAATCTAAGTAATCCACTTTGTACGAAGGCTCCATGATGTCGAGCTAGATATTTCAAAAATTCTCTGAAGCGACTGATAACTGATTTTAGGAGGTATAGTATTTATACCCGAATAGCGTTATTTCGCTCACGGGTCCCAGAAATCGCGCCTTTGGCTGTAATGTATCAGGGCAAATCTACGGTTTGCTTCCCGAATCAGAGATTTCCTGCTCACCGATGCCGCGGACAACATAGACGGTTTCTAGCGAGCAGACCGTCTTTTGATCTCGTCTCTCTCTGTTGATAATTACGTCCCTTGGGATCACGAACAAACGAATGTGGTCGGTAACTGTGGTTATCGCCCCTTTTTGCATTCGCTTAAGACCCCCTGAGAAATGCAACCATCCAAGGTACTCCCCTTTAGAAGGAATGACAGTTATAGATCTGAATAGCCGCTCGTCAGCGCGTGAAACAAGACAAATAGGCGTGGCTAAAACTATGAGTTCGACAGTTAGCGAAAAGGCATGGATTTTGCATAACAAACGTACATACTAATGAGTGAAGCAAGGTGGACCGCAAGGTGGAATGTAATGAGGGGCGCCGATGGGAAGCAAGCTGACGGATTAACTGTAGTCTATTCTCATAACCTGTCACAGTACTGATGGTTGTTACAATGACTGTGGTGGCACTGATGGTTGTTACAATGATTGTGGTGGTACTGATGGTTGTTACAATGATTGTGGTGGTACTGATGGTTGTTACAATGATTGTGGTGGTACAAATGGTTGTTACAATTGTGACAGTGCCGGTTGTTTCTTTTATTTATATGTCACAATTCTACTACTGTACTACTAGGTGACTGAGGCAGGCCTAGTATTTAATTCCAACGGTCAAATTCCTTCCTTGACCTATCTTCCAAGTAGAGCTATCTCTTTGACTGGCCCCTTTCGCCAGAGATGGTGATTCCTGGATGAGATAAGGTTCGTCTTTTTCTTCAACCCAGACCACGTTCTTCTCTCCTAGGTGTTGTATAGCGACTGGCTCGTACTAGTGGTTTTAAGGCTATATATGTTATATAGGTTTAACTCTTTCTCACATACCCACTCCACATCCTCGTATTGATTAAACCAACTTGAGTGTTGAATTTCCAAACATAATGGCTTTTATTTACATAACATGTGTTCCACAATTCTTATCTCATAAGGGTATGTTTCAATCTCCCTTTTATCCAGGCCTCCAGACTTAGGCTCAATGTATTTTTTACAAAGGTATATTATTATATTCTCTACTGTAGACTCTTGTCTAAAGCACTCTAATCTGCTAGGCATAGTTCAATTACATGTATCAATATCAATTTATAGTTCACCTAAACAAAGTTATATAATGGCAGGTGCAGCTGTGGTGGCGTCTTCATACTTACTCTTATATGAGAGAGCGCATGAGATGTTTCATAAATGTCAGATACAACTGTGGTGGCGTCTTCATACTTACTCTTATATGAGAGAGCGCATGAGATGTTTCATGAATGTCAGTGCTGTAAACCCTTTGTTCAATACATTCTCGTTTAATGGCAATGCCTCATCTTCTTTGTATGACAGCCCATCCTGGCTATCTGATAATAAAAGTTATCCACTTTTTAAGCTTTAATTATGCCTTTGCTTCAATATTCTCTTCTGTAGCTCGCTCCCTTAAATATGAGCGTCATTAGCCTGTGACAATATGTTGAGCGTTTTTCTAAAAAAACATGTCTCTCTTCACTTAAGTTAAGCATAATTAGAGTCAAAGACCTCTTACCGTAATATACAGAAGTCCGTTACTTATCACTGTCCTACTAGCACCACCTATGAGCTAATCCTATGTTTAACAGCACAAATTATCAATCAAATCTAAGTGTTCTCCTGAATTCCTATCACTACCTTTCTATATCTAGCTATTTCTGTAGACCTTCTGCAAACCGCAGGTTTCACATTTCTTGAGCGCCCAGCGCGACACGTCTACCCTGGTTGAGGTTTCTGATGGGACTCATCTCTTCTCCCCTTCAATTTATTCCCATGATCCTCAGTTCACTCACCTAATCTCACCTTTCACGCTTTTAACCCTACTCTGTCAACCCCGTGAACTGTGCTACATAACTGTTTATATTTCGCTCACTTTTCACGTGCGTTTATTCTGCTCTCTGTTCTCTTAACTGTAAAGGGCGCTAATAATATTGTTATCTCCCTTAGTGATTTTTACCTTAGTTTCATTTATCCTTCTATATCTTTACTAAAATTAATCTGATATGCAAAGTTGGTAAACTCTAATGATGTATACTTAGATTACTTTAAAGTCTAAAAAGGTTCCCTCCCTTACTAAAAAAATATTACATTCGTTAACTTTTATCTCCCATCTTAGGAATAAATAACTTAATACTCAAATTATTCAAATTTCTAAAACCATATTCTCATACTTTGTTATATTAACGACCCAAAATTACTGTTCAACTGACTTTAAACTCAGCACTAATAATGCTGCAAACACCCCACGGTGACATATATGTCCCCGGGCCACACAAATGTATCACGCAGTGAGACATTTGCGTGCTATCAAAAAATACCCAAAATCTAACTATCCTACTATCATAACTACTCTATACCATCCACAGATGGCTCAAAAAATCAAAGATAATTATCAAAGGCAATGAAGAAAATGAGACTATGCTGTAGTCTATGTAGTAATGTTTTAACTAAAATATCTCATCAATCATTACTCCAACATAAATATGTGAACATACATTATTAAATATTGTATTTACAATTTACATGTGTCGACATGGAACTGCCTCTGGAAGCAGAGGTTTGTCAGCCCTTAATATGTCTATAGTATCTGCCGTCAATGTCAGTGTACATTGCAACGGTCAGATAGGCAGAGTGAAAAAGAAATCTATACTATAATGCACTAAACTAAACATCCCCAAAGTGACAGCAAGAAATATGTGTTACTACGTCAGGATGTGATGTGCTCGGCTGATGCTAGCCTTGGATGCACCAGTCGAATTACCAGTCATGTATGCAACTAATCTCGCGAAATCCTACCATCTGTCTTGGGGCAATAGCGAAAGACCTATGTCGCTACGTCAGAACATGAAGTGCTCGGCTGATGCTAGCCTTGGATGCACCCGTCGAATCCTTAACTTCGTCTGAAATATGCACTGTACCCCAGTATGTCTGACTTAACCAAAATGTTCAGGTCTATTATGTTTCCAACAAATGTGGAGATGACTAAGTAAGGGTCATCTCTATTATATTTTTAACTATACAGTGGCTATGGTATCCACTTTGCAACATCTCATCTTTTAGTCGCCTGTCTAACAATGCAACCTTAAGTAAGAACCCTTTTTATCCACCATATAATGTGCACATCTCCAACTGTGAAGTAGGCTTCTCTTATGACATAACTTGGCTTGGACTGTGACATTTTTTTTTTCTTTTGTGTTGCCATCTATGCCTGGTGGTGGAGAAGGTATACCTCTGAAAAACATGGACATTATAAGTTAACATGAAAACTTTAACCTAAGTCTTGATAAGTCTCATCTTGTGAAGAAGCTTGTTATTGTCTCTCTAGAAGTCTGTATCTTTTTTTAAAATATTGTTCAATTGTTTTATGAAATAATTCATTGTTTAATCTAACTTCTCAGTTACGTTGGTCTCTTGTATAAACTATTTCACTATCAGTCTGAATATCGTGAGAGTACAGTAGTTATCACTCATGTGTATGTGATCAAAGTCTTATCACTACATATAATGTTTCATGTTTATGTGATGAATGTACTTTTTTTTTTTTTTACTAGTCATACTTTTGTACACCATTAAGTTTCCTTGCAGAGTTCTACACTGTCTATTCACAAGGCTAGTGTGTAGTGGAAAAGTGTAAGTGTATCTCGAAATATCACTAACCACTATGTTAACCACTATCAAATATTATTAGCTAACTAATCGTTGGGTACCGTTGATTTGGGGTACCTTGATTAAGCACTATAGCTGGGTGAGTGCTGTGAATTAGTATTATTTGCTGGGGAAGTACTTTACGGCGATTACACTGATTGTATGAATTTGGAGATGTCATTTGTAAACTCCAATAGTGTAACTTTCTCTACTGTAGAGACGACTGTCGTACTGATGAAGTTGGTATCAGTTGTGATGTTATTTATAGTCGCTCTGCAGGAGGATGAGGACGAACGAATTAATATATTGTTGTTGTCAGTATGACAATAGCTTGTTTACTTGATGATGTTTACATTCTGAGTCTGGTGTTAGTAAAGTCGTCCATTCTTTGAATGCTACCCTCATCTCGTCGGCAATGTTCTTGGCAATGTTTGTATGCTGTGCTGTAAGTCTTCGATGATGATCATCTTCATTATTCCTCAGCGCTGGTAAAGGAATTTCATTTTCATCATCCCAACTGTAGTGTATCAGCTGGTGTTAGCTTGTGGCTAGTGGTTGTGGTTGTTAACTCATTTTTCCTTTGTACGGCTCCGGTTCTGCTGAGTTATGTGACATCTTGTTGCTTGTGGATGCCTCTCATCATCAGTGTCCCCACTGTAATGTGTAAGCTGGTAGTTGTAGTTGTTAGTTCAGGCTGTCTTCTGTGATACTCCGCTTCTGCTGAATTATATGGCCTCTCGTTGATCAAAAGAGTGTCTCTTCTTCATCGTCCTAAGTGTAGTGTGTAGACTGGTGGTTATAGTTGTTGATTGATGTTTCCTTCTGTCACCACATGTTCGCTTCACATGATCACTGAGGTTGCAACAGGTGTTGCAGGGAATATGTTAGGGCTAACGAAGGGATGGGGAATGATCGTTGTGACCACGTGAATAGCATTGCGAACACTGATGTGTTGTCTTCATAGTGCATCTAGTTTCTCATGTGCTTCTTGCTTCTTTATTTCTTCTGTAAGGCTTCGACTCCGCTGTAGTATGTCATTTCCCGTTGACTGCAAAGGTTTCCCATCTTCAATGTCCCGACTTGATCGTCTAGGCTGATGTCAACTTGTGGCTGGTAGTTATGGTTGGCTTCTGTTTCCTTCTGTAAAGTTCCAATTCGGCTGATACTTCTGAAGGTGTGAGTGATCGTCTTCTGTCATCACATGTTCGCTTCACATGATCACTGGGGATGCGACAGGTGTCGCAGGGAATATGTTATGGCTGACGTAGGGATGGGGAATGATGGTTGTGACCATGTGACTAACATTGCGAACATTGATGTGCTATTTTCATGTAGTGCGGCTAGACTTCTCATGTGATTCGTGCTTCTTTATTTCTTCTATAAGGCTTGGACTCCGATGTACTGTTTCTTCTTGTTGATTGTAAAAGTCTATTATCTTCCATGTCCCAACTTGATCATATAAGGTAGGATTAACTTGTGACCGATAGTTGTAGTTGTCACTTTATTTCGTTCCATAATTGCTGTCTTCTGCTGCTGCTTCATCAAAAATCTGAATCTCCAGTATTTCTACCGTCGTTACCACGACTTTATACAAAAATTTTCCTGCCGTACTACCGCGGCCTCAAATGTACGTCGTACATTTCCTTTACTCTTCTCCTCTACTGCAGTATCCTATTTGTCAGGTATACTCAGTTGTCTTGTGTGTGCGGTACAGACCAATTATACTTAGTCTTCTCAAGACTAAGCTGCCGCCACCATATTGTTTACACTTCCTAATATGCTGTGTCTCTACTCTCATAGCTTGTTGCTACTATCTCCCATTCTCCTTACTTATTCACCATCTCTATTAACTTCATCATCATGGCTTCCTTGGCTCTAAGCGTTTCCAAGGCTATCTGTTTATCAATATCTATAATTACGTCTTCCTCTATTTCTCTTCTGCCTTAGCTGATGATTTATCTGCTCTGCCTTTTCTATAAACCTTTTCGTTTTTGCGTCTTCTAACATTTTCCCCAGAACCCTATCTACCTCAATTTTTGTTTGTGGAAAGTATGTCTGATACTTCTCTTCTAGCACTCTCCATATCATGGCTCCCGAGAAGTTAAAATCAGGCCGCTTTATGGTGGCTTCTATTACCCTCTTCACCTCTTCTATGTTTGGTTCAACCACTTTTACCATTTTCTTAGTCATGTCATTCTTTTGCTGAAGTTCTTCTGCAAGGTGTCTTTGTTTCTTCTTAACTGTGTCTTCACCCTCCTCTTGGATTACATCTCTCATCAACTGTCTTACTTCATTTATTCTTTGTGATAAGTCTATGTCCAATATTATTTGTAGATTTCTGTGTACAAACTCTACTGATGTGGTGCCGTCGCGGCGTCCTTGTAGGAGGTATCTTATTCCTTCTTTTAACTCATTTACGCTTGGTTGGGACTTCTTGGTAATTTTCTTTATCTGATTTGCTTGCTCCCATCTTCTATCTCTCTCTCTAAATCTTTCTTCCACTTCGTTTCTCAACTTTTCCATCATTTCGCACCTCTCCGTGCTTTCTAACTTATCTTCTTCATCTGACGATACACTGTCTGAATAACTTGATGATGAGTCTGAGAAGTAGTTGCTATCCCTTATCTTGACATGCCAGCGCTCAAGTTCTTCCAATACTCTCTCCACAAGTCTGCGACGTTCATCTTGTCTTCCCGATAAGTCTGTATCAAGCTTTCTCTCTAGACATGACCGTATATTATCTAGTACTACTGTGTGAGGACTAACTCCCTCCAGTATGTCTTTTATTGCTGTCTTTAACTCCTGTTCACTTGGGTTAGCTAACTTGATAACTGTCTTCTCGTCAGAAACACTGTCGACCCTCTGTACTGTTTTTGTACACCTGCTTGATGTGTCAGTGTTAAGGTCAGCATCCGTTTGTGTTGCCGAAAGTGCAGCTTTATTCTCTGTTTGTGTTGCTGAAACTGCAACTTTATTCTCTGTTTGTGTTGCTGAAACTGCAACTTTATTCTCTGTTTGTGTTGCTGAATCCATCTGTGCTGATGCTGTATTCTCTGTCTGTGTTGCCGAAACTGTAGCTGTATTGTCTGTCTGTGTTGCCGAAATTGTAGCTGTATTCTCCGTTTGTGTTGCTGAGTTCATCTGTGCTGCTGCTGTAACTTGCTTCAGCTGTTCTTGATTCTTTTTCGGATTAGGGCTGTTATCTCTTGAATATTGATTATCTAAGGAAACTTCGCTCAACTCTGGAACTGGTATGTGACTTTGCTCATTCAGGTCAGTTCTTTCTGGATTTTTGCATGTGACAGCTTCTTGTTTCTCATCTTGTAATTGATCTTGAATGTTACTTTGACTTGACTGTCCTTTCTGAAGAAGTAATGTCTTTATGTCTTGTAGAACACCTATTCCTTTTAACACTAAACTGTTCAGCATCTCCTCAGCAGTCTCTATTTCTGAAATATCAATTGTTTGGACTTTTCTGCACTGTTTATCTTTCTTACGTGCCTGTTTTTGACTCCATAGCATCGACAAGAATTTATCTGGCGTTATAATTGTACTGTCATTCTTCACATCTTTTCCTTCCGATGTCAGCTTTTCTGTATTATCGACCATTCTCAGCTCCTTAAATTCCCCATCAATAAATTCGCACGGTGCATCATAATGAGTGTCTTCTACTTCTGTTATATCACTATTTCTTTCTTTAGAAGTTAGCTTTTCTATATTATCGACCATTTCAATACTGTACGAATCAGGTAAGTCATCTGTTTGTACTGCGACATTTATAACTTGTCTTGACTTTATCCTGACTGGGATTAGACTCTTCTTAAACCTGTTATCTGTTTGCACTGCAACATTCTCTGTCTGAGGCTCTATTCTAGTAACTGCTGGTTCAGTTCGTCTTTTCAAGTTTAATCTTGGTCTTCCTTCTTTGACTTTGAATGGTTGTAGCTTGATTTCAACAATCTCCTTTATTTCAATCTTATAAACTTTTGCAACCAAACCATCTACTATTCTGATACAAGGAAAATCGATTGCATAATTCCTGCAATGCTTTAGCTCTGAAGCGAAGTCTCTCAATGCTGTTCTTTTCTTTCTGTTCTGTATGGTTCTTGCACAACTCTCCATGTTTGAATATCTGTTCAAGTCAACTATTTATTCTTCTCTGTCTATGATTCTTGTTCTATTGGTATTCTCTTATATAGGCTGTTGTTGATGTTGCTTTGTTTCCTCAGGAGGTGATTATTCCTTTTGTCGCTTTAGGAGAGGTGGTCACGGCGCCAAATTACACTATGTCGTCGATATATGCTATATAGGTTTAACTCTTTCTCACATACCCACTCCACATCCTCGTATTGATTAAACCAACTTGAGTGTTGAATTTCCAAACATAATGGCTTTTATTTACATAACATGTGTTCCACAATTCTTATCTCATAAGGGTATGTTTCAATCTCCCTTTTATCCAGGCCTCCAGACTTAGGCTCAATGTATTTTTTACAAAGGTATATTATTATATTCTCTACTGTAGACTCTTGTCTAAAGCACTCTAATCTGCTAGGCATAGTTCAATTACATGTATCAATATCAATTTATAGTTCACCTAAACAAAGTTATATAATGGCAGGTGCAGCTGTGGTGGCGTCTTCATACTTACTCTTATATGAGAGAGCGCATGAGATGTTTCATAAATGTCAGATACAACTGTGGTGGCGTCTTCATACTTACTCTTATATGAGAGAGCGCATGAGATGTTTCATGAATGTCAGTGCTGTAAACCCTTTGTTCAATACATTCTCGTTTAATGGCAATGCCTCATCTTCTTTGTATGACAGCCCATCCTGGCTATCTGATAATAAAAGTTATCCACTTTTTAAGCTTTAATTATGCCTTTGCTTCAATATTCTCTTCTGTAGCTCGCTCCCTTAAATATGAGCGTCATTAGCCTGTGACAATATGTTGAGCGTTTTTCTAAAAAAACATGTCTCTCTTCACTTAAGTTAAGCATAATTAGAGTCAAAGACCTCTTACCGTAATATACAGAAGTCCGTTACTTATCACTGTCCTACTAGCACCACCTATGAGCTAATCCTATGTTTAACAGCACAAATTATCAATCAAATCTAAGTGTTCTCCTGAATTCCTATCACTACCTTTCTATATCTAGCTATTTCTGTAGACCTTCTGTAATAATATTGTTATCTCCCTTAGTGATTTTTACCTTAGTTTCATTTATCCTTCTATATCTTTACTAAAATTAATCTGATATGCAAAGTTGGTAAACTCTAATGATGTATACTTAGATTACTTTAAAGTCTAAAAAGGTTCCCTCCCTTACTAAAAAATATTACATTCGTTAACTTTTATCTCCCATCTTAGGAATAAATAACTTAATACTCAAATTATTCAAATTTCTAAAACCATATTCTCATACTTTGTTATATTAACGACCCAAAATTACTGTTCAACTGACTTTAAACTCAGCACTAATAATGCTGCAAAAACCCCACGGTGACACAATGATTGTGGTGGTACTGATGGTTGTTACAATAACTATGGTGGTACTGATGGTGGTTACAATGATTGTGGGTGTAATGATGGCTGTTACAATGATTGTGGGGTTATTAATAATTGTTACAATTACTAAGGTGGTACTGGTGGCTGTTACAACGATTGTGGTGGTACTGATGGTTGTTACAATGATTGTGGTGGTACATAGAGTTGTTACAGTAACTTTGGAGGTACCTATGGTTGTTACAGTAACTGTGGTGGTACATAGGGTTGTTACATTAATTGTGGTGGAGCTGATGGTTGTTACAATGAGTGGTGGTACTTATGATTGTTACAATGACAATGGCATCATCACTATTACAACTACACAAAAGACAACATAGATATGTATTCTTCTTCTTCTTCCTCGTTCGCCTTCAGACTTCCACATTTATGACTCTAATAAAGGCAGCAGTCAACTCAAGGTTCCCGACATCTCCAAACAGTTTTTCGTTGACAGTGGTGTACATTACTGTATTACTTACTGTTAACAATTTTGTATTTGTGTACAGATGGTATCTCAACCAGTGCGTAGTCGAAAAATGATGGTTGTTACAGTACGTCATTTTTCAAGTGTCCCGGGTGCTCTCTTTCCCATTTGGTGGTGGTACTTTAGAGTTGTTACATCATTTTGCTGTAACATAGCAAGTCTATTGTTACATGTTGCAATGGGCTGGTATCCACTGGATAGTGCACTTCTTGAAGCATTCGGCAAGTCTTTCAAGGGAGATTATCAGATCTTTCAACTTTAATGATATTATGAGAGGGCATCTGAAAAGATTACTACATTCAATAAGAGATTGTTTACAATGACAGTATGGCAATCATCTACTATGCCGGCACCCCCACAACTACACAAAATGTGAGCTTCGCTGGAAACATACTTGGTTGCTATACACTTTCTTTGTGTTTCTGTCTGTGTTCCCTTACCTTCAATGCCTGGAATATATTCAATGCCTGGAAAATAAGATGCTTTCCTAAGTTAAAATCTGATATTCCAGGCATAGATATGTATACCAACATCATTACAAACTATGCAGTTGACAACATTTGAAACTGACCACCAACATTATCACAAAAACAATTAACAATATTGCAGATGACCACCAACCTCTTTAAAGTACCAAATGGGCAATATTAGAGATCACTTCCAACATTATTATAGCTACACAATGGACAACATTATGGATCAACATCATTACAATTACACAATGGGCAATATTAGAGATTGCTACCAACAGTATTGCAACTACACAATGGGCAAAATTTGAGATCACCACCAACATTGTTACAACTACACACTGGGTAATGTTAGAGACTGGTACCAAAATTATAACAACTACACGGTTGGTAATGTTAGAAACCGCTACCAATATTATAACAACTACAAGTTGGACAATCTTAAAAAAAAACTCGCTAACAGTATTATTACAACTAAACAACAGGCAATGTAGAAATCACCAACAACATTTTTACAACTAAATAGAAGGCAAAATAGAAATCACCAACAACATTATTACAACTAAACAATAGCCAATATAGAAATTACTGTCACAGAATGGATTGGGGCGACCCCTTCTTCTTCTTAATCTCTGTTTGACTACGGCAGTAATGGGTACATTTGTGGTACGGATTTTATTGCGTGCTTTCAATTGTCGCACTTTCTTTCTTTCTCTGCTAAGTAGCAGATATTTGACATTGTCAAATCATTTTGACACTCCTTGTAGTGATAATAATCACATTCTGCTTGATGCGGCATATATTTTCTGAGATTAGAGCAGGTGAAAACCAATGTTGGTTTGCTCAGTTTCGCTTGATTCTGTTTGCTCAAGCTGGGCCGGGTGATAAAATTACTCGCCCGTAGTCGGTTTTCGTTTGCCCAGGCAACAGATAATAAGATTACCCGTCTGTGCGACACATTTGGGACGGACACGTATGATATAATCATTTCCTGTCCACGACCTTACTTTGTAAGAAAGTAATAAGTGTTACATCTGACACACGTTGTCGTATGAGTTTAACGACATGTATGTGAGTTCGTACACAGGGCAATCGGATTTTTATAGCCCATTTTCAGAACAGGTAATGTTTGAAATTTTGCACTAGATGAGTCATGCAAAATATTCAAATCAGAATGGCTGATCATTTGAACTCCATAACAAACAGAGCGGGGTTGGACAGTGAATATAACCTGGCGTTTGTTCAGTGTTCCTTCACTGTGAAAATGTACTCTGAGGAATCGCTTGCCAAGAACAACCAGACTTGATAGAAGAAAATTCAGGATTGTCATTTATCAGACCGGACTTTTATTGAAAGACTCTTTAAGACTTAATACAGCCCAGGAAATCGATTTTAATAAGGAACCGGAATCTGGGGAAACTGAACACACAAAGTCAAAGAGGGAGTTTTAGTGCTAACGACCCCAAGTACAAGTGTAAGAAGAGGCCTAACCCAGTGCCTTAACGTATTAATCTGAGCAAAAACGTTTGTGAGCCAATATTGGCGTTAATTGTGAATTTTACATTTTATATTTCATTACTAACATGTGAACTAACATATATGTATAAATTACCATGTGAATTTTAATGTGTGAAAAGTGCTAGGAATGTCAAAGTCATTTGAGGCTGGCAACCTCAGCATATAGAATGATGATTTCATGAACCACCACTACATGTGTTTGTTGAAGGCCTATGCTCCTATGGGAGTGGAGGGTTATGAATGAATTTCATGAACCACTACTGCAAGGGACTGGTGATTGGTTTATTTCTAGTTTCGTTAAGAGAACTAACAAGCATAAAGTAGTCCCAGGTTCCATATGGAGCAGGGAGGGAAAGATGAAAGAAATGATGTACATTCTATGTATAATATCTACATTTTCGATCAGTGTAAATGTAAACGAAAACGAAAACATATTCACCTAAAAATTTATGGAAGTTTCAAACTTTTCAATCAGTGTAAATACAAATGAAAACGTATTCAATTTATGTTGTGAACACTTTTCAAACAGTGGAAATGTAAATGTAAACATATTCTATCTGTGTTATTAACCATTTCATTTAAATGTAAAATCAATATATATAACTGTTCAATTTAAATATAAAGAAAGGTTTCCCTCGAGAGCTTAAGTTTAATACTCATCGAGAGTAATTCTGAGTTAAATGGGATGGTGAAATAGAAATAAGGGGGCGCATCACTATGTGTCGGAAAACGCAATACTTAGGAGAGCGTTTCGCTTCCATTCTTTTATCATAGTTATTGGTGGTACCAGCAGAAAGTACTATCTCTGGAACCAAGTGAAGGTAGAAGTGGACTGACGTTGTGCGAGACTTACTTACTTAGTCGTTCCCCTTTCTACCGTGAGGTGTAGAGGTTTGGAAGAGAGAGCGCCAGACTATCCTATCGGATGTCTTCCTCCTGGCCTGGTTCCATTCTAGTCCTCGGTCCTTCAAAGATTGTCTAATGTTGTCCTCCCAGCGGACTCTGGGTCGTCCTGGGTGTCTGGATCCTTGGCTCTTTGTTTCCCATGCTTGTCGTGGTAGCCGATCTTCTCCCATTCTGCAGACATGGCCAAACCATCTTAGTTGGGACTGTTCTACTTGGGTCTGCAGGGGGTGAGATTTAAGGCCTTGACGTAACGTCTGGTTGCGTACCATGTCTCTTCTTGTTACTTCAACCACCTTCTTCAGATACCATGTTTCTGAGGTTTGGATCTGGCTTTTGTGGGTTGTAGTCATTGCCCATGACTCGCATCCATATGTCAAGACTGGGACACGGAGCGGTATACAGCCATCTTCGTTTTCTTACCAACCTCTCTCTTGCTGAGGAATCCTCGATTTATGGCCTGAAAAAGTCTCCCAGCTGCTGCTTTTCGAGTGGCCAACTCTTCTTTGATGCCTCCCTTTCGGTCAATAATAGCTCCGAGGTATTTAAAGTGGTCGACCTGCTCCAGGACCTGTTCTCCCAGCTTAATCTGATGTCTTCTTTCTTCTCGTGATATCACCATGGATTTAGTTTTAGAGCTGCTTATGACCATCCCTCTCTTCTCCAGCTCTTCCTTCCAGACTTGCAGGTTGGATTGGAGATGTGCCTCTGATTTAGCAATCAGGGCAACATCATCAGCAAATGCCAGTTCTGACATACAGACCTGTCTCATCTTCCAGTACCCCACTGAATACTTTCTTGTTCTCTCCTTACATGCCTTAATGACATCGTCCATGAGGAGTATGAAAAGGTAAGGTGACAGGATATCACCTTGTCTTACACCAGTGGTGGTTCTGAACTCTTCTGACTTATGGTTTGCTGTCCTCACATAATTTCTGCAAGACTTGTAGAAGCTCTGTATAGCATGAATCAGAGGTGCTGGAATGTTCTTCCTTGCCAAATAATCCCAAAGTTTGCTCCAGGGGACCCTGTCAAACGCCTTTTCCAGATCTATGAAACAAAGATGGATCTCACTCTTATACTCAAGGGCCTTTTCACTCAGCTGTATGAGTGTGAAGATTAGGTCTTGAGTACTTCGGTTCGCTCGGAATCCGCACTGGACCTCATCCAGTTGTGGCTCAGCTAGGCGTCGGAGTCTCTGCTCTAGGATTCTAGAGTAGATTTTACCAGGGACACTGAGAAGGGATATGCCTCTATGGTTTCCACACTGTCGATTGTCACCCTTTTTGAAAATTGGTGTTATGATGGCAATCTCCCAATCCTTTGGTATGGTCTTGTTGTACCACGCTGCCTGTAGAACCCTTAAGAGTAATAGGTCGCCTGATGCTCCCAAGTACTTAACCATTTCTGGTGTTATACCATTATGCCCTGCTGCTTTGCCCATCTTGATTTTCTCCAGTGCTGCCTTCAGTTCTTCCATCTTTATGTCATCTTCACCATCATTGGTTTTCTCTTCTGTGCTAGTGGTTATCGTTTCTAATGCTTCACCATGCTCACCATCCAGGAGTTCTGAGAAATATTCTTTCCATCTTTCCATTACTTCCTTCGGGGCAGTAAGCAATTTGCCTTGCTTGTCCTTTATAAATTTGAGAGGGCATTGTTTTTCCTTTCTCATGTTCTTTAGGGTCTTATAGAACAATTTCTGGTTTTCTTGTGCATCTTTTTCTAGCTTTTCTCCAAATTCTTCCCAGGACGTCTGTTTTGCTGCTAGCACTTTGTTCTTTGCTTCTGTTCTGAGTATCACATATTCTCTATATTTTTCCATTTGTCCTGTTGTGTTTTTAGCTCCTAAGTATTGTTTCCATGCCATTTTCTTCTCTCTTATTTTCTCTTTGACTTCCTCTGTCCACCAAGGTGTCCTCTTTCTCTTGTTCCCAAGTCGGACTTCACCGCATGCTTCTGCAGCAGCTGCTTTTATGATATCCTTGAATTTATTCCAGAGAGTTTCCAAGTCATCAGGTCGTTCTTCTGTGTTGCTTACCGCTGCAGCAATAAGCCCCTGATATCTGGTCTTAATTTCTGGCTCTCTCAGCTTGTAGGTCCTAATGCTCATTTCTCCCGCTCGTTTACTTGGTTTCTTGCGTGATGTTGGGCAGTTCCTAGGCTGAGCAACTCTTTCAGTTGATCTTTTGATTGTTAGTAGGTAGTGATCACTTCCAATCTCTGGCCCCCTCCAGACTCTAGCATCCCGGACATATTTGAATGAGCTTCTCCTAACAATGGCATAGTCGATCACTGACTTCTCATTCTTGGTTGGTTCACATCTAGTGTATGTATGTATGCGCTTATGGGGGAACTTTGGGTTTGTAATGATCAGATTCTGCTCACTGCAGAATCTAAGGAGTCGCTTTCCATTGTCATTGACAGTATCTTCTCCATATCTTCCGATAACTCCACCTCATCTAGCATGGTCATTTCAAACTCTGGAATTAAAATCTCCGAGCATGATAACTTCATCTAGGCAGTCATCCACCGTCCTTTGAAGCAGCTCGAAGAATTCCTCCTTGACCTCTGCTCTCTCATCCTCATTTGGCCCATACACTATGACCAGGTTGACTATAGTTTCTCCTTCTTTTAGTTTTACAACCATAATGCGCTCCGAGACAAAGTTCCATCCCTTGATACTATCTTTTTGATTTTTGGCCACAATGCAACCCACGCCCCCTTTAGCTCTTTCAGATGTAGGTACACCACTGTAGAGCAGCGTGTTGCCATCGAGATCCATGACTCCTTGTCCTTTTTTCTTTGTTTCCGTTATAGCCAGGATTTCTAGTTTTGCTTTCCTCATCTCTTCCACCAGCTCCTCTTCTTTCCCATTTATACTTCTTGTGTTCCACGTTCCATAAGTCGTAGTCCGTAGTCCGTTCCAGTTCGTCGCCTTTAGAATCAGTCCGGTCTTCTCTCTTATATTACTCGTAATCATAGTTTAAAGCAAACAGATGATTGGCCTGTTGTGCCTTTGCATGGTGGAGGGGCTGCCTCCTTACAGCCTCCATGCAGGCCGCCCTCCTCATTTTTCAGCCGGGCTTGGGACCGCCCTTCTCCTTTTTCAGCCGGGCTTGGGACCGGCCTTGGCGGAGTTTTGTGCGAGACACCATCATAATAGGGTCTTAGAGACAGACACAAGACCAGCTTGGCCGTTACTACTTGACGTTATGGGAACGTGCGGCGCCTTTAACCATGACCAGCAACGAGCGTGAGCAGTGTAACAAGAACCAACCCATCAGAAGGTGCAGAACCATCATAGTTCAATCTATATGCTGCCACTTGAACTTCTCTTTTTTACAGTTGACACCCCATCACAACTATAACTTTTCCTGGATCCATAACTATTCACATTTTTTAACAGTTAAACCTAAAGTGATTATTAAATTATGTTATTTGTAATTATACAAATTTAACTTCCATTTAATCGTTTTAAAATAACTATATGTTTGTCTCAGTCAATTTACTACACACACTCTAAACTGAACTATACCAGAATAATAAGAATTCCCCTGAGTTAATCAGAGGTGAGGGCTAAACGAGCTATCATAAACCATTGATTAATCCTTCACAAAAGTTGTCGGCAGATTCTAGAATTAACGTTCTCAGCCAAAAGCAGCATTGTTTTCGATTATCTGAATATCTTGCGAAGACTCCCTTTGTGATAGAAGTGTCATTACCCTTCTATCTACATCTCTGCCAAGAGTAATCTTGCGAGAAGGTAGACACCTGTGGAGCCTATATTTGGCCACTGTTGGAACACTACTGCAAAGCAGGGGAGGCAATACTGTCACAATCACCAACAACATTATTACAACTAAACAATAGGCAATATAGAAATCACCAACAACATTATTACAACTAAACAATGGACCATACTAGACATCACCATAACATTATTACAAAATAATTACCGAAACACGACAAACCAGTGAATGTAGAAAATTAACAACGGAAAGAAGAATTTGAAGCCTCAAGCCCTCTATAACATTATGTGGCAACATTAATAAAAAGTAGAGGGATACAAGAAAAAAATGCTTACCAGACCACATTGTCTTTTCTTTTCTTTTCTTATTTGGACATGCGCCGCAAAATAACATTGTGTCCTAGTTGCATGGGGCGTTCCTCGCCAAAATGAGGAAAAACTTGCTTTAAAAAAAATTGAGGGGCAAGGAAAGTAAATTTAAAAAAAAGTATGGTTCGACCCCTCCTTAATTTTTTCATAGTTACGGAAAAAATACAAGTTTTTTTAATAGTCAAAACACTTGTGATTAGAATACAATAATGAAAATGGATAAACTTAGAAGGGAAAATCGAAATCATTTTTGTATCTTCAAACAGACAAGGGAGATTACCGCAGTGGGAGATTTTGATTTATTAAGTGGGTTCTTCCACGGAACATTCCCTTTTCCTCTCAAGCAATTCCACCCTGCTTTTACAAGAACTCGCATCTCTTCTTCTCTCCTTCACGTCTTTCAATCACGTAGTTTTAAACGTGTCACTCTTCGTTTTTACAGATTCGTGCACGCACGACACTATCCAATTTACTGATTAAAATGTCCATCGATTTTGGCGTCCACTTGTAGCTAAAAGCCATTGGGTCTAAGAAAAACTGGCTTTTAACTGGAGTTCGAGAGTTCGCTCTTCTAAAGAAAATAGATTGTTGAAAAGGCATGGATTCTTTCAAAAGTTACAATTATAAAAATAATGTGAAAGTGTATTCCTTCTCTGCCGTACTTCGGCTATCTTTGATTTACGTTGCACTCGTATGTTGCCACAGTGTGATAGACATGTCTTTTGGGCACGTTTTGATGAGAGGATAAAAGATACATTAAGGCAACATGTAAAAATTGATTGAAAAAAGGCAAAGAGCAGTAAAGAAAGAAGACGCTGCGTGGTCTAACAAAGCAGAACTTATGAGTCACAATAAAGGTAATAGAGAATACAGCGATAGAGAGTTGTGACGAGACATTTTTGCCGATATCAGTAGAGACAGAAGTTGATGCTAATATGCGGGAAGGAAGGGAGACGTAAATTTGGACGAGATATGAAATAATGTCATCAGAAAGTGTGCGCGGGGAAGTCCAAGTGAAATATGGATCGAGGGTATGGCTGAAACTTTGAGAAGTCTAAACACTGGTATACAGTCCTGAAGATCAGTGCTCCGCAACCTTTTTTGCTTTACGGCACACTTAAAGTGTCCTTCAAAATTTCACGGCACACTATAATACTTAAGTTCGTAAAAAGGTAAATGCAAAGGTAGTCGCTTATAGATACTAACGCAGGGAAGTAAAGTGTTAGAGAATTCACTATACTAGATCCAGCTTTATGAGTAGGGATGACCAGTTATATAAGTGGGTGGATGAGGTAAATACTTTTTAATTCGCTACAATCATGAGACAACGCTCCCCAGTATTTTTGTTAATGGTTGGTGGTTTCTGTTGTTGTTGCTGCTGTTTAACTAGGGCTGCTGAGCTCGTCCTTTTTTCACAGCCAACGCCAAGTTGAAGAATTTGTAGAGAGCCCAGCAGTAGCTTTCTACTTTCAATGAAGAGTCCTGGGTAAGTGAGCACACGCTGAACTGTTTTGTGTGGAGCAGGTCATCTGTATATGGATGGACATAGTTGCGGCAATTGGGCTCATGGCAGAAGTTTAATTTGTTTAGGTGTTAGTTGTTTTTCTTGTAGGTTATGATCTAAGCCGGAAGACTGAGCTCTGCTTCACACATCGTAGGTTACTGATGCTCTGATTCTTGGTGGATGAGTGGGTTCTTTATACAAGGCACGTCTTGTAGATCTTCTGCCCATCGGTGCAGCCATTCCTCGTCGACGTTGTTTTGGAGTATTAATTAAGCTGTCTGCATATTGGCGGGAATGTGTGCCTGAACCAAGCTTGCTCCCAGTTTTACAAGGCGGTCAGTTTTTTTCTTTGATTGGCATGTTTTTGTATCCCGATATCCACTGGAGAGTGACTCTGATGTTGTTAGCAGGCTGTCAATTAGTTCAGCCAGCTGTATGATTTCTTTATTTTCAGTTTGGAGGTATTCTTCTGAAGCCTAAACTGTTGATTTTGAATCATTGAAGATTATGATATATGAGGTCTTAGATTTTTTTAATTTAAATTTGCTGAGTATAGCTGGAAAGTGGTGTTTATTGCTCTAATTTCTGCTTAGTGATTAGTACTGAATTCTCTACATAGTTCACATATGTCTATTGTTTTGCCATTTGGGTATTTCACGTAAGCTTCAAGCCAAGCGTTTATGTTGGCCTTGAAGGCGGAGTCTTCTATGTATGCATATGTCTCTAACCACTATTATAGTAGTTTCTGTAGTCTCTATAGTAGCTGTCTTCAGTGCTGTTGTTGGTATCTCTTGTTGTTGTGCTATCCATGAGTGTGGTTTTTACTATGGGTAGTTTTAATTCCTTACCAGGATGGAGGCGAGGGTATACAATTTCAATTATTTCTCGTGTCTGCTATAGTTGTTGCTACTGGCAGGATTGATTTTCGTTTTAATCTGCTTCTATTTTTCAACAAACTGTCTGGTTTTGTGTTCTTTTCTTATTCTGCCATAGCGTCCTGTTTCCATGACAATACGTTTACGTCGTTGTCCATAGGTTCCATTTTTGTGCTGGTGTCACAGGCAGCTATTATTGTGGTTCTGATGCCCCCACGCATGAACATAAGAGCTTGGTTTTGGACTTTTTCTGCCTGGGTTGTTTTGTTCATTGTCGACTGCAGTCGAGTAGGTTATTATCTATGACTGATCGGACATATCCCAGGCACAGCTATCTCAGATTTACTTTTCCTGCTCCTCAGCTGGTGCTTGCAAAGTGTTTCACAATGTTCAGGCGCCCAATGGCCTTATCTTCATTTTATGAATGACGGTTTTGAGGAGTAGCTGTCTGTCAAGCTCCACTCCTAGGTAAGCTAAGCTGGCTTTTCTTCTCCAAAGTAGAAGTCGTCGAGTTTTAGTTGGTACACTTTTTTGCGTTCTTGGATGATCCAGGTGAAAAAGCTGTATACTTTTTTTGCGTGTTTATTTTTCGTTTCTAGAGCTTGCAGTACATAGTTTTTGTAGCTAGGACTCTATTATTTTAGCTGGTGCCAGTTTGTTGTATTTTGATGCTGTCCAAAATAGCAGGCGTTGGAGGTCAGTTATGAAAAAGAGGGAGCAACTTAACGCTGACCATTGTGGTAATTCCCCCTCTAGCGTTATTTTGTTGTGTTATTTTGTGAATGATTTAGTGCCTTCTACTGTTGTTTATATTGTTCTATTATACTGTTCAAAAAAAAAAAAAAAAAAAAAAAAAAAAAAAACGCATAGCTACTGAAGGCACACACATAGCCATAATTTTGACATTCAATAACTTTTTTAATTTAATGAGTTAATTGTTCAAATTGTACACAAGAATACGTTAGGGTTCAACCAATCAATTGACAGTTGTTTTGCATCTGGGTCACGAGAGTTTTTTGGCGTACTTGCTTTCCCGTTAGTATGATGTGTGGCCTCCACTTGCATCGATCAGCGACTGACATCTCCTGGGCATGGATGCGATCAGACGTCTGATGTGGGCCTGTGGGATGGCTGCCCACTCTTCCTGGAGTGCCTAGAACAGATCACGACGATTGGCTGGAGCAACGTCTCGGCGACAAACACGTCTATGCAGCTCATCCCACAGGTGCTCAATCGGACTCATGTCTGGAGACAGGGATGGCCAGGGAAGGGTGAGAATGTTGTTGGCAGTCAGGAACTGCGTGTCGACCGTGCTCAATGGGGTCTGGCGTTGTCCTATTGAAACACAGACCTTTGGGCAGCCAAAAGTGGAAGGACGTGGGGTCGAAGAATTTCAAGCCTCCTTCAATGTGCACCAATTGACTCCTTCCGTTGTAACTGATCATTCCCCACAGCATTGCACCTCCACCACCGTGCGGCGGAGCTTCATCAACGCAATTTTGGGCAAAACGTTCATTTCGCCTACGGTAGACCCTACGCCGTCTATCATGACGCTGCAACAAAAAGAAAGATTCGTCACTAAACCAGACACGTCTGTATTGATTGTCAGCTGCCCAGGGACGATGCTGGTTGGCCCAAAGAAGTCGATTTTGGCCATGGCGGCGCGTAAGGACAGGTCCTCGGTGAGGTCGTTGTGCCCAAAGTCCAGCTCGTGCAGTCTATTCCGGACAGTTTGATCAGACACATGACGTCCTGCAGGCAATGACTGGGCAGTTGAGGAAGCTGTTGTAAACCTGTCTCTGGGGTGACGAAGCCGAATAAAGCGATCCCCCGCTGCTGTTGTCACTCTGGGTCGTCCACTGCGATGCCGGTCTTCAACTGAGCCAGTGGCTTGGAACCGGTGCCAAAGTCGACTGATGGTACTCTGATGCACGTTTAGATGCCTGGCAACCTGACTTTGACTTCTGCCTGCATGCAGTCGGCCAATAGCAATGTTCCTTAAATTTATCGATAGAGACGCCATAAATGTCTGCTTGCAAATGAACTGAATTTTTATGTGTGTAGCGTTATCCTTTTACAGGCTTTCAGTTGCGTAGTCAGTGAATAGTGTTCACCCCAAATTTTGCTGCTTTCACGTGTGCGCAACATGAGCTGTGGTCAAAAATTGCGTCATAAACACTATTGACCACTGCGTTGTAACGATTACAAAAACGAACGCAATTCAGGTCAACACGTGCATTTGACACTGTAAAGAACATTTGAGGCTGGTTTTTATATACCCTAGCACCAAATTTTACTTACAAACTCATAAAAACGCGACCTCGGATAGCAATGCGTTTCTTTGTTTGAACAGTATATTTAGGAATGCTTAAATCCAGAGGTTTATTTTTTCCGTATATGACTATTTTTGTCATTTTGGCGTAGAGCCCCTGTCTCTGCACTGTGTCGTATGCTTGCTGCAGACCGATGATACAGCTGTGGTGTGTTTACCTTCTTGGAATGCATCAAATTTTTGTGTGCACAAAAAGTAAGTTTTTTTATCTGTTCGGCAACCTTGTCTGAAGCCTGCCTGACTATCATCGATGACCTTATTTCTTTCCAGCCTCCAGTAAAGCCTGTGATTCACCATTATCTCAACGAATTTTCTCATTGCTGAGACTAGTCAGTAGATTCCGGGTTCTTCAGCGGCTTCTGTATTTTTTAAAGACTTTGTCAAAAGGCAGGGCTGATTGCAAACATCGAAGGATGAGTAGGAACAGTATAAGCCAACAAATTTCTAATATTCTCAGCTCGACAAGAATAAACCTGGAGACCGATGCCGAAAAGGGATAAACTAATATTTCTCGGTAGTTTTCTTCATTTTTGTAGAGACCAGTTCTATAGTGAAACAATACTGCTGCCTTGAGGAAGTCATGAAAAACCAAAAGGTAGGGAAGCAGTCCCAAATAAATTCATGCTGACGTCGGTTGCACTGGACCGTAAGGCGCACAACATAGTGCATAGCAAACCGCCTTAAGGTGACAGATACAAATATTACTCAACGAAATGGTGCTCTACCCAAGGAGACCAGCCAGGTGAGAAGAGTGCCATCCTTACCTCGATGGGGTTCACCCAAAGCTACTAGTATGACAACAATTTACTTCTCTCAAGGAAAAACTGTTTGGAGATGCCATGAACCTTGAGCTAACCACTGCCTTTATTAGAGTCATTAATGTAGAAGTTTGAGAGCGAACGAGGAAGAAGTGCAAGAACTCCCATAAATTGGTGGGTGATGATGACTGAGCTTATCATTTGTAAAATTTTATATGTGAAATTCTTTCGTGGTGTCGCGGCACACAAGGCAGACGCTCGCGGCACATCAGTGTGCCGCGGCACACCTGTTGCGGGGCACTGCTGTAGATCACTTGAAGCGATCACGATCGCCACGAGAATTCTCACGACTCTCAGCGGTAGGGAGGATTAAAGGAGCAAAGTAAGTATGGATTACACCGTCATCTCTTCTTCTGATCTAGACAAATCATTACAGTCTCGGCGGTCTCGACTTACGGCAACCCGCCGATCAGAAAGAAGCCCGTAAGACCCATTAATATTTAATGTTGATTGAATTTTCATAAATTTTTAACGACTGCAGCGATATCCGCTAGTTACTTACGAACGAGGCAAACTAGTTCTGACGCGGATGAATATCAGACGTCAGCCGGCCGGTCCTGACGATAAGGTCTAGGAACGAGTCATTGTTTTAAGTAACCTCGTGTTCTTATTCACTTGTGTCTCGTGTAGGGTAGAGAAACCGTAATGTTAACATTTGTTTTAAAAGTTTGAATTGTTTGTATTTTGTTGTTGTATTTTTATTTGGATAGGGAAAGGGGGGGGGGGGGGGGAACCACACACACACACATACATTCACACAATTTTAGTTTTAATTTACAATATTTGGACTGAGTGGAAAATGGTGAAAATATTATATTTCGATATCTGAAATCAGATTTTATTATCTTGAAATTACTACCCTTTATATCCTAATTATAACCCATCAAGGGTTGAACGGGGTACTTTGTCTTTAAAAAAAAAACGTTTGTATTTTGCCATTCACTATATTTTACTACATCGTCAGTATTAATAGCTGTACACATTTTTTTTTGGTTTAAATAAATATTATGAGGCATTATATTTTGCCGATGTTTTATTTACGGACACTTATGTTCATTTTAACCAACGGGCTGATCACCCGTTTGCCAGTCACTTCGATTACGGAAACAACAGCAAATGGATTGATTTGCCGTTGCCCTAAAGACGCCAATAGGCGTGATGGGAAACAATGGCAAAGAAAACCTATCTGCTGTTGCCCTAAGACGCCACTAGGCGTAATGGCCACTGACTGCTTTGATGGTCGTTGGCTAAGGACGGAAGAAGAAGAAATGTTCATTTTACGGCACGTGCTAATTCAGACTTACGTACATAACTGGATTGCAAACGCCCTGAAGAACGGATCTCGTTCGTAACCATTCGTAACCCGAGATCGTACTGTAATTTGCCTCTTGTCCCCCGCATCACTCAGGACCTCACAATTCAATTTCTTTGTTGTACGAGACATGTTATTTTCATCATCCTTCCTAAATTCCACACCTCGGTGGTTTCCAATGAGCTCCGTATTTCATTTATTCAATGTCCATACTTCACTTCCATAAAAGATTACTGGTTCAATGCAACAATGTGGAAAAAAAACTTCCCACTTTCACTGATAATGATTAATTACACAGTATGTTTCCCACTTCTTTGATGCTGCTTTTGTCTGACCTATTCTGCTTCTTATCTCTGCTGTGCATCTTTCGTGTGCTATTAATATTGTGCCTAATATTTGAACTTCTCTACGTGTTTCAAACTTGGACCACTTATTTTTACACTGCATTCTGATATTCTCTTCTTGCTTAAATGAAAATAAGGAGAAACAGTAACAAAAGTGAGAAGTTCAGGAAAAATGAAAAGTCAGGTGAACGAAAAGGTGTACGTCTTACCTGGGAAAAAAAAAGAAAAAAAAGAAATGACCCACAATGTGACCACACCGTCGTTCTTGGGGATAGAAGAACAAAAATAGCGAAATGAAAGTGAAAACTAATTTAAACAAATAATGAAGGATACAAGCCGTAAATAGAAATCGGTGTTGCCACTGTGGTAAATTCCATGATCTCTGGTCCCTGGAACCAACGACTTTTTGGTATGTATGTGTGTTATGTGTGTGTATATATATATATATATATATATATATATATATATATATATATATATATATATATATATATATATATATATATATATATATATATATATATATATATATATATATATATATATATATATATATATATATATATACAAGGGGATTGACATAAGTCTTGGGCCTGACCATGAAGGAGTCACAGGAGGAAGATGAAACTTGGCACATTTAAAGTTCATCATATTTGCACTGAATGTGTAAAGTACGCGTTTGTTTCTTCAATGGGTTTTCCCTCTACGGTGCACGGCGCAATGTACCCTATTGACCAGATCTGCTGCTCTAAAAATTTGACAAAACAATGGAAAAGAATGAGGCCAGAGCTGTGATAAAATTTCTGATGTTTCAGGGAAAAACACCTACAGAAATACACAGGGAGATGGAACCAGTGTTTCGTGATTCTTGTCCTTCATATACTTCGGTAAAAAAAAACTGGTGTCAACAGTTTAAGTGCGGCCGCTCAAATGTTGCTGATCTGCCAAGATCTGGTAGACCAGCCTCAGAGTGCAACGATGAAAATGCAACAAGAGTGAAGAAAATCTTTGACCAGGATCGAAAAATGACAATTGTGGAGATAGCTAGTAGAGTAAAACTAAATGAAAGAACAGTTTATAGAATTTTACACAACAGAATGAACATGAGAAAAGTGTGTGCACGCTGGGTTCCGCGACGGTTGACACGTGAACATAAGCAAACGAGGGTAAATTGCTGTCAACAGTTGCTCAAAAAGTGTCAGTCAAAAAATTTTTTGGAGACCATGGTGACAGTAGATGAGACTTGGGTACACCATTATGACCCCGAATCCAAAATTGCCAGCATGCAATGGAAAACCCTGGGCTCCCCAACACCTGTCAAGCCGAGGGCGCAGAAATCTGCAGGAAAAGTGATGCTGACTGTTTTTTGGGACGGCAAAGGTGTCCTTTTGAAAGATTATCTGCCTCGTGGCAACACAGTTAATGGACAGTACTATGCAGATCTTCTCACAAAACTAAGAAAGGTTGTGACCAGGAAACGAGGGATAACGCGCACTCAAAATCTTCCTTTGCTTCAAGACAACGCGCCCTCTCACAAAGCACGGCTTGTGCAACTAGCAGCCAACGATTTGAATATTGAAATTCTTCCACACCCACCATATTCTCCAGATTTGGCTCCATCAGACTTTTTTCTATTCCCAAATCTTAAAAAACAGCTAAAAGGAAATCATTTTGACAGCGATGAAGAGGTTATACTGGCAAGTGATGACTGGTTTAGTTTGAAAAATAGGGTGTTCTACTCCCAAGGTCTTTTCAAGGTCAAGCAGAGATGGCAGAAGTGTGTCAATTCAGACGGTGGCTATATTGAAAAGGAATAAATACTATACAAAATTTCAGCTCTCTGTGTCATGTCCTTCATGGTCAGGCCCAAGACTTATGTCAATCCCCTTGTATATATATTAGGGTTCCCATAATGTTTTGTTTAAAAACCGGGACATTTCCAAATTTTTACCTAAAAAACCCGGGACATTTTGTAAAAAAACGGGACATGTTAAAAATTAAGGTAAAGCACAAATAAATCTTTTATATATCATATGTTGCACTTAAAATAAGATACTGGTATAAAAATACACACATTAACTAACACAACTTCCACTTTATCGCTGAAAAGTTTTTTCACTATGGCTGTTGTACAGCTGTGGTTATGCACCGCCGTGTGATAAGCGAAGGTTGCTTCCTGTGCTGCCAATGATAACTGTTTTTCCATTTCCTTTTCACTCTGGGTTTTCGCATTTAAGAAATGACTTATACTGCTGTTGGAAGCCTTACTTTCAACAGCACCATTATTTTTTTTTTTCGTTTTCACGTGGTTGACTACGTCTGACCGACCACCATGTGAAATGCAAAATTTAGAGCTGCATAAAGTACATTCCACATTTTCATCTACACCTTTAATGAAGGGAAATTCTCTTGTAATGTTATCATTTATACTGCACTTACTTTTCGGCATAATGCGGATGAAAAACGATTTTTGTTTTTTAATTTTTTTACGCATTAAATCATTTGGCACTTAGATGCTTTCAACCCTTCGGTCGACAATCGACATGTCATTGCGAGGCTTCAAACCGAGGGACTTTCCTTCCAACCGGTCAGGAGTTCGCTACTAAAACACGGAATAAAATCCACCCAAAGATTTTTTTTTCAGGAAGGACCCTTCAGCGGGATTCATTTCAATAAATTCGGGCCGTAAACATTTCTTAAAAAAAAAACGCCGACGTCCCGGGAAAAACGGGACGAATGAACCCTGGTCGCCATACAACGACAAGCTATATGACAATGCAAGCGTTGCTCCCATGAAAAAATAAAGGGAATACAGAATGGTTTACAGTAGAAACAGGATAAACAAGGCTGTATTATGTCACCACTAATGGAATAGCATTTGGTTATGAGAAATGCTATACCCACAATGAACAATTGGGTATAAAATGGTCGAATGGAAAACTGGGGGGACCTGGATTTCGCAATTTTTGTTCGAGAGTTCAAAACCGAGGGTCCACTGTAACCGGAAATTGATAAAGTGTCACTACTAAAAACGGTCTCCAAATAAAATCCGTTAAACCCAAAGATTATTTTTTTCAGGAAGGACCCTTAAAAAGCAGAAAGGGACATTTAGGCAGTAAAAATTCAGGATGGGACACAACGAGACATTTTTTAAAAAAAAAACGGCACTGCGCCTTCAATAAAAACGGGACGAAATTACCCTCATTATATATACATATAAGCTTATATGTTTATATTAAATATATATATCTATGTATAATATATATGAGAGTTGGAATATACAAAATCATTGGATATAGCTATACATTCGAGAATATATGTCTTAGAAATATATAATATCAGTTAGAATAATATAATCGACAAATAGATATACTCTAGGCAGAAATATGTCTCCGACTATATAAGGAAAAGATATGGTCATATATCGGTCATGTCCTACGAATGCAAAACAACAGAATACCACTACAGGCGCTCACTTGGGTTCCTGAGGGTAAGAGGAAAAAAGGAAGATAAAAGTATACTAGAAGTATAATAAGAGAAGGAAGAATGTTGGGCCTATATAATGTGCAAGATAAGAGGAGTATATAATAATATGGATATACTGGTATATATATATATTTATTAAATATATATATATATATATATATATATATATATATATATATATATATATATATATATATATATATATATATATATATATATATATATTATATATATATATATATATATATATATATATATATATATATATATATATATATATATATATATATATATATATATATATATATATATATATATATATATATATATATATATATATATATATATATATATATATTTTATATTTGGACATGCGCCCTAGTATAACCGATAGATCTTGGTTAAAAGTCTAGCTTAAAACGAGACAAAACTATTTTTTAAAATTGCCAGTTCTCACTAGATTTGCAAATTTTTTCTCTTTTATCATGTCATGTCCAACGAACTTTGACTGCTGTTTTTTACTGTATACATGCCTAAAAGTGATTGCTTTTATGTCGTTATCAATTGTTTTTCTATTCACTGGAAGGTTATGAAAGTGTGAGTAATGTCACTAGACATTAATGAAATCTCTCTACAGAAACAGTGACTCAATTTTTTTTATTTTTTGAGGTTATCAAACAGGGGATGATTTACAGCACAGAGAAATTAAAGCGTAAAAACAAAAACTAGCAGGATAATAAAATATTAATCATGGAAGAAAAACAAATTTAATCTTTTTACGCTGATTTAATTTGCGGTCACATCTTCATGAACACACACATTGCATTTCCTCTCTCCAAAGAATAGAGGAACAGAAAGGGTGCGGGTTTGAATCACAGAGCCGGAGGACAATGGAAATCGGGATTTGCCCGATGTTCTTTTACCGATAACGGAAAGAAAGCATTGTATTACGGGGTTAGGATTTTTCATAAACAAAATAAAAATGACCTCACATATCAGTTCTTTGTAGTTTGATAAGCTGAGAAGCGGAAATGAGTATCCGTGTGTGCAGAGAGAATTCTCTCATTCCGCGTGGTATTACTGTCATATTTTCATAAACTTCCAGTGAGCAGAAAACCGAATGATTGGCATACGGATAACATACGATATGCCGTCATGACAGCTTTATCGCATGGCTGGATCGATATTTTTGCAAACTACGCCCATCTCATGAACAAACCTGCAATTTTACAATCAATATGGCGCATGTCATCAAAGATGTTGACAGTGTAATGACATAATTGCACGCAGATATCTTCTATCGTCCTCGCCAACATGGCGGCTGTAGGTATCGGCAACATTTTAATTGAAATGCAACAGCTGATATTAACAGTTTCTGAACACAAGTTCTTAGGTCAAGGACTAAATGCCGGTTTAAAAAAAAAGGACCGAGGTGCTGTGATATTCTTGAAATTTGACTGGATATTCGAGCGGAATCTTGATTGTTGATTTTGAGTATTAATTTTGTTGATTTTGAGTATTAATCAATATCTTCGTTGTGTGCTGGACGTGGGTTGAAAGTTGGAAGGTTTTGTCAACACTGCCCCTTTACTCCAATACCAGTTTGATTTGTTTTGTTTTGTTTGTTGAAAGTGGAGGTTCATTAGCCCAATCTAAGTTTGAAACTTCCAAATACCCAAAGGGCTACAAAGCTGATAAATACAGTATTTACGCCACAATTGTGCAGCCTATCTGTTACGTGCACTCTTTGATATCCTGCAATATAATACATTTGTATGCTTGTTATGTTCGCAAATATTTTGTTTACAAAATAGATACTTTTTAGTGCTTAGGGAAAAGTCATTATTGAGTTACTTCCCTTGAAAGGAGTTTCAGATCGAACTCCGCGGATGAATCCAGTTTTACTGCGATTTATTCTTTGTTTGGGTAGAAATAGATTGTTCTTGCTTCAGTATATCTATGGCCTGAATTTATGTGTAGTGTTTGTCTAGGTAGGACGAGTCTGTCTTATATCTGTATATCTTTACATATCTAAGTCGAACTATATGTTCTTTGTCGCTAGAAAGGTCAAAGGGCTGTTCGGCGGATGTGTCGCTAGAGAGTTGTGTTTTGGCTTCGCCCTGATTATGGGGGCTGTCGTGTTTTCTGTATCGGCTTGTCGCCGGAAAAAGTGATCGATATATGTGTAGGGGAAAGTGATAGTCGTCTAGACCTATCGTGTATGCTTTACCCCAGTGTTTATTCTTATTGCCAAGGAATGGCAGAATCATATTTCTGATACCAAGGTAACAAAAGCACTTCTTATGAACTCTCTTACGAAGCCATCGTTTTCGATAAGCAGACGCACGATTTGTACGTCTGAGGGAATATTTAACTAGATGAAGATGTCATTCATTTCTAGCAGCACCATATTGTATGTTGAAGTCCATTGCATCATGATATAATCTACAGAGCAATGAGAACATTTAATGTAGGATTAACTTTGATACAGATTCCAGTTTGTATCCTAAAGTGAGTGACAGCTCACAACAGCAGCCATCTTGTATCCAAATATTTTGTGACTTTCAAGAAGAGAAAAGGGATGCCCCGTACTATCGCTTGATGAGTCCAGAGATCACTGCTACAGATGAGAACCCATTACTAGCGGTTCAATATGATTACATGAAAAATATGTGCTGAACATTATTTAAAGGAATCTTCGCTAGACGAGGTTATGTCTAGAAGCCATCTTGAATATTGTTTATAGACTGACGTGCTTTGTCAGTAAACTCAGATGATATATATATATATATATATATATATATATATATATATATATATATATATATATATATATATATATATATATATATATATATATATATGGGCAATACTGAGTGCTTGTCTACTGACATTCCATTGTGCTATTATGCAACGAGTGCCCATGTATCATTGCAAGACCATTTATCAATTGTACCATGATGTATTATGCCAACCTGTGATTTGTCACTGTATCCGTGCTGTCGAATGTGTACGTCCAATTAAACTGTAACAAAAAGTACACAGCAGTTGGCGTCGATGACTTCCAGCCATACATGAGTGAGAAAAAGAACATTTATCAACTCTTCGAACTCTTTCATCATTCGCGTATTATACTCTCACTCTATGTCTACACACCACTGCGTAGGTCGAGTTGATATTCCTATTCCTAACAACCACTCTGACGAGCAACGCTGGGGCCAACAACAAGTCTTTAACATTGGAGCTTCCACAGACCACCATACCTCTTAACACTGTGGTCCTGTAAATAGTTGATGTCAGGGTGAACAAGGAGCAATACATCTTCATATCTATACACCATTCAACCGTATATATAGAAACAGCATTTAACTCTGGTGGAATTCAACAAAGAAGGTTATTTAACACTGGTGAGCCAGCTTTCTGGGTTTGACCTCGCAGAAGTTGAGAAGTCAACAGACTACCGATACCAGACCGTTTCCTGTGGCTGATACGACACACTTGCAGTATTAGTTTGCTCGTTATCAACACTTTGTAACGTGACCTATCAAGTGAATGCAGTATCTAGGTCAGCGTTGTTGACATTTTTACGCTTAGACATTACAGAGTTTCACAGTACAGAGATGATACTTTGAAGGCCATAAACTGTTCTATTGTTGCAGTATTGTTGAACATAAGTGCGTAAATTTCATCGTTGGACCTTCTGATACTAATATTGTTGAACATTGTAATAGATTAAATCAAAAATCTAGTATTGATTAAAGTGGCAGTTTACTTTGTTTATTCAGAAACTGTGCCATTATATTTATGAACTGAAACTCTTTCCAACACATTTCATTATTTAATGTATAACTGAGCATCCTATATGCAACACAGTGCTTTATATATTACACACGTGATATATGCATTTATGATTATATGTTATATGTTATTTATTTGTATAGTATATTAGTTATATGTCAGCGGGTTGTGTTTAGGTTGGGCGGTGTCCTCACAACAGAATATCCCACGTCATAGAGGGTCCGTTGTGGGAGTTTTCTTTAGGTGCAATTTCCTTAATTGGAAATTTGCTTGCAACAACTAGTTGCTATTTGTGTTAGCTGTGACGACCTGTACCCATCATTATTTTTGTAATATTTTTCTGTTCTTTAGTTTTGTTCGATTTGTTTGTATTTGTAGGTCTCCCCTTTCCTGTTATTTAGTTGTATACACAATTTATATTTATATACACTGTGACGTCATTTGTGTTGTTATTCCTTGCAGATTCGGTAATTATTTTCATTGATTTCCTTACTTGATTTAGTTGATTTCTGCAAATGTTTTCATATTGTCAGTCTTATTTGTGCTTTATGTATGCTGTTGGTTGACATATGTTTTATATAGGTATATTTCATAAGACACTATTGCTTGTGCACTGCACTTGGATTATGGTATAAAACAGTACTTTATTATTATTACTGGTATACAAGAAATTATACAAGACCTTATTAAGGCTTGTGACCCACTGAGATTGAGATAGTGTACTGATTAATCAAGTCATTAAGAACTTGTGGTATTATTATTGTTTCAGGTAATTAGTATTATTGTTAGACATCATGTCTACATTAGAATACTTCATTGCACAAGGGAAATCCCTTGATAAGACTGGTATGGAATTAGAACAATTTGCAATTGCTCAATATGACAAAGCATTAGCTGCAGAAGAAAGAAAAGCTGCTGCTGCTGCAGAGGAAAGAAAAGCTCTAGCTGAAGAAAAAAAATTGCAAAGAGAAGCTGAAGAGAAAAAATTAGAAGCTACTGCTGCTGCTGAACTAAAGAAATTGCAGATACAGACTGAGGAAAAAAGATTCCAGATGGAAATGGAAAAAAGAAAAAAGAAAAGATGAAGCTGCTGCAGAACAAAAAAGATTAGACAGAGAAGCTGCTGCTGCTATTGAACAAAAAAGAATAGACAGAGAAACTGAACAAAAAAGATTAGACAGAGAAGCTGAAGAAAAAAAAGCAATAAGAGAACATGAATTTGAGTTAGAGAAATTAAGATTGACAAGTATGAGTAATGTTAATCAGGCATCTTGTGGTAATGGTAAAACTTCTACTTACAAGGTTAAGGTGCCACCGTTCAATCAGTCCAGTGACGATATTACATTCTGGCTGGATAGATTTGAACGTTCTTGTCGTACTCATAATGTGGATAAATCACAATATGCTAACCAATTAGCAGAAAACTTGAAAGGTGAATCTCTGACTAGATTATGCCTTGTAGGAGAAGCAGATAAGGATAATTATGATGTCATTAGGGCGGCTTTGATAAAAAAAATACCAGCTAAGTGAGGAAGGCTATCGCCTTTTGTTTAAGACGATGGTGCCTGAGACAGGTGTAGAATTCTCAGAATTCATTGCAAAGGCACGTCTCACAGTTGATCGCTGGATTGAGCTTTCCAAAACAGAAAAAAACTTATGAAGGACTTATGGATTTGTTGCTCAGAGATAAGATTATGTCATGTGTTAACAAACCATTCCTTGAATTTATACATGAGCGTAAACCCAAATCACTAAAGGAAATGGAAGAATATTGTTCCCAATATGTCACTGCACACCCCGACGTGACTTTTGGCAACACTAAGATTAAGGAGAGTATGCCAGTTGCTTCAGCAACACCATACAATCCCAATTATTCACACAGATTTCAGGGACCTCAAAACAGATTTGAAAAAAAGGTAACCATAATAGTTATCAAAACCAAGGTAACCAATCATTTCAGGGTTCTTCGTCGAAGAACTGGAGACGAGCTGATAGCTCTCGACACAGGGGTGGTCACAATTATAGGAATTTCCGTAGAGGAAGTAATTATAGAAACTATCCGAGTTATCCGTCTTGGAGTCAACAAGATCATAATTACAGAGATACTCATTATAATGAATATGATAATGGTAACCAAGAGAACTATGACTCAAACCCAAATAGGGGTTACAATAGAGGTAACAATAACTACAGAGGTAATAATAACCGAGGTAGATCTCAAAACAGAAGACATAAACCACATTTTCAGGCAAACTCTGCACAGCAAGAGTCTCATGAAGCCTATAAACAGAGTAAAGATAATAATGACGCTAGTAATATGGCATGTTCCGCTTTTGATTTTGGGAGAGCATCTCAGTGCCCCCAATGCAAAACATTATTTGAGCCAACCACAGTGTCTACTTTAAGCTGCGGCCATCCTCTTCCTGCTCTTCCTGCATCAGTCGCGCATGATGGAAGAGGTTCTCTTGTCTTACATAAGGGTTTAGTAAATAACAATCCAGTCTCCGTGCTATTTGATTCTGGATGCACCACAATTGGTGTTAGGCAGTCACTCGTAGATCCTTCCCGTGCCACTGGACAAGTAGTCAAATGTGTAACATTTGGCGGCACATTAGAGAAATACTCTACTGCTATCATTAGGATTGCTACTCCTTTCTTTACAGGAGATGTACACGCATGTCTTCTTCCGAATCCGATCGCTGACCTCATCATCGGTCGCATTCATGGAGTCAAAGAATGCACTTCGCAACAAATTTCCGCGTGGGAAAAGCAAAACATGCAGATTGCTAACGCTGTAGTCACTAGAGCTCAAGCTCTTAATATGCCTCAAACTTCATCTACTGAAGATAATGAAGTGCATAACCAAGATGATCCCTTGGTAATTTCTCGTGACTCGTTCATAAAACAGCAAGAAGATGATCCCACTCTGAAGAAATTTTTCATTCTTGCAACGAAAGGTGATCCGAATAAAGACACAAGTCGTAAATCGTGGATTACAAAGAAGAATGGCGTACTTGTACGTATGGTTCAAGACTCCATTACGTCAAGTCATTCTCAAATCCTGGTTCCCAAGAATTTGAGAGTTAAAATTTTGCAGCACGTTCACGACTCTCAGTGTGCTGGACACATGGGTTTTTCCCGTACTAAGTCAAGAGTTCTTGCGGCTTTCTTTTGGCCATTGGTAAACAAGGACATACGGATTTATTGTCGATCTTGTAAAGTATGTCAGGAAGTTAAATCCAAAGGTCCACGCCATGCTGCACCCATTCAGGCGGCAGACATTCCTATTCGGCCGTTTCAAAAAAATGGCCATAGACATTATTGGTCCATTTAAGATCAAGTCTGCCAGAGGACATCAGTTTATCTTGACGTGTGTTGATATGTGCACACGTTGGCCAGAGGCTATTCCTCTGAAGAGCATTACTACTGCTGATATTGCAGATGCTCTTTGGCTTATATTCTCTCGTCTGGGTTTCCCCGGAGAGATATTATCAGACCATGGCACCCAACTAATATCAGATACCATGTCTCAAGTAATGTCTACTCTGCAGATAGATAGATCTTTAAGTAGTATCTACCATCCTATGTCTAACGGGATGGTCGAACGCCTTAATAGAACACTTAAAAACTTACTAGGGAAGATAACTGAGGATCATCCTCAAGACTGGGACAGAGTTTTACCTGCGGCCCTCTTCGCTTACAGAGAGGTCCCCAATGAACATACAGGATTTTCTCCCTTTGAACTTGTCTTTGGCCGCGCGACCGCGCGGCCCTATGTCGTTGCTTCATGATCTCATAACAGCTGACAATATTGACGATGACACAAAGTCATCCTACGAATATGTCATCGCGTTGAGACAAAAGATTATCGAAGCATGCAAATTAGCAACTTCTTCTTCTGAATTTGCGAAACAGAAGGCAAGGCAATTTGCCAATAAGAAGAGATGCTTACGACAACTTTGTCCTGGGGACAAAGCATTTGTACTACTACCTTGTAGGGAAAACAGACTACTTATTTCTTGGAAAGGTCCGTACGATATAATATCGAAAATTTCCGATGTCGACTATATTGTCGATATTGATGGGAAGCATAAAACCTTCCACATCAATATGCTTACTGAATTCCATGAACGTCCGGATTATTTACAACCCATTTTCCAAGCAACGGACGATTCTCCAGTACAACATGGTCATTACTCATCACTGTCCGTGATACAGGATGAGGAAACGAGTTTTTCAGATGTAAATCTCCCTCTTCCAATGATCCCACTTCATTCTAGTGAATCATGGAAGAACGTTACTGTCTCTCCTGATTTGTCTCTGGGAGAACAGCAACAAGTTTCAACTATGTTGCAAACATTTCAGGATGTACTCACTGACATCCCTGGACAAACTCATGTCATTGAACATGACATTGTTCTAACTGACCATACTCCTATTAGGGTTAGATCTTATCCTATCCCTATACATTTTCAAGCACAGGTCGAGAAAGAGTTGGATGAGATGATAGATTTGAAAATAATCGAAACATCCACCTCTGCATATTCTTCGCCGATGGTTATTGTTCGAAAAAAAAGACAATAACATACGTCTTTGCGTTGACTATCGCAAATTGAATCAAGTAACGAAGTTCGATGCTGAACCTATGCCTTTACTGGAAGAGCTACTTACTCGACTTTCCAAATCTCATTTTTTCACTAAACTTGATTTGTCTAAAGGATATTGGCAAGTTCCTTTATCTGAACGCGCCAAACCTCTCACGGCTTTTTCAACACCTAGAGGTTTGTTCCAATGGAATTTTATGCCTTTCGGTCTTATGAACGCACCAGCTACATTTATACGCATGATGCGCCGAATCCTATCTTATCGGTCAGATGTCATTGCATATCTAGACGACATCTGTCTTTTCAGCGATACTTGGGAAGATCACTATTCAGGGTTAGATGAATTGCTGTCTACTTTGCGCGAGCACAACCTGACAGCGAAACCCTCTAAAGCCTATATTGGTTTTAGCGAAATTTCTTTCCTAGGCCACCGAGTTGGTCATGGTTTCCTAAAGACAGAGGACCATAATACTAGTAAGATACTTAACATCTCTATCCCTAAGACTAAAAAACAGGTGAGAAGTCTGTTAGGTCTTATTCAATTTTATGGCAGATTCATTCAGAATCTATCCTCTATCATGGCACCTCTTTCTACACTTCTAAAGAAAGGTTCGCCTAATATGGTCCACTGGTCCCAGGAATGCCAATCCTCTTTGGATAAGATTAAAACATTGTTTTCAACACCACCTATTTTAGTGTTACCTACTAAAGATAAGACATTTGTTCTTCGTAGTGATGCTTCATCCACTGGGATTGGAGCGGCACTAATGCAAGAGTACTCTGGAACTCTGCATCCTGTAATGTATATTTCCAGAAAACTTAATGCGGCAGAAAGGAATTATTCGGTTTTAGACCGTGAGCTATTAGCTATGGTTTGGTCGATCCTCAAACTACAAAGATTCCTTCTAGGCGCACATTTATTGTAGTAACCGACCAAAAAGCTCTTACTGCTATACAGAGTAAGAATTTGAAGAGCTCGAGGTCTACTCGATATGCAATTGCTCTTCAACCTTTTCATTTCTCTGTGCGAGCTATTCGTGGATCAGATAATGTGATGGCAGACATTCTGTCAAGATGCCCACATGATTCCACATAACTATTAGGTCTTAGACTTCTTGATATGTCTAGGTCTATAATAGATCCTTTCTATATCAAGGTAGATACACATTTGTAATTTAATAATATAATGATTGTATCACTACTTAGCGGTTCATTGATGTTTATTCACCGCTGTGCTTTGATGATTTTTCTTCATAAATCATAAATTTAAGATATCTAATACGAAATTATGGTCCGAAATTTTTTAGGCATTGTGTAATTGCCAGAATTGTATTATACTTTGATGACACCTTCCTGGAAACATTTATTCGTAGAGAAACAATTTCTCTCAGATTATGAGATATATTCTCACCAGTCGCTTCATAAGTCGACTTAGCCTCATATTAGGCGTTATAATTATTCCTGATATTTTCATCTGCGCATTACCCGTGCGTTGTGAGCATATTGTACGTTGCTCCTAGATGTATTTCAAAAAAAAAAAAAAGTTCCATTTTTTTTCCCGGGAGGTGTGGTAAGACTGTTACATGCACTCTTTGATATCCTGCAATATAATACATTTGCATGCTTGTTATGTTCGCAAATATTTTGTAAACAAAATAGATACTTTTTAGTGCTTAGGGAAAAGTCATTATTGAGTTACTTCCCTTGAAAGGAGTTTCAGATCGAACTCCGCGGATGAATCCAGTTTTACTGCGATTTATTCTTTCAGTATATCTATGGCCTGAATTTATGTGTAGTGTTTGTCTAGGTAGGACGAGTCTGTCTTATATCTGTATATCTTTACATATCTAAGTCGAACTATATGTTCTTTGTTGCTAGAAAGGTCAAAGGCTGTTCAGCGGATGTGTAGCTAGAGAGGCGTGATTTGGCTTCGCCCTGATGATGGGGGGCTGTCGTGTTTTTCTGTATCGGCTTGTCGCCGGAAAAAAGTGATCGATATATGTGTAGGGGAAAGTGATAGTCGTCTAGACCTATCGTGTATGCTTTACCCCAGTGTTTATTCTTATTGCCAAGGAATGGCAGAATCATATTTCTGATACCAAGGTAACAAAAGCACTTCTTATGAACTCTCTTACGAAGCCATCGTTTTCGATAAGCAGACGCACGATTTGTACGTCTGAGGGAATATTTAACTAGATGAAGATGTCATTCATTTCTAGCAGCACCATATTGTATGTTGAAGTCCATTGCATCATGATAGAATCTACAGAGCAATGAGAACATTTAATGTAGGATTAACTTTGATACAGATTCCAGTTTGTATCCTAAAGTGAGTGACAGCTCACAACAGCAGCCATCTTGTATCCAAATATTTTGTGACTTTCAAGAAGAGAAAAGGGATGCCCCGTACTATCGCATGATGAGTCCAGAGATCACTGCTACAGATGAGAACCCATTACTAGCGGTTCAATATGATTACATGAAAAATATGTGCTGAACATTATTTAAAGGAATCTTCGCTAGACGAGGTTATGTCTAGAAGCCATCTTGAATATTGTTTATAGACTGACGTGCTTTGTCAGTAAACTCAGATGATATATATATATATATATATATATATATATATATATATATATATATATATATATATGGGCAATACTGAGTGCTTGTCTACTGACATTCCATTGTGCTATTATGCAACGAGTGCCCATGTATCATTGCAAGACCATTTATCAATTGTACCATGATGTATTATGCCAACCTGTGATTTGTCACTGTATCCGTGCTGTCGAATGTGTACGTCCAATTAAACTGTAACAAAAAGTACACAGCAGTTGGCGTCGATGACTTCCAGCCATACATGAGTGAGAAAAAGAACATTTATCAACTCTTCGAACTCTTTCATCATTCGCGTATTATACTCTCACTCTATGTCTACACACCACTGCGTAGGTCGAGTTGATATTCCTATTCCTAACAACCACTCTGACGAGCAACGCTGGGGCCAACAACAAGTCTTTAACATTGGAGCTTCCACAGACCACCATACCTCTTAACACTGTGGTCCTGTAAATAGTTGATGTCAGGGTGAACAAGGAGCAATACATCTTCATATCTATACACCATTCAACCGTATATATAGAAACAGCATTTAACTCTGGTGGAATTCAACAAAGAGGTTATTTAACACTATCTTCTACATCATCTGTCAGTTCCCCAATGAGCATAGGCCTTCAAGAAACTTGTGCCAGGTCTTTCTGTCTTGTGCCATCAGGTCAAGGTCTTTTGACGTCTTCTTTAACCCCTTCATGTCTGTTCCCAGTTCTCTTTTCCTTGTGCTCCGTGGTCTCCCTGTATCTTTCTTAGCCTGAATCTAAAGATTCACAAAAGAAAAAAAAAGAAAAGATAACCACTTGTAAAATGAGGTTTTTGAAAAAGAAAATAAATAAAAAAGCATCTAATGAAGCCCGAAAAGCCGTAGTGAGAAACAAATAAACCGGAACCAGTGGTAAAACCGCATGAATGAAGGACTATATTGAAGAACAATGAATAACTTGGTTCGAATCCTAGTGTGTGTGAATTCCGGTAAATTTAACATCACGAATACACAAGTTAAAAGTAAGTAATAGATCAATCACAGAGATGCTCAAGGGAAGATGGATTGAGGCCTTAGATATCGCAAAGAGAGAAAAAAATATGGCAGTACGCAATATCGCATTACATTAACATTAACCGGAAGCCAATAAACAGACCCTACCGTCGATTGTTCTCTGTTTTCGCAGCAAATAAAAGAAGCAGCAATTATGACAGATAAAAATAAAATTATACAAAATTCAAACATCCTGGCCCTCTCATCATCGTAGTCAGCACATGTCTGCAGCCACCATTACTTACATTCCACATCCTCCTCTACATATTCCACAGCATCCCTGCCAAACTCTGTTTACTATCCATGTAACTCCACTAGCATCTCATTTCCCTTCTACAGCTTATATTTGAGAAAGCCAGTACGTCATAATCATTCACCTTTGAACCCCACAAGGAGCATATGCCTTCAACAAACAAAAGCCAAGTCTTCCTGTCGCGTGCCATCAGCTCAAGGTCTTTCCATTTCTTCTTTTTGCCATTCATGTATGTCTCCAGCTCTCTTTTCCATGTGTTCGTTGGTCTTCCTCTGAAAGACAGTACATGACACATCCGAATCTCTTAATTGTATTGAACAATCGTAAAACCAGACTAGTAGAAGAACAAATGATGATGTATAGTAACATCATTGAAAATAGTGCTCTTTCAACGTTTTTGTCGCTGTAATACTCGCATCTGGCATCTAAAGAACCACATTTGTCCTTTCATTGGTGGTAAGGAAAACAAAACACGGTCCCCGTCTCGCATAATACAATAGACCCCGCAAACAATGAACTCCAGGAGTACGATACCAAAGGCACTCGACGCGGAACAACAACCTTTGCTTCCAGATGGAATACAGTTAGCCCGGCACGACAAATGGACTTGTTAGCCGGCATACAAGAGACAATGGACAGCGAGTTTTTTGACAGTTAGCGGACAAGTGAGTTTGTGTAGCTGGCCAATCAGCAAACACCGTGCAGTCTGACAAAGACTGATAAGCAACGCAAACGAAAGTTGGTGGTGGATAGCGCAGCCCACTTCAGCCCGTTACACGCGCTGACAGGGGGAGCAACCAGATGGCTTCTTAGCTATTGAGGAGAGGCGGAGTTTCACGTCCCAGGCAAGATTTGGGAACATATGGGGGTGTTAGAAATATAACGTACGGCAGACTTCATTAGAGAGCAGTCCAATTTTTTCTACATTTTGGTGTAGAGAGAAATCCCTAAAGCTTAGCCTTATTCAACACGTGTTAATTCAGAACGGATAAAATAATTCATATCTGTGGTGTATTGTGTTCTTAAATGATTTTGCAAAGGGAAAAGAAGGTTAATAGATCTTATACAGATTATTAATACTTTTTTCTTATTCTTTAGTTAGTTATCTTAGTCTTCTAGCTAAATGTGCGAAAGCTAGTTTTTCAATTAATTCTTATAATACATGCCTAAATAAAATCAGAAGATTTTCCCTGAGATGATAGGCTGATAGGAAGTAATTAATAGTTCATACTTCACCTTCATCTAGCTTGTTAAATCATCATCACAGTCTTCCATGCACACACACTCTCATGCACAATATATTTAACATCATTAGAATCGAACTCATAGAGATCAATAGTGAGAAATAGATTAAATGAAATTCAACCAGTGTTATTAAGTGTGAAAACTTACGAAGACTTTTGTGCGTCTTCAGTCCATCAGAAGTCTGAGTCTACACGCTACGTGTCTGCCGTCTAACCAGAAAAAAAGTTATCAAAACGGACATTTGGCTAGCAGAATTCGTCATATGACATCCTTCTTTCCTCAAATAAAAAGGAATATTTCTCGCCCACGATTAAGACGGGGGACGCAGCATATTTCGACACCTTACCTCACGTGCACACAAGTTCAATACATATTTAAATCAAGTTCAAATCACTCGAAAGCTTACTACAGGAGTCAAGCTAAAGCTCACAGTTCATTACTCATATTAAGTTCATCTCCATCGGAAGTTTACCATCTGAAGTCAAGCTAAAGAGCTCAAAAGTTGAATCTCATATTTATATCAAGTGCAACCCACTTTTAAGCGCTTTCTATGAAGCATATTACAAAGTATACTTTATGAATCACGATTAAATACTCAAGGTAATGAGTCTACATATTAAGAACAGTTCGTGAAGATATCCAGTCTGGCCAGTAACCTTCGGAGATTAGACAAAAGATATTTTCATACGACAACTGTTAACTGTTGGTCAACGCTACAGAGATATTGTCAAACAGTGAAGGACAGTATATTATCAACGTTCTCAGTACAACAGAAGTTTTCATCAGAACGTTCTCGACGTAGAGATACCCCACTCGAAATAACTTAGAACAACGTGGGACATTCTATGCATAAATGTGAATCATCCAACCAGGGAGAAGCATTTAGAGACACATTGACTGTGTAGATTACTCACTATTTTGGTAATACGTATCATATAACATCATCATTTCGCTTTACACAAGTTCATTCGTCTATTTAATTAACTACCATACTAATATCTCATCTGTGTGTTTTGTGTATCGTCTTGTACCATCATCACGTTCTAATCACTACTAACCCTATCTGTGTAGATATTTAATTAATTAACCCACTAATCGTTTGATCATTATCTAGTTTGTTAATGCATCACTCGTGCTGTCGGTGTTAAATATTTACTTACTTAGTCGTTCCTCTTCTACAGTGAGGTGTAGAGGTTTGTAAGAGAGAGCGCCATACTATTTTATCTGCTGGCTTCCTCCTGGCTTGGTTCCATCTCAGTTGGGACTGTTCTACTTGGGTCTGTAGGGGTTGGGTTTTTAGGCCTTGACGTATCGTCTGGTTTCGGACCATGTCTCTTCTTGTTACTTCAACTACCTTCCTCAGATACCTCATTTCTGAGGTTTGAATCTGTATTTTGTGGGTTGTAGTCATTGCATATGACTCGCATCCATACGTCAAGACTGGGACATAGGTGGAGAGGTATACCCCAGTCTTGACCAATCACCAATCAGACCAATCACCTGTTTGTCTTAAAATCCAGATTACGCGAAACATAAGAGAGAAAACCGGACTGATTCTAAAGGCGACGAACTGGAAATGATTACGGACAACTACTTGCGGAACATGGAACACAAGAAGTATAAATATTTACATATAGGTAAATTTCAACATTCAGATGAGGTTGGGGGCTTTTTCTGTTACAGAAGCTAAGGTCGTGGGGAAACAGAACTCTTTCGACAATTCACTAGAAAACACTGTCCAGTGGAAAGCATTCGCATTCTCTTCTTCTTGTCCTTATCTCGGATAGGTCTCTATCCTTTCTTAACGAGCCAATTTCTGGAGACCTTCTACCTTATATCTCATAGGCTATTCCTGGCGAAAACTACTGTCGTAGTTGCCCCAATACTCACCACACGACAGTTCTGAAACACGGAGAACAATAAAAACCAAACAAGTTACAGACTTTCATAAATGGATGGTTGCGTTGAAATGATATGACAAGGTCACTAATGTGGAACTATTGACAGGAACCACACAAGCGCTAGTGGAACAAGAAATACTAGATTAAAGAACCTTCTTCTGCTGCTTAATTTCAATTATTTTTCAGAAAATGCTATTTAAAAATGTGATTTATGTTCGGTTTCGTGTTCACATTATCAATGTTCTATTTCTTACAAATACATTTGAGACCTGTACATTATATTGTGGTTAGGATAATTTGCCTTGTAAAATATCTAGTATGTCTCACACTCCCCAGAAGCCATGTTGTGCACGCCTAGGAATTGCACGCAACCCAGTTTAAGATACAATGCTCTTGAAGACATGATAATTTTTTCACCATGTAAAACCTTCAGATGTCATCTTGGTCATCAGATATCTCTATAAAGCTCGTTCTGGACTACTACCGGCGAGGGCCTAATGCACGTTTTGTGTTCGTGTCCGCAGTTCCTTGTGGAAACCTCGTTTTGCAGTCACAAATTAAAAAAAAAAGAAATAAACAAAACAAACAGGGAAGAACAAAGACAGTCATTTTGAGTAGCAGAATCCATACTTTTCAGCGGCTTGCTCAAGAGTTAAAAATAATAAGTACCTGACTTCAAAGAGGAGAGACAGAAATGCTGTGCATTGACAAACTGAAATAGCTACTTGATTTATACCCATACCCATGTAATTTTCTGTCGGTCCTCAGATAACACTAGTCAACAAATTTTCAAAAGTTATTTGTACCAGAAATTAAATATACCATTTCTTATTGATTTTGACATGCTGATTTCAAATATCATAATGAAATTCCCCAATTGACTCTGGTTTTTTTTTAAATGATGAATTTACATTACAGTAATACAAATAATGTATGCTTGTTTAATTCTCTGGGGTGAACAGCTAGTCTTTCTACTTTAGCATTATAAAAATTGTGGTTACGTACTCAATTAATTGATATTGCAACATAAAATGATAGAAAAAATAAAAACATTATTTAAAGTTCACATATCATGTTTTAAAAAGGCACATTTAAACCCATTCTGTCATTATTCAGTCGCTGTTCGAGCTCTCTTTGCTTGCTTCTTGTAGTCAATCGATGAGGTGTTTCTTGTCACAGTCCAACAGTAATCAGCAAGCATTGAAGGGCTCCAATTGCCTTGATACCTTGTCTCCATAGCAGCAATGTCCTGGTGAAATCATTCACCATGCTCATCACTGACCGCTCCACAGTTTGACGTAAAGAAATCCAGATGAGAATACAGAAAATGAATTTTCAAAGACATGTTGCAGCCAAGACTCTTATACTTCAGAAGGAGATTTTCTACAATTTCATTGTAATTATCAGATCTGTTGTTTCCAAGAAAATTGTCCACCACTGACTTAAATGCTAGCCATGCTGCTTTTTCTTTGCCATGCAACATGCAAAGAAACTCGTCATCATGAAGACGTTTTCGAATTTGCGGACCAACAAATACTCCCTCTCTTATTTTAGCTTCACTCAGTCTTGGAAATTTTCTGATGAGGTATTTGAAAGCCTCATCTGTTTTCTCCATTGCCTTGACAAAGTTTTTTCATGAGACCCAGCTTAATGTGCAAGGGTGGCAACAAAATCTTGCTGGTGTCGACAAGTGCTGGGTTCGCAACGTTCTTACTGCCAGGCTGCAATGACTGCCTGATTGGCCAATGTCTTCTGATGTAATGGTCACTTCGTGCACGGCTATACCACTCACAGAGAAAGCAACAGTACTTGGTGTATCCACCCTGTAGTCCAAGCAAAAGAGCGACCACTTTTAAGTCACCGCAAAGTGACCAATGATGATGATCGTAGTTTATACACTTAAAAGCTGCTTAATGTTTTCATAAGTTTCTTTCATATGAACTGCGTGACCAACTGGAATTGACGGTAACACATTACCATTATTCAACAAAACAGCTTTAAGACTCGTCTTGGATGAATCAATGAAAAGCCTCCACTCTTCCGGTATGTAATTGATTTTGAGGGCTGCCATTAAACCAGAAATATTGTGGCACGCAGAAAGGTCACCCTCTTTGAAAAAGAATGTAATAAGCGGCTTATGGCGGTTCCTTTACACAGAAATTGTAACATCTTCTGCCAGGAGATTCCACTGTTGCAATCTGGAACCCAAAAGCTCCACCTTGTTCTTCGGTAAATTCAGATCTCTTACAAGATCATTCAGTTCACCTTGGGTTATTAAGTGTGGTTTAGTGGATGTAGTTTGCTCAAAATCTGGGTCGCTTGAGGTTAATGGTTCAGGACCACCAATGTCCTCTTCTTCATCAATGGAAGCAGTTGAAAATGATTCTGGCACTTTGGGAACTGGTAGGCCATCGCCATGTGGTACCGGACGTATTGCAGAGGGGATGTTTGGATATTCCAGAGTCCATTTTTTCTTCTTTGATATGCCTTTCCCAATTGGAGGGACCATGCAAAAGTAACAGTTGTTGAGATGATCAGTGGGCTCTCTCCAAATCATTGGGACTGCAAAAGGCATAGCTTGCCTTTTGCCAGTCAACCACAGTTTAAGATGTGCTGCACATGTATTGCAGCATATGTGTGGCGCCCAGCTCTTATCTTGATCTCCTAATTTTCGTTTTCAGCACACCAAAATTAGTTAAGATCAGCTATTTTCATTTCTGGTACATTTTGGTTGTTGACTAGTGTAATCCAAGCAATGTCTAATCTACTTATATAATTTTCTTGGTATGTTTGAAACGTATACAACGATACATTTCCATAATTTGGTGATACTTTATATTTTTAATGCTAGCCAAGTCATCGTTATCTGAAGGTAAGAATCGGCTACACTATATTTTTTGATCACTGAATCCCTGTTGACTCAAAGCGTATGTATGTATTTATGTGTGTGTATGTGTGTGGCGAAACGGGGCAACCTCTATCGATCTTTGGTTCTCTCCGGCAGTATCGGTACATTTGTGGTACTGATTTTTATTATGTGCTGTCAATTATCGCACTTTTCTTTCTTTCTTTCTTTCTTTCTTTCTTTCTTTCTTTCTTTCTTTCTTTCTTTCTTTCTTTCTTTCTTTCTTTCTTTCTTTCTTTCTTTTTTTTTTTTTTTCTTTCTTCTTTCTTTCTTTCTTTCTTTCTTTCTTTCTTTCTTTCTTTCTTTCTTTCTTTCTTTCTTTCTTTCTTTCTTTCTTTCTTTCTTTCTTTCTTTCTTTCTTTCTTTCTTTCTTTCTTTCTTTCTTTGTCTGCTAGGTAGCAGATATGTGATTTTATCAAATCACCCGGTAGGTGATAACTATCACAGTTGTGACACTCCTTGCAAATATGTCACCGGTTTGTTACCTGGTCATCCCAGCCTACGAAGAGCGAGATAAGATAGTCGCCGGCGCGTTTAGATTGAACCGCTGATAAGACGACATTACCGTCTGTGTGACACGGGTGGGCAGACAGATGTGATGTAATTGCTTCCGGTCCTTGGTTAAAAAGTAATCATGGATTTATTGCATTTTAGACAATATGAGTCTACAAATGTGTTTGTGAGAGTGTATACAAGGCATCAGATGTCCATATATGGTAATACGTGACCTTTGCAGGCATGCACCTAATTTCACGTGGGACTATTTTGAAATATCACAGCCTATCCTGCATGATTTGAAATGATTGGATCTTTCTGATTAGATTCAACTTCACTGGAGGGAATATAGGCTGACAATTTCACAGTTTTATTTCTCTGTGATTTGCACGCTCGCCAAGACATCAGACCTTAGTCAGAGAAAGAACTAGATTCATAATTCCTAATTGTTATCCGGACCTTTTATTGGAGAACCAGATAAGACTTATAAAGCACAGGAAATCTCTTTCAAATTTTAATAAGGAACAACCAGGACTAGGAAATTGAAGAAATACGGAGTCAGAAGGGGCAATCTATGTTAAAATTAAAAGAAATCACAGACACGTTTTGTAAGAGAACGATTCGTCTCTTTTATTCATCTGTGTGACAACTCTGTAGCCAGGATTGGCTTATTAGAGGTACTATTTCGTTCAGCAGAACGTACTATTTCTGGAACAAGACGGGATCAGTGGCCTACGCTTTAAGACACAAGACACTGTGTAGACTTTCCTTGAAAACTCTGGGAGACGAGCTACACCCGACAACCTTGACCAGAGACGAGTGATCAGTGTGAAAAGACAGAAACGTCATTGGCAGCTAAGTTCAAATATATGCTGCCATCTGAACTTTCTTACCCTTTCTGCAATCCCCAAATACGAGGATGAAAGCTTTTCTTTATCCATAACTATTCAAATTATTTTTAAACTGTTAAAACTAAAGTGATTATTAAATTTTGTTTTTTGTAATGTTACAAATTTAACTTCGATTTGATCATTTTAAAGTTACTGCATGTTTGTCTCAGTCAATTACTACACACATTCTAAACAGAGCTATACTTGAATAAGAGAATTCCACTGAGTAAATCAGGGGGTGTGGGCTTAACGAGCTGATAAATAAGTGCTTAAATTCTTCACAAAAGTGGTCGGCAGGTTACAGAATTAACGTGCTCAGCAACAGCCAGCATTGTTTTCGCTTACCTGAAATTCTTGTGAAGACTCCCATGTGATAGAAGCTTTACTACTCTTCTATATACATTTCTGCCAAGAGTAATCTTGTGTAAAGATACTCCATTGAAGCCTATATTAGATACTCTTGAGTTTGGTCACTGTTGGACCACTACTGCAAAGCAGGGGAGGCAATACCGTCACAATGTGTGTATGTGTGTGTGTGTGGGTGGGTGGGTGTGTGTGTGTGGGTGGGTGGGTGTGTGTGTTTTAATTTATGTAAATTTACTTTATGTAGATCCTAATGATTCTCCTATACTGTATTCCATGTTGTATTTTATAATATCATGTCAGTACATATCATTGTATTGTCTGAAGAATAAAGATTCTGATATGTATGTATGTATGTATGTATGTATGTATGTATGTATGTATGTATGTATGTATGTATGTATGTATGTATGTATGTATGTATGTATGTATGTATGTATGTATGTGTGTATGTATGTATGTATGTGTAGCCGGGAGAGTGAATGAGTAGACGGGAACGGTACCAAAAGTTATTTGTATGTGACTGGTTGAAGGTATGAGTGGACGACACTAAAAGTCCAGGCTCGTGTGACAGTGTCTATCATGATAGGGGATTTTGTGGAAAGGGATGTAAATCTGTATTTCACTTGAGATAAGGGAAATAATCCCAAGACTTTTCTTATTGTGTTTCTTCTGGTAAATACTGGTTAATCACCAGAGGTAGTAATTCCAGAAGGGAGGAACAACCCAGGTAATTGGTAGATCTCATAAGTGCCTTGATGAATTCTAAATTTGATCTTGAAGGATTATATATAACATCAGTAACTCGAACAGTCAAAGGAAACTTCAATAGTGCAAGTTACTTGAAAAGTGCAGTAGATATGAAAAAGATATCCTTTATTTCGTTTCGTTTCAGCATGAGGAAAATGTGGCAGTTCGATAAGAATTTCTGCTGGGGGAAAGTAAAACTGCCAGCTTTAGCCTCCAAGGCGAAAGGCTTACGGCTCCTCAATAGCCTAGTCGTTTTGTGACCTCTGTGGAAATCCTAGCGAAATAAAATACGATTCGAGACTTCAATTAAAACTAGATCGAACTTACTTCAGGTGGAATGAACCACACACATAATCGTGGCAGGGGTTAGTGCTGGTTCACTTAACCATCCTGGATGGTAGAGGATCTCATAGATGGATATTATTATCCAAACCGTAGGAGTCAAGGGCTTTTTCGTTCAATAGTAGTCGTAGCGCCAGGTTGCTCCAAACCTAAACTAAAGAACTTTTTTTTTTTTTTTTTTTTTTTTTTAAACCTTTATTCAGGTAAATATATCAATTTACAAAGAATTTTTACATTATCACATGTTATAAAAGACAAAGACTAATAACTCCCCCCCCCCCACCCTTCCCTCCCCCAACCTAGCATTGCAACAAGTCAATATCAAAACAATATACCAAATTATAAACAATATCACATAATAAACCATACTAACGATAAACCCCCCCCCCTCCCCTCTCCCTCCTCCCCCCCCAAATAACTTTTATTCAAGTCAATGTTCACATGGATGATGAATGGAGGTGAAATGATTGATGGTACATTGACTAAATGATGATGACACTCTACCATGAGGTGATTAGTGAAGACATAAATGATAAATGATATTTATATTGCTTGATATTTACAGAAGTATTTATAAATAAAGCTACTTGCTTCACATTGTATAGTTAAACAAAGAAGTATTTAAGCAACAAGAAATATTTTTAAAGTTGTTCTGTTATGTTTTTTGTTATTTGTTCGTATATCTGTGAAAATATTCTACTGTCGTAATGTATGCCGTCATGTACTGCCCTATTTCTACATATCCACACTAAGTATCTAAATTCTGCTAATAAATTTAAGAGTTTAAGCTCCGTCTGTCTCGGTAAAGTCGGTAAAGTATTCAACATGACCGCTTGATACATGTTGAGTGATTGCGGTGTTTTGGAAGCTATCAGTGTTCTTAGTTTATTTAATGTGGGGGCCACTGTTTTACATGTGTAAAACAAGTGGTCCTCTGTTTCTATTGTGTTGTTACTGCACAGTTTACACCTTGGTGGCGCCTTGCCTGCTTTCATTGCTGAATGCTTACTCATGATAGGTGTTAAACCGTACAGTAACCTAAATGTAACTTGTTTGGCTTGTGGCTTGACGTCTATTGCATGGATGTTTGTGAAGCTTTGTGTGTAGTCTGTTATGAAAAGGTTGTACCCTCGTTTTATTCGAGTACCTAAGTGGGGTTCCTGTGCTCCTACTAAAAGTTTGTATATGAGTTTAGTGTCTTGTTTTATTAACTGTTCATTCCCTTTTAGATTTTCTATGCATATCCTATAAAAAGGTGGTGGGGTGTCAAAGGAATGTGGTTGGTTGTTTTCTAGTTTGTGTAACTTAATTAGCCTAAGTCCGATATAGTAATGTGCTAGGGGGTACAAGCTTGGGTTTTTAATTATCTCCCCTATATATTTAATCCTTAAAGCTTTAATTTTAGTGTTGATATCTTGTAAAGCTATCCCCCCTTTATGTTTGGGCTGTATTAGGGTTAAATGTTTAATGCTTTTAAAGGTGCCCTTAAAAATGAAATTCCTAATTAGTACATTTATTTTAGTTACCACTGACTTTGGCATAATCTGGATATTTGCTGTATATATTATTTTAGGCATAATGAAACAGTTCACTATGATACTTCTCCCAAAAATAGTAGCTGTCTTGTATTTATATTTCTCTAACATGTTTTGAATTTTATCTACTAACTTTACCCATGTCTCTGTATTAGGGTCGTGGGGGCTACAAGAATAGTTTATCCCATAAATTTTGATTCTGTTAACTTGCGTTAACTGAAAGGGGAAATCTGTCTTATTTGCCCATTTACCTAATCCCATTGAACTAGATTTTTGAATATTTAGTTTGGATTCGTTAGCGTATCCAAACTCTATAAAGGTTTCTAATATCTTTCTTATGGAATCTACAGTTGCTGGAAGGAATAAAGTATCATCAGCATACGCTAATGATTTCCTTTCCCCTTGCCCGGGTATAAAAGTCCCCGCGATGTTTACATCTTGTCTTATTTTTTCCAGCACTGGTTCTAGTGTTAAAACGTATAACAGGGGAGACAAAAGGCAACCCTGTCTCACTGATCGTGTCAGCCTAACTGGGTCACTTAAACTGTGATTAATTAATATTTTACTATGGGGTTTTTTATATAAGATTTCTATCCATGTTCTAAAATAAGTACCCATGTTGTTTGCTTGTAAAATTTTGTGTAGGAAGGAATGTGATTACCCTGTCAAAGGCTTTTTCCTGATCTAGTGATAGTATTGCACTTTGACACTGTCTATCATGCGTGTATGTAATGAAATCCCTTATGAAGTGTGTATGTCTACAAATGTTCCTACCATGTACACTACATTGTTGGTCAGCGTGTATCAAATTCTTCATGAATAATTTAAGTTTCAGAGTAAGAGCTTTGGCCAAGATTTTATAATCAGTATTTAAAAGCGAAATAGGCCTGTAATTTTTTATTGACTTTCTGTCAGCATTATCTTTAGGTATTAAAGTAATAAAGGATTCATTTAAACTATTCGGAAGCTCTCCTTTCTGGAAGGCTTCCTCAAATACTTTAATTAAAAGGGGGCCTAAAATTGGGAAAAAGAAAAAGTAAAATTCTGCCGTTAAGCCATCTGGGCCGGGTGATTTATTTTTCTGGAAAGTACTGATCGCTTCCCTTAAGTTTTCTAAAGTTAAAGTTTCGTCTAATTTCTTGCTCTCATCATCACTTAAACGTTTTGTGTAGTGTAGAAATTTATCCTGTATGTTTACGTTAGTTGGTTCTTTAGCGTATAATTTTGTGTAATATTCAAAAAAGGCGTGTCTAATATTAATGTCTTCTGTCTGTTGTTTCCCATTCATGTCAAATATTTCCTGGATCTGCCTACTGTGTTGTACATTTTGTTCAATCGCTAAATATTGTCTACTGGGTGTTTCTTGTGTAATAGTATTTAATTTTGACCTAAGGAGAGCCCCTTGGTATGTGTGTTGTTTGTACAGGTCTAATTTCTCTTCTAAAGTATGAATGTGTGGGTTAGATTTGTCTATCTGTTTAGTTAAACTTATTGCGTCTTCCAATATATTTTGTTCCCTCTTAAAAGCCCTGTGTATTGTTGTTGCTAAAGTCTGTGTTCTGTCCCTTATTGTGTTTTTTAGCAGGTCCCAATATTCTGCAATGTTGTTATTGGGGATATCCTGTGTGTAACCCTGAATGAGTTGTGTTATTGTATCTGTGAAGAAGGTATTTGTTAGCAAGTTATTGTTGAATTTCCAATGCGGGGATCTCTTTAATTTTGTATATGTGTGTCCCGTACTTAGAACTGTGTATACTGCTTGGTGATCTGTAAATTTAAGCGTGTTTTTTTTATATGGTAAGTTTTGTGTATATTGTAATTATTGGATGCGTAGAACCTGTCCAGTCTTGAGGCCTGTCTAAAATATGGGTTTGTCTTGTCGTGAAATGTGAAAGCTTGTGTGTTCGGTTGTAGTTTTCTGTAAACGTCTACTAGGTCATGTTTGTCAAGAATGGGTTGTAAATGTCGTATTGATAGGGGTATTTGAATTTTCTTTCTCTGAGATACGGGGCCTAAGGAACTACTGTCTAAATTGGCCAAAACACAGTTAAAATCTCCCCCTAACACTATTCTAGTTCCTTTGTAGTGCTTATCTATAGTGTCATACAGTCCGTCGTAAAATTTGGGTTGGTCAGTGTCTACTGCGGGTGCGTATATATTAATGAGCGTGTGCGTGTCATGTTTATTGTGTTTGCTCTGTATTTGAATTATGACGGTTCTGCCACAACCGTCTGTCCTATAATGTACTGTGTCCCAATCTTCATTAATTTGTAAGATGGCGACACTGCTATGCCTGGGGCCTAGGGCGAACCAGCCGTGTTTAAGTCCTAATCTAGTTACAATCCGACTGGCAGAAAAGTGGGACGTAATCCCTGTCTGTTGCAAGAACAAAAAATCAGGTTTATCTTTTTTAATCAGTTTGATAATGTGCTCTAGCTTATTCCCCAAACCGTTGATATTGAGGGATATTAGAACTAGGCTGCTTGACAAAGTGGTATCTGAGGGTTGGCCACTTGTTGCAAACTGTCTACCTGGCAAAGTGGCAGAGTGGGCACTTGCCATATCTAAAATATTTGACAAAACGGGGACTGGACAGTTCGTCTTTTTTGAATTACAAAGCGGAGTAGTGGTCTGAGGCTGGCTACCCACTACAGGTGAAATATTCAACAAAGCGCTAGTTGATGGTTTATCATGTGTTTTAAGGGTTGTAATAGGCAAAGTGATAGGCTGGTCACTTTTTGCACATGGTTTACACACCAGAGGTGTGACTTTGGGCTGACCGCCTTCTGAATTAACTAGGCCGCTCGACACATTCGTGTTTACATTGTTAGACCAATCAGTGCATGAGGGCTGACCGATTAACCTAAATTCTTGGTTGCTAGACTGGATAGTGACTGAGGACTGGCTATTCGTCAAATTGCCCTGATAGTTCGGGCCAGGTGCAGGCAAAGCCGCACCGTCAGACCTTCCCGCCTTGACGGGGGGGAGGGTTGGCTGCCTAAGTAAAACTGTGCGCATTTAAAAGTGTAAGTGTGTGTGTGTTTGTGTGTAAAAGCAAAAACATCAAAGAACTACTTACATTAAGCACAACTCTTAAATAATAATAATAATAATAATACACACTCCCTAAACTATAGGTGTTTACACGTTTTACTTTTAAAATTACATCACTATGAAATAAAGGAAAAAAGTTCATTTCTCCGGACACCGGCAGCTCACTGTCTGTTCTTGTTGTAGGTACAACAAAGGCTTTCCTATACTTGGGAACTGGACAGGTCTGTCTGCACTGGGCCTCAGTGCACGGGGAAAGAACTTCTAGTAGTAAACTCATTTACTCACATGTTCAAAAGGCTTGCCCATCTATGAAGATATCTGCTTGAGACAACATGGCCTCCATGTCGTCCTCTTCTGTAGTTGCCGCCCAACAGGAGGAAGCTTGCGTATTGAACGGCGTCGGCGCCTCTAGAACCTCATGTCTTGTTGGTGATGATCTTCTGCTGTTAGGTGCTGACATCACACGCTCGTCGGCGACAGGTGTCGACGAGTTCCCTCTCGGGGAGGGCACCGGCGTAGGCGCCCTGGGTGATGGTGGTAAGTCTCTCCGGCTAGGGGAGGGCTTGCCCGGCGACCTGCTTTCACTACGCTTTACTTCTTTTGATCTCACAGGCTCTGTTGCCTGAGCAGGAATCTCTTTCTATTTATTTCTTTCTTTTCTTTCTTGTTATTAACAACTTTGCTATATCCATCGCCCTCACTGGCATCTGGGCAATCTGGGGTAGGGGGCTCGTCTGCCCTGCTCTGCTCTGCCGGTGTTTTGTCGACAGCTGTCTCTTCTTCCCTCATTTTCTTGACCTGGGGATGTGGCGCTCGCTTCTTGGGGCATTGGTTCACCCAATGGGTGTCTAACCCGCAGATTGCACATTAAATTTTCCTGCCTGGCAACGACACCCATATGCGCTGGAATTTTTCTTCTTGTCCCGCTATTTTTAAATGCATAAAATGAGGGACCTGACATGTCGATGGTTTATACATGATATTCCATTTATCAGAGGCCGTTTTTATTCTGGTTACCTCGGCGTCCTTATCTCCGGTCGCTGCTGCCGCCAGTCGTTGCACCGTTTCAACCTTCATAGTTGGTGGAATCCAATTCAAGATCCCCTTGGCTTTTTCTTTATCTTGGTGCTCAATATACACCGACATTTGTGGGTTGGTCCATTCCAATCGTTTCCCATGAAGGCCTTTATAATGCTTGAGCTGGGCCGCGGCTGTCAATGTGGCATACCATTTGAAAGGTCCTGCAAAGCGATATAGGGTGGCAATCCCACCTGTGCCCACACCTGCAGGCCCTGCGAGAATGCTCGCTATCAGAGAATATGAAGCCCTATTTGCCTGTGGGCCGGTAACACTAATAATCAAAGTACCTGGCTTATGGAAAGCTCCACCTTCAAAGTCTTCCTCCATGTTGACAGGGAAAATCGGAACTGCTGGCGCTGCCATCTTATAATAATTATTCCTCTTGGTTAGAAAAAACCAAATATGGAAACAAAACGAAGCTGTTAGCTGAACAGCTACACCACAGCACACACAAACCTCAAGAAAGAAGACGCCTTCGGTCTGGCTCTAGCTTTGAGATAACTGTCTCAAGCTCTCTCTCTGTGTCTGGTTTCCAAGATGCCTCAGTTTTTATACTTGTCTGGTGCTATGGCTTGCCAGAGGAAGTATTTCTCATTGGAGTTAGGACCGGAAACTTTCTAATGATTGGTCTTGGGGGCTAGTGGACTGTTGAAATAATCTTTAACCTAACTAGCTACGAATCCTCTAGTCTAAAATTATTGTTTCTATGTGATGATGACCAACCATTGTTTAAAGTTCTCTCTAATCTAAATGTTTTCTGGTCTGACTTGTATGTAGGCCACACAAGGTTTGATGACATCATGGGTTCATGTGTGTCATGACTGATGATGTCATTGATTCTTGACTAGTAGTTTATTTATCTAACTAGTCATTCATAAAATACTTTACTATAAGGCTAACAGTTGTAGCTACTTAATAGTCTACCCTGTTACATATGTATGTATGTATGTATGTATGTATGTATGTATGTATGTATGTATGTATGTATATATGTATGTATGTATGTATGTATGTATGTATGTATGTATGTATGTATGTATGTATGTATGTATGTATGTATGTATGTATGTATGTATGTATGTATGTATGTATGTATGTATGTATGTATGTATGTATGTATGTATAATAATAATAATAATAATAGCCCCTTCAGTCATAACTGACTATGGGAATGCGCCCCTGTAGTATGACAGCCCTCAGTTGTATGTATTTTCGTACGTTTTCTCCTCACCTCTGCTTCTTGTGTGAGCCTCTCTTCGCCCAATCTGAGGTGGCGCCGTAAATAGCATCGCCACTTAGTGCGATCGGCAGCTTTATCCTCCCATGTTGCTGGATCCATGTCCAGTGCCCTCATATCTCTCTTGCACACATCTTTGAACCTAAGCTGTGGTCGCCCAACTGTTCTCTTGCCATCTGCTAATTGTCCGTAGAAGATATCTTTTGGGATGCGACCATCTTCCATGCGGCGAACATGGCCAAGCCAGCGAAGTCTGCGTATGTCTATGAAGCGTATACATACTTTGAAGGCCAGCACGTATGTATGTACCTCGACATTTGTCACTTTATCTTTCCACGTAGATGCCGAGGTACGGCGTAGACACCGCAAATGGAAGGTATTGAGCCTTCTTTGTTGCTTAGCATATAATAGTCCAGGTCTCGCTGCCATAACTACTATGGGAGTGTGCCCTGAGGTGACGCAGGCATTATATACCGCAGCTTTGGTCTTCATTGTGAGTTTAGAGTTTCCCCAAACACGCGATGTGAGGCGGGCAAAGGTAGCTGCAGCTTTGCCAATGCGGCTGTCGATTTCTGTATCCAGTGAGAGTTTGTCATTGATGGTAGACCCTAGGTATGTGAAGTGGTGCACCCCTGCCAATTCATAGTTATCGATAGTGATAACTGGTGCAGCACCCACATCCTGACTCAGCACATTCGTTTTCTTTAGACTTATTGTGAGGCCAAAGTCCTTGCATGCTTTAGTGAAGCGATTCATCAAGCTCTGAAGCTCCTGTTGGCTTTGAGTGATGACTGCAGCATCATCAGCGAACAACAAGTCTCTTATAGTGACCCTTCTGGAAGGTATTGATTTTTTGTTTTTGCCTTCAGCCTTGAAAGATTAGGTCAGACGGCCATCTGCCTAGTGTGCTGGGCATATTATATCCTTCAGCTTTGCATCTCTGAATGCATGTTTCAAGAGTAAGGCAAAGAAGATTCCGAAGAGGGTCGGAGCCAGAACACAGCCTTGTTTAACGCCACTTCGTATATCAAAGGGCTGTGACGTGCTTCCAGCATATTGGACTGTTCCCTTCATGCCGTCATGGAATGACTTTATCATTTCCAGCATTTTAGAAGGGCAGCCTATTTTCAGGAGGATTTTAAAGAGTCCATCCCTACTAACCAGGTCGAATGCTTTTGTGAGGTCTATAAAGGCGATATATAATGGTCTTTTCTGCTCTCTTGATTTTTGAAGCGATTCATGGCGGAGAGAGAAAGCTCATGTTGGCTTTGAGTGATGACTGCAGCAGCATCAGCGAATCCACACTGTGACTCTGGATATAGCGACCCTTCTGATTTTGTTTTCGCCTTCAGATGACTTTGGCAAAAACCTTACCAACAATGACCTAGTGTGAAGGCATATTAGTTTTCATCACTTCTGTCTCCTTTCTTTGAATGCATGTTTCAAGAGTAAGGCAAAGAAGATTCCGAAGAGGGTCGGAGCCAGAACACAGCCTTGTTTAACGCCACTTCGTATATCAAAGGGCTGTGACGTGCTTCCAGCATATTGGACTGTTCCCTTCATGCCGTCATGGAATGACTTTATCATTTCCAGCATTTTAGAAGGGCAGCCTATTTTCAGGAGGATTTTAAAGAGTCCATCCCTACTAACCAGGTCGAATGCTTTTGTGAGGTCTATAAAGGCGATATATAATGGTCTTTTCTGCTCTCTTGATTTTTCCTGAAGCTGGCGTAGAGAGAAGATCATGTCTGTTGTTGATCTGCCAGCTCGGAATCCACACTGTGACTATGGATATATGCGCTCAGCTAACTTGTGTAGTCGCATTAAGATGACTTTGGCAAAAACCTTACCAACAATACTAAGAAGAGAGATGCCTCTGTAGTTATTGCAATCACTTCTGTCTCCTTTATTTTTATACAGTGTTACAATCTTGGCATCTCGCATGTCTTGAGGAATAGTTGTCTCTTCCCAGCACTGGCACAGCATCCTATGCAGGGGATGTAATAGCGTGCTGTATGTATGTATGTATGTATGTATGTATGTATGTATGTATGTATGTATGTATGTATGTATGTATGTATGTATGTATGTATGTATGTATGTATGTATGTATGTATGTATGTATGTATGTATGTATGTATGTATGTATGTATGTATGTATGTATGTATGTATGTATGTATGTATGTATGTATGTATGTATGTATGTATGTATGTATGTATGTATGTATGTATGTATGTATGTATGTATGTATGTATGTATGTATGTATGTATGTATGTATGTATGTATGTATGTATGTATGTATGTATGTATGTATGTATGTATGTATGTATGCATGCATGCATGCATGCATGCATGCATGCATGTATGTATGTATGTATGTATGTATGTATGTGTGTGTGTGTGTGTGTGTGTGTGTGTGTGTGTGTATGTATGTATGTATGTATGTATGTATGTATGTATGTATGTATGTATGTATGTATGTATGTATGTGTGTATGTTTGTTTCCAAGATGGTGGCGTGGTAGGCCGCACTTTTGTGTTGTGCATTACATGTCGTCGTTTTGCAGTCTGCATCTGTGGTAACCGCCCTCATTAACGCTGTATGAGTTTGTAGTGTGTTTGGCTCATGTTCAGGATTATGTTGCTAAGTGTTTTAAAGGTAAAAACATCAAGTTTGCCTGTCATGCGAGTTCGCTGTTTGTGTTGGCACCAAGTAGCCAAGATGGCGGTTGTGTGATGTGTCAACCGGACTGCGTTTCAAAACATCACAAATTTAATGAAGGCTATTGTTACTGCTGATATCAAATTTCGAGAGGCCGTATTAATTAATATCGCAAGTTGAAGCAATGCCTTATTATAATCATACATGCCCAATGAGGTAGCCAAGAATTGGTTCAACTTCAAGTTATTCGATCTATGACAATAGAAACATGTCAAGTCAGCTCGACCTGATGGTTAGCGGTGAGCAAGGTTGCCACTCAAGTTCTAGAGATAAACCCAGATTTTTCTTCTTTAAAAAACCCAGAAATACCCAGATTATTTTATGCCTCAAATATACGGGATAGACGATGCTTACACAATCTTTTATTGCAACTTTAGCACAAATAAGCTGTGTGCTACCAATTTTTATTTATTTCTTCATTTTTATTTTATTTTTTATTACCAAAAATTCACAATTATATAAAAATGATTGTATTAACCCCCCAATATATGAACTCTTGAAAATGAGATATTTTAACAGTAACATACTTACAGTAGTTACATTAACAAAATGTTCCTCAAATCAAATATAAAACATAAGTTGTAACATGTTACTGTTGAAAATTGTCACTTGTCAGCGACTCGGCATCCATGTCGACAACTTCTCCTTCGTCAAGATTATTGCGTGAATCGACAACGTGGCATCTTGATTGTGAAGATCCAAAATCTTTGCATATCTCTGCTGACAACGTCCTTCACGCACATCTTCAACCACGCTTTTAATAGGATTAAACTTATGACAAACTCCATCTTTGACAACTGCTTACTTGGCTAGTTTTTGATTGGAAACTTTCACACAAAAGCTTCAGTGACATTTTTTGAGCAATTGTGCTGTCTGGAAACATCTTCTTGCATATTCAATCAAATGATCAGCTTGCGAAAACGGAGTATTATGTTCTGTCATTAAAGCCGACAACAGTATCTCCGCTTTACCCATTTTGTCTTGGAGACAGGGCTCTTTTGGTTTGATGAAAAACTTGTTAATGTTCAGTGTTTTGCTTTTGGCTTCAAAGTTTTTCATGTGCTTCTGTGTGCTTTTATGTGTCAATAAAGCTGTTTTGTTAGCATTAGTTAATGTACAGGAACAGACCGTACAAATCGCAGCATAGCGATTGCCAGAGTCCGGCTTTATCCAATCCTTCAGTTCGCTGTCTGTTAGCCAGCCATTCCTCACAAAAAGCCTGCTGATACCATGGCTTCACTTTTTTACGCGGTGGCGTGTGTGTCGTCATGCTGCTACAACTACCTAGCTTACCTTCATCATCGCTCATTTTATAATCTCATAATAAAAAAATAAAAAAAACTATATGCTGTTTATCTGCTTAAGTCTAAAATTTAAAAAGAATACTTTAAAACACATCGCAAAAATGACTGGGTATTGTAGATGATAGCCATTAACAGAATAACTGGAAATAGATAGCTGATGTAAACGAGTCAAAAAATAACGTCATTGATGTGGTTAAAAACAAGAATTAAATTTAAGTGGAAAAAAAATATATAAATCACATAATTTTTTACATTTAATTATAATATAAATATAATGTATAATGCTCAGTGCACAGAATATACATACATTGTAAATGCCAATTGTCAAATATACCCAGATTAATGCAGATTTGGGGAAAAATACCCAGATACCCAGACGGAAGCCCAAAAACCCAGATCTAGTTAAAAATACCTAGCTGTGGCAACACTGGCGGTGAGGTTCCCACGGTAGTAAGTGGATATTCTTAACACCTACTATAACAACACCCGAAGAGATTGTTACATAAACTAGGGATATTTGTGATAGATAAAAACGAAAAGGTCTTTGAAACTGAACTTTTCACCTACAAAAAAAAATATATTCATGTGTGAAGCCACTGGAAAGAAACAATGTTTTCGTTAGCAATGGCTAACCGGATACTGTAACCCCTCATTGTGAATGGAAAGATCTACTGACTTATTAATTTTGTACAATGCTGACACATGATTTGTAGCAGAGAAGAGACTTTTCCACGGCTTTGAGAGGTGTGTCAACTTGAAGCTCTCACGTTAGTAAGTGGAAATTCATAACATCGACTATAACAACACCCGAAAAGATGGCTACAGAAATTAAGGATATCAGTGAAAGACGAAAATTAAACAAGTCTTTAAAATTGACATTTTTATTTGTAAAGAATATATATTAGTTTATGAAGCCACCGGAAAGAAACTATAGCTTCGTTATCAATGGCGACAGGATACTGTCACCCCCTCATCGAAAATGGAAAGATCCACTGACCCTTACTATGGTGTGCTTTGCTGAAAGACACTTTACCACAGCGCGGACAGGTGTCAGATATATTATCTCAGACCTAAGAGTCTTTTATATTTGGTCATGCGCCCTAATATAACCGACTAGGTTGAACGGGACGCGCCTCGCCAAAACGAGGCAAAACGTTATTAAAAAAACAAAAAAGAAAAGGTGTCAGATTTTGTGTCAGGAGACTTTTGATGTCAGCTTGTTAACTTTGTACGAATTGAATTCAACGGATTATGAACGTTTGGCGATTGTTTCCTGGGCGGGGTTTAGCACACTTGCGGACTCTAAATGATTATCCGATACGATATGGTGTTTTTATACTATATGTAAATAAATTAAGGCTGCTGTAAAACTGGTAAGAAATATAAGTATATAAACCAATAAAACGGTATTGAACCAGTTTTACAAATAACGGTTCACATGAAACAAGGGACGTTTTGGGTTTTACCCTTCGTCAGCCACAAACAGGTGACAAAGACAAGAATTACATATAGGTTAGGGTTCCCATAATGTTTTGTTTAAAAACCGGGACATTTCCAAATTTTTACCTAAAAAACCCGGGACATTTTGTAAAAAAAACGGGACATGTTACAAATTAAGGTAAAGCACAAATAAATCTATTATATATTATATGTTGCACTTAAATTAAGATACTGGTATAAAAATACACACAATAACTAACACAACTTCCACTTTATCGTTGAAAAGTTTTTTCACGATGGCTGTTGTGCAGTCCATGGACTTTAAAGCTGTGGTTATGCACCGCCGTGTGATAAGCAAAGGTTGCTTCCTGTGCTGCCAATGATAACTGTTTTTCCATTTCCTTTTCACTCTGGGTTTTCGCATTTAAGAAATGACTTAAACTGCTGTTGGAAGCCTTACTTTCAACAGCACCTTTATGTTTTATCGTTTTCACGTGGTTGACTACGTCTGACCGACCACCATGTGAAATGCAAAATTTAGAGCTGCATAAAGTACATTCCACATTTTCATCTACACCTTTAATGAAGGGAAATTCTCTTGTAATGTTATCATTTATACTGCACTTACGTTTCGGCATTATGCAGATGAAAAACGATAAAAATAGTGTATAATAATGCTAATACGCATTAAATCATTTGGTAGATGCTCACTGAACACTGTTTTGGTTGACTTTCGAATTTTTGTTCGAGATTCAAACCGAGGGTCCACTGTAACTGGAAATTGATAAAGTAACACTACTAAAACACGGAATAAAATCCATTACCCAAAGATTTTTTTTTTCAGGAAGGACCCTTAAAAAGCGGGACATTTGGAATACATTCGGGACACCGGGACATTTTATAAAAAAACGGGACTGTCCCGGGAAAAATGGGACGAATGGGAACCCTAATATAGGTACTACAAAAACATACGATGATGAGAAACATTCACTAAATGGGCGATACAAGCAGATGGAAAAAGTAAACACCCACAGTGAGGAGCGAAAAAAGAACAATAATAATGCAAGAAAATCGTAAAACCTAAAAGAAATACCGAAAAAAGAAAGTAAATAATCAACGAAACGAAAAAAAGAATGAACAAAACTTCGGAACAAGTAAAAGTTCACTTAGCTAGATCAGTAGATGCTTGGAATAGAAGACCGTAAGTACTCTGTCCAAGAAATCTCTAAGGAAATGACGCATAAGATAGCGACAATTATAAAAGATACAAAAGGATACGAAACGAACCAAAACAAAAACATAAGAAGATAGATTGAAAAAAACAACGAACAAAGAAGAATGAAAAAGAGATTAAAGCTACCATAATTTATGTAAAATGATGTTGGACATTAAGCCCATCAGGAGATAAAACGCCCATTTGAAAAATAATACGATTCTCCAACGAAAAGCGAGTTCGGTCATCACCAACACATGAAAGGAGGGCAGTCACATGAATATCGGAATTACCTTAATGGTCAGGCCTATTGAAATGAACAGCCACCGGTAAATGTTTGCCATGATAGATGTCATTCAAGTGCTCACGAAACCTGTCTGCCAAACACCTGCCAGTTTCACCAATATAGGTAATGCCACACCGTGTGTGTATGTATGTATGTGGGTCTATGTAAGAATGTATGTATACATATTTAATAATTTGTTTATCTATAAAAAAATAGATTATACTTATATTTTAAAATAAAATACAAAAAAGGATTAGGAAAATGTATAATCACAAAGACATTCAACAACATGTTGTCGTGTCTGGTTGTTTACCGTAGATGATGAGGGATAAAATTATATCCCTTGAAAAAGGGAGGCAAAAGTAAGAAATTATGTTCAAAAACTTTAATTTATATCTCTTGCGGAAACAAGTCGGCAAAAATTATGTCTTTTTCAGAACTTTACACATTTGTAATATAACTCCGTTCAAAATCAAGAAAATTAGTTCCGAGCAAGCTGCAAAGTCTTCTATACGTGCTGCAGATTCTAAAAAGTTAAGACGTTGGCTTCACTTCTTCTCCTTCATTATTTCGACGGGTATCATCATCATCCGGTGCCATCCTCACATCGAAGGTCGGCTGAAAACGTCTTCTGCCTCTTGTCTTGATGGTGCACTCTGATAGACCATGTCCTGTCTTTTGTCTTGATGGTGCACTCTGATAGACTATGTCCTGTCCATCTCTTGATGTTTTCTCATTTAAAACGCTGTCTTCCTCTAGAACGTGTGCCTTCAACTCTTCTTGCTGTTGACTGGTGTTCTTGCTCGTAATTCGTAATACAAATGAAAACGAGGAATACTGCAGTAACACTACGTTAAACAAATAAGGTGAAGGCAGATACGTAGTTCAAGTCTTATTGGGACAAAGCGCAAAGGGTTACGATCACGAGGTCTTCGTCAGGGGAAAAACAAAACAAAGGTTGTCCAAAAACTATTTACATTGCCTCCATCTGTTGTAATAAATATTTACAGTATCTCCTTTTGTTCTAATAAATATTTACACTGTCTCCCTCTATTCTAATAAAGATTTACATTATCTCCATCTGTTGTAATAAATATTTACAGTATCTCCTTTTGTTCTAATAAATATTTACACTGTCTCCCTCTATTCTAATAAAGATTTACATTATCTCCATATGTTATAATAAATATTTACAATATCTCCATCTGTTCTAATAAATATTTACTATATCTCCATCTATTATAATAAATATTTACACTATCTCCATCTGTTCTAATAAATATTTACCATATCTCCATCTATTATAATAAATATTTACACTATCTCCATCTGTTCTAATAAATATTTACACTATCTCCATCTGTTCTAATAAATATTTACGCTATCTCCATCTGTTATAATAAATATTTACACTATCTCCATCTGTTATAATAAATATTTACGCTATCTCCATCTATTCTAATAAATATTTACACTATCTCCATCTGTTCTAATAAATATTTACGCTATCTCCATCTGTTCTAATAAAGATTTACACTATCTCCCTCTGTTCTAATAAATATTTACACTATCTTGTCACAGAGAGTTTATTGGTCGTAAATTGCCTATATTCTCTTCTTTTTCTTTCACCCGTATCCCCTATATATTGTCGCTCTTTACCTTTTTCCTGTGTTTTTCGCATTCGTTCGTTTGCGACTATATACATCACTATTTTCCCATTCTAACGTTTACCTGTTTCTTTTCTCAAAACTGAGAACGCAGTTATGACGTAACGTGTCAGTCTCTACAGAGACGGGAGAGCGTTAAAATGCATTCTATTTGCATTAGATGTCAGGACACGAAACTGTGACTTTCGCTTATCTCAGATATACGAGCAGACTATGTCTGCACTTTCAGCTGACAGGCGCGGTTTCTTCGGCTGAGCGCTCAGGAAAGGCGCGATAAATGACGTATCCTCGGCGCAGTTTGAGACATTTGTCTGGAAATTCCACCTGACACGACACTCATTGTGGGCCATGGTCTGCGTGAAGTGTGAAAACTGCCGGGGCATTGGAGACAAGCCGTCTGAGACTCGCAACTGACACGCGCACTCTCGGTCAGAAGGTGGCAGTTACGGCATGCGTTTAGGTGTTAAACGTAAGCGTTAAAGACGGAAAAGGGGAGAGTACTTCGTTTTGCGAAATTAAACGTTTACCTCTTTGTCTGGAAATAGATATTAACCAGAGTTTGAAACTTTCTTGTCATTCTCCAACTTGCAGTAGACAGAATCACTCGTGCTAGTGAATGAAGCTTGTATAGCGAAGCCATTAGTTTCTCGTCAAATTTGGCCGCGCTTCTAAATACCTATCTAGTGAATTATCCTAGTCGTTGTGAAACCGTAATTCTGTTTGGAGGTAAAATATCATATATATATTCTAGTATTTTGTGACGTGTTTAAAGTGTTAAATCGCTTATTTTATTTCTCTAGTTAGATTTGGTGCAGAGCGCTTAATTTATATAGTCTGTATTATTTTATAGGGACGAGTTACAGTGGAAAACAGAAATTATATTTTTAGCTTAAACTCAGTCGGCTATTAAGGAATTTAATTTAACTGCTAATAATCAGACGAGAATAAACTTTCTAAACTAACTTATAATGCTAGATGCTTCATGAGTGGTGACGGAACACGTAGGTATTCCTAATTCATGATGATTGATTTTTATATATAACTTATTTCACGGGAAAATTTAAATGATAAGATAAGCTACGCTTGCAGTTTAAATTATCAGTTATAGTATGTATAATTATTTGATATGTGTTCTTTCCATTTTATATAGTGAAACTGTGGTACCCAAACTTTGCCAGCGTTTGAGTAAAAGAGATAAATCTGTGAAGAAAATAACAAACATTCTTACCTTAAAGATTTGATGTATAACTTTTACAAGAACTTTAAGAGGTTAAAGAAGTAACGGGTCATCGAGCCTGATTTGATTCTTCCTGAGAAAACTCTAGTCATTTTTCCGCCTTGGTGGCAAGTAATATATTCCAACCAGTAAATTTCCCGACACTGTTGACAAGTGGTGGTGTTACCAACTAAATTCCTATATTGAGAAAAGGTGCCGACCTGACATTCCTCATTCGTTTGAAATCTAAGATGTTGACACTGTGCTAGCTATAAACGCTCGTGCCTGGACAATTTTATGTGACTTAAACAGACATCCAACACAATAGTATTCCCAAGAGAACGGTCCCGGAAGTGGTGAATTCAACCTGTCTTTTTGGACCTGGAGTTTTCTTGGCGCAAGATTACCATTGAAGATTCTGTATGGGTAAGTCCTAAAAATATTGTGTGTTTTTTTTGTTCCAGAAGTGGCTATCAAAGCTGTGAGTATGAAATGTGCACGTGTGCTCGTCTGAATGAATAGAGTGCCAGGTGGACGGAGTGATTTCTTTATTGTTGTAATTGGACACCCATTTTGCTATCTTAACTTTCTGTATGCAAGCATTGCTAATCCTATTTCCCTTAACATAGAGCAGAGATATCAAGTCTGTCCATACCTTTTAAGAAGGGGAAATATTAGACCTAATCCTATGTATCCTTGTTTCCTTGGGGCTATCACTTTCTTCCAACAGGACTGTGGGCATACCTCGAGGGATAAGATCTAACTGTGGGTCTATCATTCTTGTAGCATTCCTTGATTTTTGTTTATGATTTTTTTGTATGTGCTTGATGTGATTTGATATGTTGTGAGAGAAGTTTAGTCTTGATAAATAAACTACTCATAAAATTTATTCCAGCGTGTCGGTCAGTTCGTTTTCCCAAACTATTCATATAATCACTGTCATAGTTTTTTTTCCCACGGCTGTACGTCTAACTGTCGTCTTATGTGTGTATGTATGTGAGTGGATATATATATATATATATATATATATATATATATATATATATATATATATATATATATATTTCATATATATATATGTGTGTAGACTGTCTGACACTCACCTCAATATCTCGTAGAAGATAGGTGAAAGAGAGAAGATTTTCTTGATTTCAGAGACAGCCTCTATCACATTTCTACCATTTCACTCGTGGAAAATCTATTGCTATTACTATTTCTCGCTGTGATTATCACTTATTCTAATCTATTCAGAAGGGACCAACCCAAGTCTTAATTCTCCTATAAAAAAAATCTACGACAAATGGGGTCTCATCTATCGGGATTTTGAACTTTGAATAGGAAAACGAGACGACAAATATCTGCTCGTCTTTAAGATTCTTTATTCTGATATAGAGTAAGAGTGTGATGTCTTGTGAGTTTTGTATCTTTTAAAAAATAACTATCCCCTAGACATAACGATCTGTTTTATGGGCGTGCTGACCACACGGCTAATAATTGTTTTCCACAGCATTATTGAGCATTATACATTTGGTTTACAGGTTGATTTTGTCGGAATATATGTTATTACGGATTTTGTAATACTGAACGCTGGTAAAGTTTTGTGAGTGTATAACATTCACAGGGTTCTGAAGGAGTACGTGTTTGAGCTAAGCTAAGGAGCGCGATCAGACTATACGTCCTGTAATTGCCTCCCTTAACCTAACTATCTTCAGGGGTGAACTTATAGTGGATTAAAAAAATTAAGGGATTTTTTTTTCTCCTTAAAATTTTTTGCAATAATTATTTTGTTTCCACTGTAGCAACTTATTTTTCAGTGAGTAATCTTAACTACCATTTATTTGGCGTGGTCGTCTGCATTAGGTGCTTAATTGCCGATTAATAGCAGCGATAGTTAGATACTATTTATTTTTGGAGGAGGTATCCCAGGTTAAAGAATATCATCTTTTTGCATTTTTTTTTGTAATTTCTCGCAAGTGGTAGGAACCAGTGTATACTTTTCTTATCTCTGTCTCGTCTAAATCTCAGCCACTGACTTATTATGGCGGAGAGGGCAAAGCTTAGACAGCACCTCAGGGACGAGGCGAGAGAAGAAGGTTTGGACGGAGAAGAAGCGAAAGCTTTTGTCAGGGACGAACTTGACAGATATGACGCGGAGAGGAAAGCAGCTGAAGCTAAAGAGGAAAAAGAAGAAGCAAGGAGGAAAGAAGCGGAAGACCGTCTATTACAACAGAAGAAGATTGAGGAGGAAATGGAAATTCGCAGGATGCAGCATGAGAAGGAGAGGGAGGAGAGACAGCATGAGAAGGAGAGGGAGGAGAGAGAGGAAGAGAGAAGGAGAGACAGCATGAGAAGGAGAGGGAACAGAGACAGCACGAGTTGGCGCTTAAAACTCTAGAGTTCCAAAGTCGTGGTGCTGCCTCTACCTCCAGCAGTGGAGAGTCTTCTCCTCATTCTTCCTTAACTGATCAAACTAACCCTCAATCTCTTCAACTCAACGCTATGTCCTTTGCTCTTGAATCTTTCCCTTGTCCTAATGAGAAGATTGACACATGGCTAGAAAAATTTGAGAAAATTGCAACCCTGTACGGTTTAGAGAGGTCGCGTTGGTGTATGAAACTTTCCCAGGCCCTTAAAGGTTCTGCTTATGATGTTTATTCTAAACTGGAAAGTGGCCAACAAGACAACTATGACTTGTTGAAGAAAGCTTTCCTTGAGCGCTTTGAAATGAACGCGCGAAAGTTTCTGCAACTGTTTCGCAACAGCAGGAAGGAGAGCTCTGAAACTTTTCAGCAGTTCTCATCTCGTCTAAAGGGATACTTGACAAAGTGCCTTGAGCTTTCACAGCTCCCCTCTACCTATGAAGGTCTGGAGGAATTTGTTTTAACAGAACAAATAAAGAACACTTTGTCTGCTGATACCCGGAGATTTCTAGCTGAGCAGGGTGCAGAAAAGCTCGAAGACATCTTAGAAAAGTCTGAGCGATATCACAATGCGCTGGCTGAACTACCGGCCACAAAACGTAAACCGACAGAAGAGCATTTTCGGAAAAATAATCTAGACCAATCTTCTCATGCTTCTCATGCGTCTAATCCGAATAACCATAGAGAAACTGGACCTCAAAACCCCCCTCCTGAAAAATCTAAGTTCTACAAAACCAAGTACCCCAGCAACCACAGTAAACAGTCTGATCAACCCGACCGCCCTTCATGGCAGCGTGGCCAGAAAGGTCAAGGTGACAAAGAGAAAACCCCTGAGCACGGGACTAATGATCAGAGTGAGCACACCGAGCCTAAACGCATCGGATGCTTATTAACAGTCTCGCAAGGCGGAATTATTGACAGTGATTCCCAACCTGTTGGGGATACACCCTCAACGCGAGGTACTGTTACTTTGAACGGTTCTCAAACTTCTTGTTTATTTGACACGGGGCTTTCGTATGATTGCATTGTTGCCAGAAACCTGGTTAAACCCGGTCAAGAGACAGGAGAGACCGTCCAACTTTGTGGAGTTCGTAAGAGTGATGCACCTACAGCGCTTCCCATCGCATTGGTGGAGATCCACTCTGATTTTGTCAGAGGTGTGATCAAAGCGGCTGTTATGGATGATCCCATCTACCCAGTCATACTTGGCGGAAGATACGTGTGTATTGGGAAACCGGAAGAGCCGATTGTGGCAGCAGTAACTACAAGAGGGCAAACCAAGAAGGAACGGGAGCCTGCGCCTAATTTGTTACCCATGGAACTTAAAGAAGCGCAACAAAAGGACCCTACTTTGGCACCCTGCTTTAGGAAACTGCCCATGGCTAAGGAACCCAGACAGCACGGGGACATTTTTTCTAAGGATGGCGTACTTTATCGCAGAACGGGCAAGCCTGACCAAGGTTACAACCAGCTCCTAGTACCGAAACAGTACAGAAGCCAAATCCTAGAAATGGGGCACTCTCTTCCCTTCAGCGGACATATGGGACAGAACGCCACAAACCAACGGATAACCACTCATTATTGGTGGCCAGGAGTAAATACTGATATTATCAGATATGTCAAATCCTGTGCCCAGTGCCAACGTGTGCCACCCAAGCAACGGGCACCCCCAGTCTCTTTGGGTGAAATGCCAATAGTGGGAACACCATTCGAACGGGTTGTGATCGACATTTTAGGACCCTTAGAAAGGACTAAAAGAAGGAACAGGTTTATCCTGACCTTAGTCGATACATGCACTTTATGGGCAGAAGCTATCCCGCTAACATGCGCAGATGCCAAGCATGTCGCAGAAGCCCTCGTGCAGATTTTCACTCGGTTGGGATTCCCTCAACAAGTGTTGACGGATAACGGATCTCCATACCGAAACCTGTTGATGGATGAGATCGTTAAGATCTTGAGGACCAAACACATCTACACAAAGCCTTATACTCCGGCCGAAATGGGCTCGTGCAACGTGTTAATGGAAACCTGAACATGATGCTAAGTAAACTGGCACAAGTGAAACCTGAAGATTGGGATCTTTGTATTCCTGCAGCTTTATTTGGCTACAGAGAATCTCCTCATACTTCCACAGGATTTCCGCCAGCTACGCTTTTATTCGGCAGATCCATCAAGGGCTCGCTTGAAGCCTTACTTTGGTCGCTGACAGACCAGAAGGCTGATGAGACAGTTGTCTCAGCAAGTAAATATGTGTCGGATTTAAAGGAAAGGTTGAAACTAGGATGGGACCTAGCAACGACCAACTTTAAGCGAGCACGCACAAAGCACGCTAACCGATACAGGAAAGTCACGAAAGAGAGAGAACTGGAAGCAGGAGAGAAAGTTTTGGTGTTACTCCCTACCGGAAACAACCAACTGAAGATCGGATGGCAAGGGCCGTTTACCGTCCTGAAAAAGATTTCTAAGGCTAACTACCAGATCTCTATTGAAGGAAAGGAAAAGGTTTTCCATTTAAATCTCTTAAAGAGATACTCGGAAAGACCAGTGCCGACCTCCGACCATCTCCTGACGATCGCCAAAACTGACGAAGATGACGATAGTGGCAGGGAAATTCCACCGCAATCACAGGACATCTTTGAAAAATGTCAGAAGCGGCGACGCTCTTTCAAGCGCGCATGGGAGACATTCCAGAGAAAGGAAACTTTGGGAGAAGACGTGAGTAGGAATTGGACAGAGATGGAGGGGGAGATGAGAGGGAAGAAGACAGACACCCTGAAGCTACGGATATAGGAAATTTAATTCCATAACGTAAACATGGAGTACTACCATATCTTAAAGGGGGGACGTTCTGTCACGGAGAGTTTATTGGTCGTAAATTGCCTATATCTTCTTCTTTTTCTTTCACCCGTATCCTCTATTTTTATTATCGCTCTTTACCTTTTTCCTGTGTTTTTCGCATTCGTTCGTTTGCGACTATATACATTACTATTTTCCCATTCTAACGTTTACCTGTTTCTTTTCTCAAAACTGAGAACGCAGTTATGACGTAACGTGTCAGTCTCTACAGAGACGGGAGAGCGTTAAAATGCATTCTATTTGCATTAGATGTCAGGACACGAAACTGTGACTTTCGCTTATCTCAGACATACGAGCAGACTATGTCTGCACTTTCAGCTGACAGGCGCGGTTTCTTCGGCTGAGCGCTCAGGAAAGGCGCGATAAATGACGTCTCCTCGGCGCAGTTTGAGACATTTGTCTGGAAATTCCACCTGACACGACACTCATTGTGGGCCATGGTCAGCGTGAAGTGTGAAAACTGCAAGGGCATTGGAGACAAGCCGTCTGAGACTCGCAACTGACACGCGCACTCTCGGTCAGAAGGTGGCAGTTACGGCATGCGTTTAGGTGTTAAACGTAAGCGTTAAAGACGGAAAAGGGGAGAGTACTTCGTTTTGCGAAATTAAACGTTTACCTCTTTGTCTGGAAATAGATATTAACCAGAGTTTGAAACTTTAGTTGTCATTCTCCAACTTGCAGTAGACAGAATCACTCGTGCTAGTGAATGAAGCTTGTATAGCAAAGCCATTAGTTTCTCGTCAAATTTGGCCGAGCTTCTAAATACCTATCTAGTGAATTATCCTAGTCGTTGTGAAACCGTAATTCTGTTTGGAGGTAAAATATCATATATATATTCTAGTATTTTGTGAAGTGTTTAAAGTGTTAAATCGCTTATTTTATTTCTCTAGTTAGATTTGGTGCAGAGCGCTTAATTTATATAGTCTTTATTATTTTATAGGGACGAGTTACAGTGGAAAACAGAAATTATATTTCTAGCTTAAACTCAGTCGGCTATTAAGGAATTTAATTTAACTGCTAATAATCAGACGAGAATAAACTTTCTAAACTAACTTATAATACTAGATGCTTCATGAGTGGTGATGGAACACGGTATTCCTAATTCATGATGATTGATTTTTATATATAACTTATTTCACGGGACAATTTAAATGATAAGACAAGCTACGCTTGCAATTTAAATTATCAGATATAGTATGTATAATTATTTGAGATGTGTTCTTTCCATTTTATATAGTGAAACTGTGGTACCCAAACTTTGCCAGCGTTTGAGTAAAAGAGATAAATCTGTGAAGAAAACAACAAACATTCTTACCTTAAAGATTTGATGTATAACTTTTACAAGAACTTTAAGAGGTTAAAGAAGTAACGGGTCATCGAGCCTGATTTGATTCTTCCTGAGAAAACTCTAGTCATTTTTCCGCCTTGGTGGCAAGTAATATATTCCAACCAGTAAATTTCCCGACACTGTTGACAAGTGGTGGTGTTACCAACTAAATTCCTATATTGAGAAAAGGTGCCGACCTGACATTCCTCATTCGTTTGAAATCTAAGATGTTGACACTGTGCTAGCTATAAACGCTCGTGCCTGGACAATTTTATGTGACTTAAACAGACATCCAACACAATAGTATTCCCAAGAGAACGGTCCCGGAAGTGGTGAATTCAACCTGTCTTTTTGGACCTGGAGTTTTCTTGGCGCAAGATTACCATTGAAGATTCTGTATGGGTAAGTCCTAAAAATATTGTGTGTTTTTTTTGTTCCAGAAGTGGCTATCAAAGCTGTGAGTATGAAATGTGCACGTGTGCTCGTCTGAATGAATAGAGTGCCAGGTGGACGGAGTGATTTCTTTATTGTTGTAATTGGACACCCATTTTGCTATCTTAACTTTCTGTATGCAAGCATTGCTAATCCTATTTCCCTTAACATAGAGCTGAGATATCAAGTCTGTCCATACCTTTTAAGAAGGGGAAATATTAGACCTAATCCTATGTATCCTTGTTTCCTTGGGGCTATCACTTTCTTCCAACAGAACTGTGGGCATACCTCGAGGGATAAGATCTAACTGTGGGTCTATCATTCTTGTAGCATTCCTTGATTTTTGTTTATGATTTTTTTGTATGTGCTTGATGTGATTTGATATGTTGTGAGAGAAGTTTAGTCTTGATAAATAAACTACTCATAAAATTTATTCCAGCGTGTCGGTCAGTTCGTTTTCCCAAACTATTCATATAATCACTGTCATAGTTTTTCCCACGTCTGTACGTCTAACTGTCGTCTTATGTGTGTATGTATGTGAGTGGATATATATATATATAAAAATAATAATAATAATAATAATAGCCCCTTCAGTCATAACTGACTATGGGAATGCGCCCCTGAGGTGGCAGCCCTCAGCTGCTTATTTTCCTGGTGCTCCTTTCGACGTTTTCTCCTCACCTCTGCTTCTTGTGTGAGCCTCTCTTCGCCCAATTTCATATATATGTGTGTAGACTGTCTGACTCAATCTAAATTCTGTCGTAGAAGATAGGTGAAAGAGAGAAGATTTTCTTGATTTCAGAGACAGCCTCTATCACATTTCTACCATTTCACTCGTGGAAAATCTATTGCTATTACTATTTCTCACTGTGACTATCACTTATTCTAGTCTATTCAAAACGGACCAACCCGTCTTAATTCTCCTATAAAAAAATCTACGACAAATCTCCATCTGTTCTATTAAAGATTTACACTATCCCCCTCAGTTCTTATATATATATATCTTTACACTATCTCCATCTGTTCTAATAAAGATTTACACTATCTCCATCTGTTCTAATAAATATTTACGGTATCTCCATCTGTTCTAATAAAGATTTACACTATCTCCCTCTGTTCTAATAAATATTTACACTATCTCCATCTGTTGTAATAAAGATTTACACTATCTCCCTCTGTTCTAATAAATATTTACACTATATTCATCTGTTATAATAAATATAAATATATTCTTCATCTCTTATAAAAAATATTTAACACTATATTCATCTGTTATAATTAAATATTTAACACTGTCTCCATCTGTTATAATAAATATTTAATACTATATTCATCTGTTATAATAAATATTTACAATATCTTCATCTGTTATAATAAATATTTACACTATGTTCATCTGTTATAATAAATATTTACACTATCTCCATCTGTTATAATAAACATTAACACTATATTCATCTGTTATAATAAATATTTACACTATCTTCATCTGTTATAATAAATATTTAACACTATATTCATCTGTTATAATAAATATTTAACACTATCTCCATCTGTTATAATACATATTTAACACTATATTCATCTGTTATAATAATTATTTACACTATCTTCATCTGTTGTAATAAATATTTACACTATCTTCATCTGTTATAATAAATATTTAACACTATCTCCATCTGTTATAATAAAGATTTAACACTATCTCCATCTGTTATAATAAATACTTACACTATCTTTATCTGTTATAATAAATATGTAACACTATCTCCATCTGTTATAATAAATATTATCACTATCTCCATCTGTTATAATAAATATTTAACACTATATTCATCTGTTATATTAAATATTTACACTGTCTGCATCTGTTGTAATGAAGATTAACACTATCTTCATCTGTTCTAATACAGTTTAACATTATCTCTGCTCTTCTAATAAAGATTAACATTATCTCAATCTGTTCTAATAAAGATTAACACAATCTTCATCTGTTCTAATAAAGTTTAACACTATATTCATCTGTTATAATAAATATTTACACTGTCTCCATCAGTTCTAATAAAGATTAACACTATCTTCATCTGCTCTAATAAAGTTTAACATTATCTCTGCTCTTCTAATAAAGATTAATATTATCTCCATCTGTTCTAATAAAGATTAATACAATCTTCATCTGTTCTAATAAAGTTTAACACTATCTCTATCTGTTCTAATAAAGTTTAACATTATCTCCATCAGTTCTAATAAAGTTTAACATAATCTCCATCTGTTCTAATAAATATTTACACTATCTTGACCTGTTCTAAGAAATATTTACACTATCTCTGCTGTACTATTAAAGAGTTAAATTACCTCTGTCTGCTCTAATAAAGATTAACACTATCCCTGTCCGTTCTAAAAGAGATTTTCATTATCTCCCTCTGGTCAAATAAAGATTTACATTATCTCCCTCTGTTCTAATAAAGATTTACACTATCTTCCTCTGTTCTAATAAAGATTTACATTATCCCCCTCTGCTCTAATAAAGATTAACACTATCTCTGTCTGTTCTAATAAAGATGTTCATTTTCTTTTTCTAGTCTAATAAAAATTTACGTTATCTCCCGTTGTTCGTATACAAATTTACATTATCTCCCTCTGTCCTAATAAAGACGTAGACTAGCTATTTTCGCTCACATTTCTGATAATACACGTAGTTTTATTATACATTTAAAGAGTTAAAAAAAAATTCAGTTCTGTTATATTCGTGTTTTGTTTAAAACTGAAGAAGAAAATTAATCGAAACGTCCAACACTGAGATGTATGTATCTGTTTGTCTTTTTTTGTGCATGTGGCGGTGGGGGTGGGGTAGCGTTAAAAAATTACATGACTTGTCTCTCATTAATTTTCTGTCCATTTGACAAAATCTCGCGATAATCCACGTCTCTGAACCTCATTGTAAAGCTAATCTATCCTCAGCGGAGAACTAGCTGTACTCAGCACGGTTCCTATAATGGTTGATTTAGCCAGTAGATTGTGTTTGCGGACACCGGCTCTGGTCATCCAGTTTTCTGGTCGTCTGATAGAAACGTGGGCTGGCAATTCCGTCGGTGATCATTAATCAGATCTGTATGGACACAGTAGAAGGTCAGGGAAATGATAGTCGCTTTTCTTCTCTTCTGTTCTCTATATTGTCCACTTTTTATGACATCTATGTTTGTCTCATTCTTTTTTTTTTTTCGCTTAACACGCATTCTTCGTTGTATTTCTCTTTCCCCCCCACCCTTCCCTTCTATTACAATTTATTTTAACCTCAGTGATTGCTTTTCTTTTCCTGTTCAGTAACTGCGTGTTTTTCCAATCAGTCTGTGTAACCTAGTTTTCGCTGTTCAGTACTTGTTTCAGCTTTCGTTAATTACACTGGACAACAGCCAAAATGTATCCGAGACAAAAGTAGTTATTTTTAACTAATTTGGACATGCTGATCACGAATATGAACTTAAAAATCGCGAATTAGCTCTAGTTTTCAAGATCGGGGGGGTTAAGTAGGCTGGTGGCTTTACCTTCCCGATGCGAATGACCCAGTCCTTCTCTTTTCTATAGCTCTGGCGCGTGATTGACCACGAGAAGGATAGCCTTGAGCGCCAATTGGATGACGCAATCTGTAGCAGTCATTGCAACCACATTTCCTCCTTGTCATCATTTGTGTTGTGGATTCTGCGAGTGCAGACGTGTCGTTCAAGATGCCTCGTGAATGTGTGAACAGTGCGGATTATTTTTGCTATATTTGCGGACAAATAACTTTGCTATCACAAAAGCGACCCATTACACCGATGATAAAGAAAGCTTACACCCTTTATTCTGGTTGTGAGATCGGTAACCAGGACCGGTATTGGGCCCCACACATATGTTGTCAATCCTGTGCAACGAATCTGCGCTGCTGGTTGAACCGAAAAAGACGATCGTTGCGTTTTGCAGTTCCAATGGTGTGGAGGGAACCGACAAACCATCTTAATGATTGTTACTTTTACATGACTCCTCCAATTGGACATGGTATTTCTAAGAAGAAAAAGCGGCATGTGACCTATCCGAAAATTCCCTCTGCTATGCGGCCAGTGCCTCACAAGGAAGGACTTCCTGTTCCAGAATCTTATACTCTGGATGATGAAGAAGATAATAAGGCCAGTAGACATCCGTCACCTGTGAAAGCATCTACATCAAGAGATCCTGATTTCTTGCCTATTGAAGAGTCTGCACAGCCACATAAAATTACCCAGAGTGAATTGAATGATCTAGTGAGAGATCTGGAATTGGCAAAAAATAAAGCAGAGCTGTTGGGGTCCAGACTGCAGCACTGGAATCTTCTGGAAGAGAATGTGCATGCGTCTGTGTTTCGTGCTCGGCAAAAAGATCTGCTTCCATATTTCAAAATGACAGAAAAACCTCATTGCTTGCGTTGATATAGTGGGTCTGATGGCAGCACTACACATCAACTACAAAGACGACGATTGGAGGCTGTTCATTGATTTGGTCCAAGTTGAGCTTAAAAGATGTGCTGCTCCATAATGGTAACGTTTTACCATCTGTTCCACTCGGGTATGCCGTCCACATGAAAGAAACATACAACAACATGAAACAACTGTTACACACCATCAACTATTACAAGTATACGTGGCAGATTTTTGGTGACCTGAAGGTCATTGCCATCTCGATGGGGCTACAGCAGGGTTACACAAAGTTTTGATGTTTCCTCTGTCTGTGGGACAGCCGTACCAGGACTTCCCACTACAAGAAAAAGGATTGGCCCCAACGACAATCACTTGAACCGGGGAAAAAGAATGTACTTAACGAACCACTTGTAGAATCCAACAAGATCTTGCTCCCTCCTCTCCACATCAAACTTGGACTAATGAAGAATTTTGTAAAGGCCATGGATGGAAATGAGGCAGGATTTTTATACCTTCGTGATAAATTTCCAAGACTTAGTGAGGCCAAAATCAAGGAAGGTGTATTTGTCGGTCCACAGATACGTCAGCTCTTCCGAGATCAGAGTTTTGATGATATCCCTACAGGTGATGAAAAGTTAGATTGGAATGCTTTCCAGCAAGTGGCCACAAACCTTCTAGGAAACAATAAGGCTGATAATTACCAGGAGCTTGTAGAAACCCTCTTGCAGCGCTACGAGAGACTAGGGTGCAACGTCTTTGAAATTACACTGTTTACACTCTCATCTGGATTTCTTCCCTGCTAACTGCGGTTCTGTCAGTGACAAGCATGGGGAACGATTTCATCAGGACATTACTACCCTCAAAAAAAGGTACCAAGGGAAATGGAATGCAGCAATGCTAGCAGACTATTGTTGGACCCTTGTGAGAGATGCTCCAGAAACTCATTACAAGCGACAGGCAAAAAGGCGTCGCTGTGAATCATTTCCGCTAAGAGCATTATTATCAAATGGTATGTAAATGGAAATGTTTAAAACTTGTTTTATAGATATTTAGAAAAACTAGAGCTAATCTGGTGTTTTAACGGCCATTTTCATATTCAGCAGCCCAAACAACATAAAGGTAACTTGGTTTTATCTCAGATACACACAAAAAGTCAAAATTTGTTGTCCAGTGTTATCTTTAGTATATCTCCCATATCCATACCCAGTGTCCCCACAATGGGTTGCTCTCGAGACTAGTCTGTCGGCAAAATGAATGAAGTAATTAACTTTAACAGAGCAAAAAAAAAAAAAAAAAACTGCAGCACTTTAATATGTATTGTAGGATATAGAGTAAAAAAATTTGTTCCCTCGTTGTGGCGAGGCACGATACGTTCAAACTAGACACAGGGTCCGTCGGTTCTGACAGGGCTCATTTCAAATATTAAAGACTATGCTGTTTTATTGATTCCGTTATATTAAGGAGCATGTCCAAATATGATAGACCATCTGGTCCAGTGTGCGATATAGATCTCTTTCTTCCTTGTAACCCTTTATACCTCTGTGATATAAGATTGCGACATAGTTGGTGGCTTTGTCTTTTAGTTGGTGGCTTTGTCTTTTAGTTGGTGGCTTTGTCTTTTAGTTGGTGGCTTTGACTTTTAGTTGGTGGCTTTGTCTTTTAGTTGGTGGCTTTGTCTTTTAGTTGGTGGCTTTGTCTTTTAAACCAGAGCTTTGGAGATGAGCCGGGAACTGCAACATGAAGCAGTGGAGAATTTTGCCCGGAGTTGGAGCGGAGCCGGAGCTGGAGCGCAGAGAAACTTGACTGCTCCACTGCTCCAGATTTTTTTTTTTCCATTTTCAATCCACAGTGAATATAATAGTACAGTTTAAAAATAGAATAAAATATTTAATGTGAAACCCAATTTGCAGTTTCTATATTTTCCCCCACATTTTTCCAGGGTTAATTTAACTCAGGAAATTTATTTCAAAAATTTGAACGCAAAAACAAAATGTGACATCAGTATGATGAAAGATCAGCTCGGTCAGAACTCAAAATAACAACGCATTTGAATTATTTAAATGTTGACAACACAATAAACTTACTCAGTCGACTTGTTATTTTTTTATTTAAAATTGCCAGATTAAAAAAAATACATAAAAAACAGACCAAATTCTCCCAATCACGTGTCAAGTTTGCATAATGTATTAACTTTAACCACCCAAAAAAAAAAATAATTAATTAAAGCTTTAGTATATGAGGAGAACTACCGTAAAGCTTTAGTATATGAGGAGAACTACCGTAAAGTTTTAGTATATGAGGAGAACTACCGTAAAGTTTTAGTATATGAGGAGAACTACCGTAAAGTTTTAGTATATGAGGAGAACTACCGTAAAGTTTTAGTATATGAGGAAAACTACCGTAAAGTTTTAGTATATGAGGAGAACTACCGTAAAGCTTTAGTATATGAGGAGAACTACCGTAAAGTTTTAGTATATGAGGAGAACTACCGTAAAGTTTTAGTATATGAGGAGAACTACCGTAAAGTTTTAGTATATGAGGAGAACTACCGTAAAGTTTTAGTATATGAGGAGAACTACCGTAAAGTTTTAGTATATGAGGAGAACTACCGTAAAGCTTTAGTATATGAGGAGAACTACCGTAAAGTTTTAGTATTTGTGGAGAACTACCGTAAAGCTTTAGTGGTAAGTCTTAAGTATTTTTACTAGTATATCATATAGCAGGTACATTATAAAAGAAGGACGGCCCAGAACAAGGGCACGAGGTTCAGCAAAACTGCGGAAAAGGCATCATGTAACCGGTGGAACAACCGCACAGGGATGGAGAATTCAGGACAGTAATTTATATAGGATTAAAAATTGTTACTTTCAATGGTTAATTGCCTCAAGATGGCAGCATGAATAAAAACCAGGAGTGAACTTTGAAGTTGCAACAAAGGTGGAATGGGTTCGATTTCCAACGCAGGCGGTAAAAAGACAACAGGAGTCTGACACTTGGGAGACATGGCTCCTTCGCATTCCTCCACTTGAGAGTGTAAAGGAGATATAAGTGCCGAAACACTTGTCTGATAGTTGGTAAGAGTGTGTGTGTGTGTGTGGGGAGGGGGGGGGAAGCGAGCAATATCTGATGATCAGATTGCTTCCAGTTGTAAAGCTGAGTTTAGCGTTTCCAGTCATCATAGTAACACATTTTTATTGTGTTACTACTTTCTGAAAACCATAACAAGACACATGTTACTGCGGCAACAAAAGTTAGCCATGGCTTAAACAAGAAATAAAACTCTGCCCACATGACTGATACCGGAGCAAAACTGGAGCAGTCACTATCGATACCGGAGATGAGCTGAAGCGGAACCGGAGCAGTTACTATCGATACCGGAGCAGAGCCGAAGCAGAACCGGAGCAGTTACTATCGATTAAAAAATGTGATTGCCCCCAAACCCTGATTTAAACGTTCATTAAAGAGCACGAGGTCACAAAATGCAGTTGGCACCTTTGCAGTAAGCCTGTACCTGATCACTTCATGTATTTTGTAGTATCGGTTCCTGTAGGAATTTCTTTTAACATTATGAGCTCCAAGCCGCATGTATGATATAAACAGAAGCATATGAGCGGTATATCAAGGGAGCCAATAACAGTGGGTGATTGATTTGCTATTTACTCTGTGGTTTTACACGAATCGGCTGCACTGGGTGCAGACTGGGAATACATGGTGTCTGGTTTTAGGAAGAGAGCAATCTTCCCTTGTCAAGATGGCGACTTGAATATTGATGGTTGCGAAAGTCTCCTTTTTTTTTTTTTAGCGAATCTGAAGCGGTTTGCGATATCATTTGTTAAGTTCAAGCCAGCATTGACATGTTTGACAATGAAGTAGCTTCGAAGCACATGCTACGATCTTAGTCATGACGAATGACCCCCAAGTCTAAGGAGCCGTGGTAGCACAGTGGTTAGTGCATTGGCTTCCCAGCTCAGTGGTCCATGGTTCAATCCCCAGTTTAAGTGGGATTTTTAAGACCGGAAACGGCCCCGGGGCCGACCCAGCCTCATGAATTGGGTACCAGAGCAACTCTGGGAAGGTTAAGGTGGCCGGCGTGATGCTGACCACATCACCACTAGTGTGCCAATGGTCAAGAAAATATGGGCCTAACACCATATTCCCAATATGCCATAATGGGCGGGTAACGGGATCCTTTACCCTCCTCAGGTGATCCTATATGCCGAGAGACTGAATGGCTACTGGGTAAGCAGTCGTGAACATTGGCTGCCGGGGGGGGGGGGGGGGGGCGGGGTGACACTAGGCAAAAGGACTCCCTTAGGGACACCCCTTGCCTCTTTTCTGGCCTCGTAAAAAAATCAAGATCACAAAGCATTATATGAACACACAGCCTAATACTATCCGTAGACCTTAGGTCTAAATTGAATGTGGCGCGCCTCGCCAACACGAGGTAACACTTCTAAATAAAAGTAAAAATATCCTTGTCTATGTTAAACCATGAACACAAGCCATCATCATCGTTACCATAGCGATCCTTGCGGATAATGTTGTCATCACTGCGGCTAGTTCCCTTGCAGGAAGCCTGCACCAAGCAGCTACACGTTCTCCCACATGTGGTTTGTGTGGACATTTATTTTATCTGCTTATGTTGCCAGCCTCATGCAGAACTTCATTTAGTTGCCCTGTACGAGTTGCCCCAAGTGTGCAGGCGTTAAGTTAAATTCAAGCTACTGTAGTATTATGCCTGACGGAACAGCCCTAAGTATACCTTTAGACCGGATTATACCAATTGTTAATTTAGAATAGGCTGTTTTTTTAATTCGAGTACAATTTGGGCTAGGACACTTTAAACCAGGAGAAGCATTTAGGCTAGACCCAAGTACACACCAGTAATCGAAAATACAGCTCCATCGCCTCGATCTTCAATGTAGTTTCTAGCTTTTTTTTTTTGGCATTAAAGTGAAAATCGTTGGCTGTCAGCAAAAACAAATAAACGGGGATATATAATATAGATATCATGCTAAACCCAAATAATCTTCCCCCACGTTGGCTGTGTTATATGATTAGGAACCTGTAGGGGTACAATAAAGCACACATTTTAAATCTATACACGTGATTTGTTGAATTAAAGCTTGTAATGCGCAAAAGCCAGAGAGCCTATAAATATATGATTCATGTATTCATGAACCCGCAGAGCTAACTTTTGTGGAAGAATGTATTGATTTTTAAGGGTTTATTCTCAAGAAGCAGGCGGCCAGTGAATTGTTTTCTTCATTTTTGTGTGTTTGTAAAACCATTTTTGTCTCTGCTCATTCATGTGTAAAACATTTCAAGAAAATTTATTGTATACAATCAGACAAAAAGTAAATGCTTTATTCTATCTCCACTTCGGCTAGATTTGAGAAAAACGTGTTCAAAGTTTTTGGGTTACAAGATGAAAGAAGGATATATCATATTAAAATGAAATTTTATATGGTGATCTAAACAGTTAGCTGTACGATATTGTGCAGGATGATAGATTAAACTACCTGATCTCCATTTATGGCCTCGGGTCAATTTTGACCAAAAGTGGAGATGGAATAAGGCAGTACTGATGCGACGATTTAAATGGCAATATGTTTTTGTGAAGCTACTACACATGATAGGAAACTCTATACAGAGCGATACAATGGGAGGTAATCTGATCATCAGAAGTAGTCCACCCGTTGATCATGTGTTTCGGTCCTTTAATCTCCTTTACACTTTAAGGGGGTACTGAATCTCAAGTGTCAGCTTCCTGTTGTCTTGTGCAGAGAATTGTACCCACTCCACCTTGGTTGCAGCTTTCAACTCCATTTCTGTTTTTGCTGCCAGCTGGAGGCAATTGTGAAAGTAAACCTTATGTTAACAATTTATTACACGAGCATAACAACATTAAAGTGTTCCGCTATTCTGTAAATACACAGTTTATGTTGTCCTAGTATTTAATGCGAACGTGCAGAATAAATTAACAGTTGCATCATCATCTTCTTCTTAAATTTCTAGCTTCTGACTGACAAAGTCGTCAATCGCCGTCACGCCTAGTGGCATCTTGTAGGGCATCAACAAACTGTCCCCACTTTACTCAGTCTGTGATCATCACGTCTAGTGGCGTCTTACAGGACATCAACAAACTGTCCCCACCTAACTCGGTCGGTGGCCATCCTTTGTGCAGTGCACCAGCTCTGGTTTATGCTTTGTATCTCGGCTTCTGCAGTTCTCCGTCAGGTTGCTTTGATCGGCTTTTCTTTTGTCTTCCTTCTGGGGTTCCATAGTCAACCAGTTTTGTTGTTTTATTGTCCAGTTTCGTCTGAGGACATGGCCAACCCAATTCCAACATCTACCTGTAAGGATGTTGGGCATATCCTCCTGATTGCTCCGAGTACGCAATTCTTTGTCGATGATGTTAATAGGACACATCATTCGGAGAATTTCCTTTAAAGCAGGTTCCGTGGATTGTCCAAATTTAAAGTACATGATGATGTCACAGCCAATGATTTAAACTGTTGCCATAATTTCTGCATCTGTTGTACACGTACCATCCTGCGTGACTCTTGACTGATTAACATAACCCTGTAACTTCTGGTTCAGGAATATCTACATTTTATCATTGACATATTTTCTCTGTCTGCACAATTTTCTTCTCGTACTAATTTGGGGCTGAAATCAGATCCAGTAAGCATGCCGCTAATGCAACCAAAGTAGCGAAGCTATTACCATTTAGTTCACATTTTCTGGTCTCTGACAGTTCATAAGTCCGTCCTTCTTCTCCTTCGTCATTCACTCTCAAATAACCAGTCTCTTATAAAGCTGACAGTCCCTCTAAAGTTTCTGTCGTCACTGTACAGTTTCTCCCTCATCTGGGTTAGAGAAGACCATGATGCCGCCCTGCTCTTCTCGTGGAGTAGACAGTTTTTGGAGTACGTGTTTTGTAACCGCACGAGTGGTAAAGAGGAAAATTCGAGTAGAATTATTTTTATGAGATTGACTTTTTATGATTGAGTGCCAAAATTGGCAGGTTTTTAATTATTGTGTGTTGTTTCTGTTACAAGTATTGCATTACTGCTTCTTCTATATCTCTCGCTTGCTCGCGGTGAATGACGCGATCGTCTCTTCCTTTTAGCCATCTTATCATTTTGATCCATAATAATAAGTTTGCAATACTTTAAATTAAAATTGTTGTCCTAATAAAAGAAACTTATATTTTTAAGAAAAATGATGAGTTAAATCCGTTTCCTGAATGAAACTGGACAGAACGAACGAACGAACGAACTTTATTTTCGAAGGGTAAAGAATTGGGCGCGCAGGCCCGTCTAACATTCTGCCCTTCCACTCTCATTAATCTTGCATACTATATCCTTTCATTCCCACATAATGCTTTAAGCATTAATCTAAAGGCATGCAACATTATAAAGTTACCATAACAGCATTCATTTACAGTATGCAATCATAATTAAAAAAATGAGTAGGTTTTTTTTTTGAAACAAACAAGCTAGTAAATGGGGGAAAAAAGTAATAATAAAATAAAATTAAAAAAAAACAATGAATAAAAATAAATAAATTCTGCATACCGACACTCACTCATGCGGTCAATCCGTCTACAATTAATCTGTATTTTCAGTATGCGGGTACATTCTCACGACTCACATTTCCAAAGTACAGTATGATGTGGGTACATTCACACATACATTACAGAAGAGTTATCTTGATTGTCTATTGATTTAATCTGCATCTCCGCACATTCCTGTCTCCAGTTCAAGTTGTTGGCTTCTTTCCATAATCAAACTGTTTGCTCGCTGTGAATGACGCGATCGTCTCTTCCTTTTAGCCATCTTATCATTTTGATCCATAATAATAAGTCTGCAATAATTTAAATTAAAATTTTGTCTTGAAGAAACAATAAAAAACTTAAATTTTAAGGTTATTTTTAAAGAAAAATGATGAGTTAAATACGTTTCCCGAATGAAAATGGACAGAAGAGTATCTTGACTATCTTTTGAAGAAATGCACACCGTCACACTTTTCTATTTTCGCGAGAGTACATATAAGGGGAAACAATACAATTATTGACTAACTTTCAACAACAGTTGCACCCCTTAGCTGTGGTTGAAAGTTAATGTACTCTCTCGAAAATAGAAAAAGTGCGCAAATGACGGTGTGCAAAATATGACTGACGGCCGACCGAAGTACTTACGGCAGGAATTATGGGTCTGGATTAGCTGACTTTTGATTTATAGTCTAAGGGGAATAATCGACAGAACGAGAAGAAGGGGCCAAGAGTAAAGCTAACATCCCTTGGTTGAAAGTTACGTTGTTTGGAATTCCGTTCGGCAAGGTGGGCGAAAGTTAAGCTACGCACGAGGAATTTATGAACTGGTGAGCTGTTTGTCAGACAAAGTGTTCTGGAGTATTCGAAAATAGTTATCGTTGTAAATCGACGTTTAATATTAAGTAGGTCAGATCCAAGATGCGATAGCGTTAGCAGCATGGTTTGCATTGAGTGGTGATAGAGTTAGTATCTAGAAGTGGTAGCGAATGGGAGTTCCACCGGGTCGATAAGCCAATAAATGTTTTGGTTGATTCTACGGTGGTATAATAGTGACTATCGCCCAGACGCCTAATTGTATTTCTTGTCACAATTGTGTACGACAGTTCGTTATGTATTCTGAGGATAAGATGCCAGTGTTCCCAGTGAGTGTTCAACAGCTTGATCTCCAAATAACTGTGCCCAAGCTCGCGCCCTGGAGAGGACACTCCAGCTTCACCCTATAGGTGTCGGCAAAACACGGGAAGTAGCAGTTACCGGTTATAAGCTTTTTGCCCAATTGGCGTAGGGCATGGCGCCAGGGGCTACTTCCGATAGTGGGAGAGGTTCTAGGATCTCACTGGACAGCTACCGCCCGCTTCAAGCTGGGCAGCCCCCAGTCAATAAGGTGTTGTCCCGCCACTGTCTGCTTTCCCCATTGGGTGCATGGGGATTAGGGTCAAACCCGAACTGTGGACAGAAAATTTTGCACCAAGCAATTATCGAAAAAATAGAAATAAGCAAACTCTCAGATTGGGATGCTGGAACGTCCGGACTATGTTGACTGGACTATCCGAAAACCTACAGGATGTAAACGATGTAAGGAAGACAGCCATAATTAATGATGAGCTTAAACGACTTCAGGTGGATATAGCTGCACTTCAGGAAACGCGCCTGGCGGGCTCTGGAACGGTGAGCGAGAAGGACTACACATTTTATTGGCAAGGGAAAGATCTTAATAAAGCTAGAGAACACGGAGTAGGTTTTGCGGTCAAAAAATCGCTAACTAAAATGGTTGAACCAGGCGAGAATGGATCAGAACGCCTGTTAACGCTCCGCCTGCAAACTAGCACAGGTCCCATCACCCTTGTCAGTGTGTATGCTCCTACTCTGTACTCTGCCTCAGAAGCTAAAGATGAGTTCTACGAGAATCTAACAGCAATTATCAAAAGCATACCTAGGCAAGAACAGCTTGTTCTCCTTGGTGACTTTAACGCTAGAGTGGGTGCCGATAATGTTTCATGGCCTTCATGTCTGGGCAGGTTTGGTATTGGCAAAATGAATGAAAATGGACAACGGCTCTTAGAGTTGTGCGTCCACCATGACCTCTGCGTGACCAACACCTACTTTCAGACAAAACCCCAGCATAAGGTGTCATGGAGACACCCACGATCCAAGCACTGGCACCAACTTGACCTGATTCTCGTCAGAAGGCCACTCCTCAGGTCTGTGCTCTCCACGCGCTCGTACCATAGTGCAGACTGTGATACAGATCACTCCTTGGTTTGCTGCAAAATCAGAGCACAACCAAGAAAACTCTATCGTGTCAGACATGAAGGGAAACCACGCATTGATACCAGCAAGATGTCAGACCCTTTCATGATCGCTCAATTCACTGCGACCTTCGAGAAAGTGCTCAGTAGCCCTCAGCATGGTGATACTATTACAGAGAACTGGGAGCATCTACGGAACACCATTCAAAGTACTGCACTTGCCACCTTTGGTAAGAAAACAGCCAAGTCAAATGACTGGTTTGATGCTTCATCAGATGTGATGGCACCTGTCATTGAAGCTAAGCGCAGTGCTATGAATGAATACAAACGTTCACCGAGTGCCAGAACCCTACAGATCCTGAGGGCTACGAGAAGCAAAGTTCAACAAACTGCTCGACGCTGTGCAAATGACTACTGGCTCCAGCTCAGTGAGAGCATCCAGATCGCAGCGCAAACAGGCAACATTAGACAAATGTATGACGGTATAAAGAAAGCACTTGGCCCCCATAAAAGTAAGACGGCACCGCTAAAAACCATCAGCGGAGAGAAGCTAACCGATAAGGGTAAGCAGATGGAGAGGTGGGTCGAGCACTACTCTGAGCTTTACGCTAGAGACAATACCGTTACGCCTGCAGCCCTTGATGGTGTCAACAGTCTGCCAACTATGGAGGAGCTGGATGCCGAACCAACATTAGAGGAACTCAGCAAGGCCATTGATAGCTTGGCCTCTGGCAAAGCACCAGGCAGTGATGGGATTCCTCCTGATTTAATCAAATGCTGTAAGAGCACGCTATTACATCCCCTGCATAGGATGCTGTGCCAGTGCTGGGAAGAGACAACTATTCCTCAAGACATGCGAGATGCCAAGATTGTAACACTGTATAAAAATAAAGGAGACAGAAGTGATTGCAATAACTACAGAGGCATCTCTCTTCTTAGTATTGTTGGTAAGGTTTTTGCCAAAGTCATCTTAATGCGACTACACAAGTTAGCTGAGCGCATATATCCAGAGTCACAGTGTGGATTCCGAGCTGGCAGATCAACAACAGACATGATCTTCTCTCTCCGCCAGCTTCAGGAAAAATCAAGAGAGCAGAAAAGACCATTATATATCGCCTTTATAGACCTCACAAAAGCATTCGACCTGGTTAGTAGGGATGGACTCTTTAAAATCCTCCTGAAAATAGGCTGCCCTTCTAAAATGCTGGAAATGATAAAGTCATTCCATGACGGCATGAAGGGAACAGTCCAATATGCTGGAAGCACGTCACAGCCCTTTGATATACGAAGTGGCGTTAAACAAGGCTGTGTTCTGGCTCCGACCCTCTTCGGAATCTTCTTTGCCTTACTCTTGAAACATGCATTCAGAGATGCAACTGAAGGAATATGCCTTCACACTAGGTCAGATGGCCGTCTGTTTAATCTTTCAAGGCTGAAGGCAAAAACAAAAATCAGAAGGGTCACTATAAGAGACTTGTTGTTCGCTGATGATGCTGCAGTCGTCACTCAAAGCCAACAGGAGCTTCAGAGCTTGATGAATCGCTTCACTAAAGCATGCAAGGACTTTGGCCTCACAATAAGTCTAAAGAAAACGAATGTGCTGAGTCAGGATGTGGGTGCTGCACCAGTTATCACTATCGATAACTATGAATTGGCAGTGGTGCACCACTTCACATACCTAGGGTCTACCATCAATGACAAACTCTCACTGGATACAGAAATCGACAGCCGCATTGGCAAAGCTGCAGCTACCTTTGCCCGCCTCACATCGCGTGTTTGGGGAAACTCTAAACTCACAATGAAGACCAAAGCTGCGGTATATAATGCCTGCGTCACCAGCACACTCCTATATGGCAGCGAGACCTGGACGACCTATGCTAAGCAAGAAAGAAGGCTCAATACCTTCCATTTGCGGTGTCTACGCCGCATCCTCGGCATCTCGTGGAAAGATAAAGTGACAAATGTCGAGGTGTTGTCACGTGCTGGCCTTCAAAGTATGTATACGCTTCTTAGACAGCGCAGACTTCGCTGGCTTGGCCATGTTCGCCGCATGGAAGATGGTCGCATTCCAAAAGATATCTTCTACGGACAATTAGCAGATGGCAAGAGAACAGTTGGGCGACCACAGCTGAGGTTCAAAGATGTGTGCAAGAGAGATATGAGGGCACTGGACATGGATCCAGCAACATGGGAGGATGAAGCTGCCGATCGCACTAAGTGGCGATGCTATTTACGGCGCCACCTCAGATTGGGCGAAGAGAGGCTCACACAAGAAGCAGAGGTGAGGAGAAAACAAAGACTTACAAGCCTCTAGGTGTAAAGCCATGGCAGAGGAAAAACATCAGAGATAGATACAACACCAACAAGGGAGATGACAAACAACGTTGTGCAACAAGATATCCATATCATAAACAGAGATTTGGGAAAATTGACGCATGGATAACTAAAGAGAACAATGGAGCACAAGAATATGACAAGAAGTGGAAAGGACATTGGCATACACCAGGTGGTAGAGAACCACAAGTGCACGAGATAGGAAGGGCACATGACAGATATAACTACCAACGAGACTATAGACAGTGGGAAAGAGACACAGTGGACAAAGCACCACACTGGAACAGCTTAAATAGGAGAGGAACTAGGATAGCTGTGAGGAATTTCATTGGAGAAATCAGGAAAGGAAAGTCAATAGAAATAAACAATATAAACATAGGAAATAAATAAAAAAAGTGTCGGATAAGAACTGAGAATGGTTGGAGGATGGATGTAGAAGAAATAGGATCATGACGAAACAACAAGAACAGATTTTACCAACCAACTTTTACAACAGAATATGAAAGTCATAGCAACAGACCGGGTAACACTCAGGTTAGGACAACAGTCCAGAAACGGGAAAACATAGAGAGAGGAATGGTCAGTGTTGGTACGCAAACAGAAACAAGGAGACACGTCGGCACACAAACGGAGTACCGGACCAAGGCGAAAAGTGAACATCACAGGAGAATATTCCCAGCGAAGAGCATAGTCACCCATCAAGGAGTAGTCAGGTTGCCACAACGGCAGCGATACATGCAAAACCCAGGGCAAAACCCAGTCGGTTAACCCCCACCCCCACAAAACACATACCAAGATCAAAAGCAAGTGGAAACAAGGAGGCAAAGTCAGAGAAAAGATAGGATAGAAGAAATACAGGACATGGATGCAACGTATAGGCGTGCAAGAGGATTGGAGAAGACGAGACAAGAAGAATTGCCTTTAAAGCAAACAGAAGTAGACGACGAGGTGAGAGCGACGAGGGAGAAGAGAGTACAGAGAGTTAGCAGTGGAGCGGAAGAGAAGAAGAAGAAAATAATCAAAGTGGCTGAACCAAGCGCAGAGGAGTTGAAGAAAGAAATAAAAGCCGTCCTGAGAAGAACTGAACCCCACAACGTGGGACTAAGAGAAGTGTAGAAAATTATGGAGGCAAAGTTTGATACATACTTATCAGAAAGACAAGCAGAAGTTTTCAAGCTTATGGTGAAAGCGAATAGAGAAATTAAAGATAAAGGTGAGGTGGACGCAGCGATGAAAAAGTCAAAAGAGAGGAAGAAATGACATAAGACTTTGGAGGTAGAGCATAGCGGTAGACGGGGATGGTCTCCAGATTCGATGTCAAGGGTATTCTGAAGAAAAGACGGAGAAATTAACAGAACTGGATTCCGACGAATATGCCCAGGGTTTCTGGTAGAATGAGCTGGAATATACAGAGGAATCGGAAAGGAATAGAAGTTGTAGGCCGAAAAATGGGAAATGGGATCGACGGAGATTCCGAGAGCTATAAATTGACAGATAGTTTATAATTCACAGAGGACGAGGATGCGGAAGAAATAGGCATTTGAGATGCTAAAATTGTTCACGAACAAGAGGAGGAGGATATGGAAGGAGGACTCATTGTATAAGTAAGATGGCGGCGGTAGCTATGTCTTGCGGAGACTTATAGGTAATCGTTCTGCACCGAGCACACGTACATGTGTTCCCAGTGAGAGAAAATGTGTGTATTTCGAAAAGACCAGATACGTTGAACATTATGAATTCTATAGCTAGTAGTGAAGTACAACAGACAAGCTGACAGGCTGGCGAGTAGAATATAGACTTGATAAATTTTGATCTCCGGCGGTGAGGCCAGTTTCATTTTTTGACAACAGTGGTTCTCAAGCTGTGGCTACAATAACCAACAGAGACAGTTGTGATAACTGATGCAAGAGAGAGAGATAGAGTGACACTGAGATTTTACCTACTGAATTTCGCTGTACAAGTCTGCCAACCTCTAGGAGAAGGTTGGGCATATCATTTTACAATTTTTGATGACTTATGTAAATAAAATTCGACGAATATTTACTGCTGTCAGTTTTTTAGTGCTACGTAAAGCCAATCATCATTTCACTTCCCACTAAAGACAGTTTTTCAGTGCTACGTAATACCAATCATCGTTTCCTTCCCACTAAAGATAGTTTTTTAGTTCTTCGAAATACAAATCCTTTTTTCACTTCCCACTAAAGACAGTTTTAGTCAGTGCTACGTAATATCAGTCATCGTTTCACTTCCCACTAAAGATAGTGTTTTTAATGCTACGTAATGCCAATCATCGTTTCACTTTCCACTAAAGATAGTTTTTTAGTGCTACGTAATAACGATCATCGTTTCCCTTCCAACGAAAGATAGTTTTTTAGTGCTACGTAATAACGATCATCGTTTCCCTTCCAACTAAAGATAGTTTTTTAGTGCTACGTAATAACAATCATCGTTTCTTTTCCCACTAAACTAATCTTTTAGTGCTAAGTAATAACAATCATCGTTTCCCTACACGCTAAAGATAGTTTTTTGGTGCTACGTAATAGCAATCATCATTTCACCCCACTAAAGATAGTTTTGTAGTGTTACGTATTAACAATTATCATTTCACTTCCCACTAAAAATAGTTGTGTAGTGCTACGTAATACCAATCATCATTTCATTTCGTACTAAAGATAGTTTCTTCAGTGCTACATAATACCAATATTGTTTCACTTCCCACTAAAGATAGTTTTTTAGTGATACGTAATAACAATCATCGTTTTCCTTCCAACTAAAGATAGTTTTTTCAGTGCTACGTAATAACAATCATCGTTTCATTTCCTACTAAAAATAGTTTTTAAGTGCTACGTAATAACAATCATCGCTTCCCTACACGCTAAAGATAGTTTTTTAGTGCTACGTAATGCCAATCATCATTTCATTTCCCACTAAAGATAGTTTCTTCAGTGCTTCATAATACCAATCATCGTTTCACTTCCTATTAAAGAGAATTTTAGTCAGTGCTACGTAATACCAATCATCGTTTCACTTCCCACTAAAGACAATTTTTCAGTGCTACGTAATACCAATCATCATTTCACTTCCCACTAAAGATAGTTTCTTCAGTGCTACGTAACACCAATCATCGTTTCCTTCCCACTAAAGATAGTTTTTTAGTTCTTCGAAATACAAATCATTTTTTCACTTCCCACTAAAGATAGTTTTAGTCAGTGCTACGTAATATCAGTGATCGTTTCACTTCCCAATAAAGATCGTGTTTTTAATGCTACGTAATGCCAATCATTGTTTTCCTTCCAACTAAAGATAGTTTTAGTCAGTGCTACGTAATACCAATCATTGTTTCACTTCCCATCACACTACGAGAACTACAGAACGCTATTTCCAAGCTTAAGTTCCAAAAGTCACCCGGCCCAGACAAAATCAGCAACGAAATGCTAGTAAATCTGAGCTCAGCAGCAAATACAAAACTGCTTGAGATATTCAACAACAGCTGGTTGAAAGGAACGGTACCCCAAGTATGGAGAGAAGCCATCACAATACCCATACTAAAGAAAGGGAAATGTAAGACCGAGGCTGCAAGTTACCGGCAAATCAGTCTCACAAGCTGTGTTGGGAAGACTATGGAGCGAATTGTCAACCAGATTGAAATGGTATTTAGAGTCTGAGCAGATCCTAGTGCCGGAACAAGCTGGTTTTAGAGAATGCTACAGTATAGAAGACCAAGTTACTTACTTGTCTCAAGCAGTAGAAAATGCCTTCCAGGAGAAGAAAAAGGTCCTAACGATCTGGGTCGACTTCAAGCAGGCCTTTGACAAGGTATGCAAAGATGGCCTTATTGCAAAACTTAGGAGAAGTGGAATCTAAGGCAACATGATGAAATGGATCCAGTCATACTTGCATAACAGGAGAACTAGAGTCACTCTTGATGGTCTGCAGAGCAGAAAAGTGTTGCTCTATCAGGGGGTACCTCAAGGAGGAGTAATTTCCCCAACACTCTTCCTTGTTTACATCAATGACCTGGTGAAAGATCTCCCCGCTGGAGTGAAAGCTGCCTTATATGCAGATGACCTAGTACTCTGGTACGCCGATGAAAACGTCATCACAGCAAATTATAGAATGCAGCGGGCAGCAGACATGCTAGTGTCATGGGCAGAGAAATGGCTTATCACAATAAACACAGACAAAACCTCCACAACACTGTTCTCCCTCGCCCCCAAGGACAAAGCAGCTAACATACACCTAGGGACAACCGTGATCAAGGAAAAAAGCTACCCCACCTATCTTGAGGTGACATTTGACCAAAGGCTTACATGGAATAAGCATATTGAAAATGCAGAAGGAAAGGCCCGAAGAAAATTAGCAGGTACCAACTGGGGAACAAATGAACGAACTCTAAAGAAGATTTATAATGGAGTAATAAGACCACACTTAGAGTTTAGCTCAGCAGCATGGTCATCAGCTGCTAACTCACATCTGCAGTCTTTGGACAAGGTGCAAAATCAAGCTCTCAGGCTCATTACAGGAGCCATGAAAACTACACCAATATCAGAGATGCAGAAAGCTGCTGGATTACAGACATTGTCCCATAGAAGAGACACAAAAAGCATGATCCAGATGGAAAAGTACAACAGTATGCCAACGCACCCAATGAAGGCAAGACTAGATGATCTGGCATTGGGACGTCTAAAGCGTAGCAGCTTTGTGCATCGGGGAAAAAGACTTAAAAGACAGCATCAAGAAGACATATCCATGAAGACAACACCCCTGAAGCCCACCCTATATGTTACGGTATTTTATTGAAGTCGGCTGCTATAGTTGGCAGTGTGCTATTTCTAGGGTCACAGCGTTTAATATAATTTGATGGTAAGAATTCACGGACTACTGAGCGCTATGTACACGATCGATTTATGACGTGTTAGCGTTGATAGGTCACGCACCGTGACTAAGATACGGGACCCTTTTTGTGTTGACCGTCAAGCTGTAAAGACGTGTCCTTTCTCCTTCCAGTGTTGGGCATAGTATTGCCGCACAGATATATTTTATTCAAGTAGGGACATGGGTCAGTCCATGGTTATTGTGAAGAGATAAAATTATTCAGGTTAGTACGTAATTGAATTCAGGGAAGGATGAATTAACAGTCCATAATATTTACATTGTCAGACGCATAATCTCACGGTCGGCGGTTGGAATCCCCAACCGCGCGTGCATATAGTTATTACGTTCTGCCTACAGTAATTCGGTTTATTGGACAAGGACTGATATACATATATATCTATTCAATCTAGTGTAATATGTACTTTTTATGATCAACATGTGTGGATTGTCTTGACGTGTAAAACTGTATATTAAAATGTGTTGACTCAATGAAATGACTTATCAAGTCAATCGAATTGCAAAGTTCAAGTATTGTTCGAAATCTTCCACCCGCATTCGCTTAATTACCATCGAAGGCACGATGCAAATAACTGAATGAAAAGATGAACATATCAAAAACAATGCAAGGGCCAGAAATTATAATTGCTTTATTCATATTACATGGAACAATGTTCAACAAGCAATGACCCAGTTTAATAGAAAGTCACCTTCAAGAGTGGTGCCCATTGTCTGGGGATCGAGAAATTTTTCTGTAAGAAACTAATCGAAATCTCATTCATACGGACAATAACTGTTTACTTTCAAAAGACTATCACGTGATGCGCTGAAGTATGACCTATTACACATAGTTACCCGTAGAGGTCAACCTTACGTCACCAAATTGTGCGTAAATGCCTAAGACCAAGATGACAACCGTCAGCGTAGTCCATTCTGATGAAAAATACATTGTCTAAGAAGACCAAAAGGATGGAAATACTTCATTTATCAATGAGGAGCAAGCAGTTCGAGACATTGGTCTAATCCGTTGGTGGAAATAGCATCGACCGGAGTATTAACGGAGCACTAAAAGATAAGTCTAGTTGTGACTTTTGTCAGTTAGAAAACACAGTGCTGAGTCCATTTCGCCTTTTACACAGGCATGTCTATTCATTTTCATGTATACATGTTATATTTGTTTTCCACCGTTTGTTTTGTTACTAATTAGTGGGTTTGGTTGGCGTGGAGAATTGAAACCAATTTCATGGCTCCCTGGATGTCCGAATTGGTTTTAATTGGTCTGTAAGGGCGTTAAATAATCGCACGTGGCGAAGAGCCCCATCGATGATTCTGCCGATGGCTTGTTCGTTCGTATTTGCCATTATTTGACCTTGCATGTTAGGTGTCCAGTTCTGTGAATAACTGGTGTATTATAGTGTATTCAGTTTCATTTTATTGAGTTTTGTATTATTGTTTGTAATCTATCTCGTTAATCCTGACCTTACTATCTTTATGTTCATTTAGATGTATTGTAATAACCGTCAGATGAGTCCTGTGACGTCATTATTCCTAGTGTTCATAGTTTATCTTGCCTTAGTTATCCTTGACCGTTCTGCATTTCCGGTTAGTATACTTATTTCATAAAATCACTTTTATTTGTGAAATGTCACTTTTGTATCGTACTGCTGTTTTGTAAAACCTTGGTTAATAAATTGTATTGTTTGTATTTATCTCTTATATTACTAACATAATGATAGCACTATAAATTGATTCCAATGATATGGTAAATTAATTTAATTAATTTTTATTAAATTAGATGATGACTTCGGTGACGTCATCACTTTGCAGTAGTCCAATACATGATTAAGGCATTTTATATATGATGACTAGGGCATACTAGCATTATATATATTTATTAATAGCTATAAGATTTATGGTCTGCCTTGAGTAGGACAGACATATCAGATGTTAATTAGTACACTTTCCTAGTACTACAGTGTGGACTTAGCACATATAATTGATTGAATAATATAATTATTGAGGGATAATACCCATGACTATTAGGTCATGATAGTATATGCATGATATAAATTTAGCATCTTAAATTAATAAATAGCTTATCTATTTATGATATATATTAGTAAGTACATATAATATTATTACAAAATATTATATAGTTGTGGAACTTACGTTTAATAGTACTATAAGATTGTAGTTGATTATATTGAGTATTAATCTATTTTTACACATAAATGTAATTAAATATTTCACTGAGGAGACATATTACGGAATTAACATGGCTACTCTGGATCAATTTATTAAAATTGGAAAAGAGTTTAACATGAAAGGACAAGAACTTCGTGAATATGCAGAAAATGAACTTGCTAAATATAAAGCAGAATTGGAGGAACAGAGAGCAATTACTAGACGAGAAGAAGAAGAACGTGAACTTAAGTTAGAAAAACAAAGAGAAATTGCTAGACGAGAAAAAGAAGAACTTAGACAAGAAGAAGAGAATAAATTGAAACGAGAGGAAATTATAAGGCAACAAGAAATGGAATTGCAACGTCTTAAGTTGGAAACTGCAAGATTTCAGGCACAAAGTGCTGCTGTATGCCAGAATGAAAATGCTCAAACTGGATCTTCATCCAACCAAAACAAACTTTATTACAACTTTAAATTACCACCTTTCAAATTGAACCTCGACGACCTTTCATCGTACCTAGCACGTTTTGAACAGGTATGCACAACAAATAACTTACCAAAACATGCATGGGCTTTAAAACTTAGTGAATTATTGGACGGGGAACCATTAAGTGCAGTTCAGAATGTTGACCCAACAATAGCTGGTGACTATGACGCCATTAAAGCCTTGTTATTGCGTCGTTTCCATTTCGACGAAGAGGGTTGCAGGTTACGTTTCAAAAGTATTCCACCAGATTCTAATAAAGATTTTACAGGTTTTATTGCGAACATACGCAATACCTTTAACAGATGGGTGGAACTGGCAGGTGTAAACAAATCATACGACAAGTTAGTCGATTTGTTAGTGAGGGATAAAGTGTTATCCTCTGTCAGTCCACCGTTCTTTGCCTATTTGCAAGAACGTAAACCATCTACAATCGATGAATTAGAAAAAATTTCAATAAACTATTGCACTGCTCATCCGAATGCGAGCATTTCTAACTCGCTAATAAGGGAACCTCTACCTGTGGCCTCTAATATGTCATACCACAGTCATTACAAACCAAGAACACACAGCGTGGATAGAAGTCGCTTCAAAGGAAATTATAATGTTAATTTTCAAAAGGGACAGAATAATTTTAACAATAAGAGTGATTTGAATAGAGGAAGACCACAACATAGAAATTATTCACCTCAGTCGAGATACAACAATGGTCGACATAACGCAAATCATAATCGATCATATAACTATAACAATGGTAACAATTGGAATAACAATAATAATGGCTCTAGACATCGAGATAACAGTTACTACAGGGGACAACGGGATAATTCTAATGATCATTCTCGTCATCGATCTGTCTCGTAGATCGTCTCATCAGCATCATCATGCAGGGGCAGCAATTACTAATAATACAACCCCAGATGTTCCACAAAACGATAAAGTAATACAGTCTTCTTCTACATGTTATGCAATTAATTATAACGTGGCAAATAGTTGCCCAGAATGTAATCTTGTTTTTCAGAAAGCAAAGGAAACAGTATTGAACTGCGGACATATTCTACCAGAATTAGGTCTTGCAGCCAATGATGGAACAGGCTCCCTAATATTCAACAGAGGGATAGTGAATGGGTCTATCGTCTCTGTTTTGAGAGATTCCGGTTCTACAACTATTGGAGTTCGACAGTCACTTATCCATCCAAGTTGTGCAACAGGGGAATTTGTCAGATGCATGACATTTGGTGGGACAATTGAACATTACCCCACTGCTATAATTTATGTTAACACACCTTTTTTCACAGGTAATGTTTAAGTATGCATGTTAAGGAACCTAATTGCAGATCTTATGGTTGGTCGCATACATGGAAGCAAGGATTGTACACCAGAGGAGATCATTGAATGGGAGAAAAATAATCTATATATTGGAAATGCTGTGACAACGAGAGCGCAGACTAAACTATTAGAAACTATCGACACTAATAAGGATGAACCAGACAAACAGGAAAATATTGATGTTCATTCTTCAATTGACCGAGCGTCCTTTGCTGTAAAACAGAAAGAAGACAGATCATTAAACAAATTTTTTGCTCTGGTCAACAATGGTGACAATCTTACCTTAAACAATAAGAATAATCATTGGTTTATGAAAAAAAATGATATATTACTTAGATGTTTTATGGATAAGACTCAAGTAAAACAACAGGTCATGGTACCTTTTGCTTTTAGACGGTACATCCTTCAACACACACATGATTCTAAGTGCGCAGGTCACATGGGATATACTCGGACACGTTCGCGGGTATTATCTTCATTTTTTTGGCCAGGAGTGTCACGAGATATTTCACAGTACGTACGTTCTTGTACTATATGCCAGGAAGTGAAAGCACGTGGTGCTTTTCACACGGCGCCTATTCAGGATTGTGACATATCAGTGAGACCTTTTGACAAAATGGCCATTGATATTATTGGTCCACGTTTACCATCAGCAAGAGGACATAGATTTGTTCTCACGTGCATTGATTTATGCACACGATGGCCAGAAGCCATACCATTGAAGACCACCACTACCACAGATGTAGCTGATGCACTACATCTTATCTTTTCTAGAGTAGGTTTTCCTAGGAAGTTGTTATCAGACCATGGATCTCAATTCATATCTGATACTATGACAGAGGTAATGAAGACCTGGAATATAGATAGGAATCTCAGTAGCATTTATCATCCCATGAGTAATGGTGCAGTAGAAAGACTTAATCGTACACTTAAACAAATGTTACATAAGGTTACGGTTGAACATCCACAGGACTGGGACAGAGTACTCCCAGCTGTTTTGTTCCCCTATAGAGAGGTGCCACATGAACAAACTGGCTTCTCTCCGTTTCATTTAGTCTTCGGTGCTCCACCAAGAGGTCCTATGGGACTAATAAAAGATTTATTGATTGACTCCGAGATGACTCAGGATACCCAGTCATCCTATGAGTATGTAATTAATCTCCGGAATAACATTATTGAATCTTGCCGAATGGCAACAGCTTCATCTGAGGCTGCTAAAGCGAAAGCTAGAACTTTACAAAATAGAACTAGACGATTACGTCAATTATTTCCAGGAGATCAAGCTTATGTCTTACTGCCACATAACGACAATAAACTACTTATCTCATGAAATGGTCCTTACCATGTTATTGATAAGATTTCTGATGTCGACTATGTCCTAGACATTAAGGGACATAACAAAATATACCATATAAATATGCTCAAACAATTTCATACTCGTCCAGAACATCTACAGGCTATTTTTCACGAACTAGATGACACATTAGTACCTACATGTCACTATTCTAATCTGTCAGTTATTCAGGAAGAAGAATCTTCTTTTCCTGAGGTACAGATGGCGTTACCTGTACCTATAGTACAACCTACTGAATCTTGGCGGGACGTAACCATCTCTTCTTCGGTTACACCGCAACAGCATCATCAGATTGCTGATCTTTTACAATCTTATCCAGATGTGTTGACCGACTTACCGGGTCGCACATCAGTAATTAGTCATGACATTACCCTTAATGATGATACACCAATTCGTGTACATCCTTATTCAGTTCCACTACACTTTCTTACTAAAACTACTAAAGAACTTGAGCAGATGTTGTCTTTAGGAATTATTGAGACTAGTAATTCTCCATTTTCGTCTCCATTAGTCATTGTCAGAAAGAAGGACAACAACATTAGACTATGCGTCGACTATAGAAAATTAAATGCACAAACTGTAGTTGATAGCGAACCACATCCACTTATTGACGATTTACTTCCACGTCTATCCAACGCAACAATATTCACTAAGATAGACTTAACTGAAGGTTATTGGCAGATACCACTAACCGAAAAAGCTAAATACTACACAGCGTTTTCCACTCCACAAGGTCTATACCAGTGGAATGTGATGCCTTTTGGGCTTGTTAACGCTCCAGCTACCTTTATTCGCATGATGCGAAAAATTTTGTCAAGTAGACCAGACATCATTACATACATCGACGACATATGTTTATTTAGTTCGTCATTTGAGGAACATTTTTCGGGACTTAAATATGTTTTGGAAATACTAAGAGAGAATCATTTAACTGCTAAACCTTCAAAAATACAAATAGCTTTTCAGGAAATAACTTTTTTGGGACATATTATTGGAGCGGGATATATCAAAACGGTTCCTAATACGGTTTCCAAAATTTTAAACTTATCAGTTCCTCAAACGAAGAAGCAGGTTAGAAGCTTATTAGGATTAGTCCAATACTACAGCAGATTTGTACCCAACTTGTCATCTATCACAGCTGTCTTGTCATCATTGTTAAGAAAAGACATGCCGTTGAAAGTGACATGGACTAATGACTGTGATAAAATATTTCGTAAAATACTTTGTATTTTTTCAAATCCACCTATTTTGAAACTACCAGATGCTTCTAAAAAGTTTATCCTCCGTACAGATGCGAGTAATTACGGAATTGGCGCTTGTTTGCTCCAGTATCACGACAATATCCTACATCCGACTCTTTATATCTCACGCAAACTCAAGACACCAGAAACTAAATACTCAACAGTGGATAAAGAGTTATTGGCCGTCGTGTGGGCCATCAACAAGTTAGAAAAATTCCTCTTGGGATCCAAACCGATCAGAAGGCGGTGGCATCGCTACGTCGTGCTAATCATAAAAGCCCTAAGCTGACAAGATTCGCCATTCTCCTTCAGCCGTTCGAGTTTACCATTGAATACATATCAGGCACAGAGAATATCGTTGCTGACGTACTCTCAAGAAATCCTTCGGATGTCGATTTATGAACACTGACACACTTCGAATATATTAACGAAAGTACTTATAACAAGAGACAGAATCCTATCGTTAAACTCTCGATCTGTGAATGAAACGTCGACTACAATTCAAATAAATGATTATTAGAGACATGCGGCATACGAAATTAATGAAAGCAAAAGACATTGTGTTCGTATTTACGCTGGGACTTTGGTTAGTGTCCATTCATGCTACAACTAGTTGCAACAAATTCCGAAATAATAACTGAAGCCAAGTTGGACAAATTTCGTTACGTGACATTACTAATTGGACGTTATGAAGGTCTACAGTTGAACAGTTTTTTTTCTAAGGGAAATTCACCAGGATAATAACTACGTATGGATCGTCATACCCAAAATTAATTAGTTTCTTCTTATTATTTGAATTAATAAAGAAATTAAAATGAAATGTGAAAAAAAATAAAATAAAATGAAATATGAAAAAAAAAATGAAAGAAAGAAAACAAATGAATCTCACACAATGCTTAGATAATATTCTTAAATGAAATTAGTAATATGATAATGATATAATATATTATTATTTAATTAATTAAGTTAAGTATTTAGTAACACAGATATTTAATTTCAAAAACACCACCTATTGATTTTATACCTTAGTTTTCTACACTTCACTTGTCTTTCCTCCTCATTTGTCTTTTTCTTATGACATCTTCTTTCGTTTTCCTTAATTAGATTTTCAATAACTTGATTCTTAATACACACTTACTATGATTATTTAGTTTAATTTTAATTAGTTAGATTAATCTTGACATGACATTTTATTACGACAGATTTTAAGTTCATTGAGTAATTAAGTATTGATATTTGACATTTTCTTTTAGTTAATATAACTCATGTGTATAACATGATTGTTAATATATTACATGATTTATATATTACCGACATAACTACGACACTGTTCTAGACAGAACATCGTAGGCTATAGGTCGGGTTTTTGTTAAATTTTTCATAGTTTTGAGTAAGATAGTTTAAAAAATCTATCTAATAGATTTTTTTTCCCGGCGGGCAGGGAATTGTTACGGTATTTTATTGAAGTCGGCTGCTATAGTTGGCAGTGTGCTATTTCTAGGGTCACAGCGTTTAATATAATTTGATGGTAAGAATTCACGGACTACTGAGCGCTATGAACACGATCGATTTATGACGTGTTAGCGTTGATAGGTCACGCACCGTGACTAAGATACGGGACCCTTTTTGTGTTGACCGTCAAGCTGTAAAGACGTGTCCTTTCTCCTTCCAGTGTTGGGCATAGTATTGCCGCACAGATATATTTTATTCAAGTAGGGACATGGGTCAGTCCATGGTTATTGTGAAGAGATAAAATTATTCAGGTTAGTACGTAATTGAATTCAGGGAAGGATGAATTAACAGTCCATAATATTTATATTGTCAGACGCATAATCTCACTGTCGGCGGTTGGAATCCCCAACCGCGCGTGCATATAGTTATGACGTTCTGCCTACAGTAATTCGGTTTATTGGACAAGGACTGATATACATATATATCTATTCAATCTAGTGTAATAAGTACTTTTTATGATCAACATGTGTGGATTGTCTTGACGTGTAAAACTGTATTAAAATGTGTGGACTCAATGAAATGACTTATCAAGTCAATCGAATTGCAAAGTTCAAGTATTGTTCGAAATCTTCCACCCCGCATTCGCTTAATTACCATCGAAGGCACGATGCAAATAACTGAATGAAAAGATGAACATATCAAAAACAATGCAAGGGCCAGAAATTATAATTGCTTTATTCATATTACATGGAACAATGTTCAACAAGCAATGACCCAGTTTAATAGAAAGTCACCTTCAAGACTATCCCCTGTACCATGGGAGCAGGCCAGCAGTGCCCTCCAAATTAATACATCAGTCAGTGGTCTTACAAGTTGATGTGAGTATAATGATCTTCAAAAACGAACTGCTACATTGAGTATGATCCAAGAAAGCTATCCCGATCAATCATGGATACATGCCTATACAGATGGATTAGCAACAAATGCTGTTAGGAATGGAGGTGCCGGTATCTTTATCTCATATCCTGACAACCACTATGAGACTAGGCACATTCCCACTGGTAAATTCTGTTCCAACTATACAGCTGAGGTTCAAGCTCTAGAGCAAGCTGCAAATATGATTTATAACACCAACTCTGACTGCCACCAGGTAGTCATCCTCACAGGTGCACTGTCTGTCCTGCAAGCTCTCAAGGGTGGTAAACTCCCGCATCTGAGAAATGAACTAAACAAGGTAGCTGCCAAAAAGAGAACCATACTTCAGTGGGTACCATCTCATTGTGGTGTACCCGGAAATGAAAATGCAGATAAACTTGCAAAAAAGGGAGGAGAATGTGAACAAGAAGATAATGAAGTCACATACTTTGAGAAAAAGAGAGCTATCCAGACTATCAGAAGAGAACAGAACCAACCCAACGACGACTACCACACTCTTGACCGGCAGGGACAGATAACTATTTTTCGCCTCAGGACAGGGCATAACAAACTGAATAAACACATGCACAAGCTACGATTGTCTGCGTCACCACTGTGCACATGTGGATTAAACGAACAAACTGCTGAGCATGTTCTACAGGATTGTCCTCTGTATGACCAGTTAAGAAAGATATACTGGCCCAATGACTCAACACTAAACTCAAAGCTATATGGAGCTAAAGAGGAACTCCAAACAACAGTCGAATTCATCATGAGAACTCGTCTGACGGTGTAAACATCAAAGATGCGATCGCAAGAAGAAGAAGAAGTCTCACTTCCCACTAAAGACAGTTTTTCAGTGCTACGTAATACCAATCATCGTTTCATTTCCCACTAAAGACAGTTTTTCAGTGCTACGTAATACCAATCATCATTTCACTTCCCACTAAAGACAGTTTTTCAGTGCTACGTAATACCAATCATCATTTCACTTCCAACTAAAGACAGTTTTTTAGTGCTACGTAATACCAATCATCGTTTCACTTCCAACTAAAGAAAGTTTTTCAGTGCTACGTAATGCCATTCATCGTTTTCCTTCCAACTAAAGATAGTTTTTTTCAGTGCTACGTAATACCAATCATCGTTTCACTTCCCACTAAAGATAGTTTTAGTCAGTTCTACGTAATACCAATCATTGTTTCACTTCCCAATAAAGACAGTTTTTCAGTTCTACGTAATACCAATCATCGTTTCACTTCCCACTAAAGACATTTTTTCAGTGCTACGTAATACCAATCATCATTTCACTTCCCACTAAAGTCAGTTTTTTAGTACTACGTAATACCAATCATTGTTTCACTTCCCACTAAAGACAGTTTTTCAGTGCTACGTAATGCCAATCATCGTTTTCCTTCCAACTAAAGATAGTTTTTTCAGTGCTACGTAATAGCAATCATCGTTTCACTTCCCACTAAAGATAGTTTTAGTCAGTTCTACGTAATACCAATCATTGTTTCACTTCCCAAAAAAGACAGTTTTTCAGTGCTTCGTAATACCAATCATCGTTTCACTTCCCACTAAAGACATTTTTTCAGTGCTACGTAATACCAATCATCGTTTCACTTCCCACTATAGACAGTTTTTCAGTGCTACGTAATACCAATCATCATTTCACTTCCCACTAAAGACAGTTTTTCAGTGCTACGTAATACCAATCATCATTTCACTTCCCACTAAAGACAGTTTCTCAGTGCTACGTAATACCAATCATCAATTCACTTCCCACTAAAGACAGTTTTTCAGTGCTACGTAATACCAATCATCAATTCACTTCCCACTAAAGACAGTTTTTCAGTGCTACGTAATACCAATCATCATTTCCCTTCCCGCTAAAGACAGTTTTTCAGTGCCTCGCAATACCAGTCATCGTGTCACTTCCCACTAAAGATAGTTTTAGTCAGTGCTACGTAATACCTATCATTGTCTCACTTCCCACTGAAGATAGTTTTAGTCAGTGCTACGTAATACCAATCATTGTTTCACTTCCCACTAAAGACAGTTTTTCAGTGCTACGTAATACCAATCATCGATTCACTTCCCACTAAAGACAGTTTTTCAGTGCTACGTAATACTATTGATCATTTCACTTCCCACTAAAGACAGTTTTTCAGTGCTACGTAATACCAATGATCGTTTCACTTCCCACTAAAGACAGTTTTTCAGTGCTACGTAATACCAATCATCGTTTTACTTCCCGCTAAAGACAGTTTTTCAGTGCTACGTAATACCAATCATCATTTCATTTCCCACTAAAGACAGTTTTTCAGTGCTACGTAATACCAATCATCGTTTCACTTCCCACTAAAGACAGTTTTTCAGTGCTACGTAATACCAATCATCGTTTCACTTCCCACTAAAGACAGTTTTTCAGGGCTACGTAATACCAATCATCGTTTCACTTCCCACTGAAAACAGTTTTTCAGTGCTACGTAATACCAATCATCGTTTCACTTCCCACTAAAGATAGTTTTTCAGTGCTACGTAATACCAATCATCATTTCCATTCCCACTAAAGACAGTTTTTCAGTGCTACGTAATACCAATCATCATTTCACTTCCCACTAATGACAGTGTTTCAGTGCTACGTAATACCAATCATCGTTTCATTTCCCGCTCTTTATAGAACACAGGGTGAGCACTACAGACATTGGCCCACCTTACAAGAAGCATGCACGAAAGCATTCATGTTCGTTGTGTTGTTATTGTTGTTCTTGTTGTTGTTGTTGTTGTTTGGAAGAGGTGGCGGGTGGAGAGCGGGCACTTAACAGCTGCCCGTTATTGTCTCTTCTCGTTCCATCTTGGTCTACCCTGTTCAACCTGAAAATCGGTTATAATTGGGGTATTTAGTGTCATATTATTTACTAATTTTGTATTAAATTTAAATAACTATTGTCTTTTGCAGTTGCTGATTTTAATTTATATTAGTATTTGTCATTTTATTTTCTCTTTTGTATTGCTTATAGATAACTATTGTCCTTTACACTTGATTTTAATTTGTATTAGTATTTGTTCTTATTGAGTTTTTTTTTTTAAAACCTCGTTGTCTTTCCTTGTCATATGAGTAGTTAGTAAGTTTGCTAATTTTTTATTTTAGTGATTTGTTAGTTCTTGTTGCTTAATTTCTATTTGGTTGAATGTCTTTTCTGAAGTACTAACCTTATATGTTTTCCTTTGTTTTATATATATCTTTTAAGTATTGATTGGGCTTCTCTTGGGGCATCTATACTTAATACCTTTATCCCCATTCATGTTCTCCTGCAGTGGTAGTTTTTGTAGCCGTTTGTTTTATGTAAAGAAGCTGCGAGCCTCTCAAGCTTCGAATCACAGACTAGTACAGCTGGTAACGTGAGTAGAACCTCAAATGATCTCTCTAATCCGTACCACCAACATTAGAGGGAATGAAAGAACACATTTCGCTGCTAAGTACTTGTTTTCCTGATTTAAATAAGGCGCCTTTCCCCACTGTCCGTCACGGATTTTTAAATCTGAATTTGTACTCTACCTGAGTGTATATCATATAACTCAGGGGATGTGATAATAAAATCACCTTTCTTTTAGTTACTGTAATGAAAACATTTCAACTGGACAGTGGCAAGTGGCTTTTGCTCGAAGAAACAACTTTAAACATACATACAACTCATTACAAATGATGATATACATATGATATCATCATCATCCACTTCTTTTGTCCACTTGGAGTGTGGGATTACCTTTGGATTTTTGTTCTTCCGAGAGAATTAGCATGACGCAATCATCAGCGCTTGCTGTGGTGGTTCATGAATGTATCATTTTCACATGCTGAGGTTGTCAGCCTCTTATGAATCTTTAACACTCCTAGCTAGTATAAACCAGTAAAATTGAAAGCATAAACACGTATACAACTCACCCTAGTAACTAGGCAAATCTTAGACGTCTTGCTCAGGTAAATAGTCTTGGCAACTTAACACAGATGCGTCGAACACACGTCTGGCATATTATTTTTTATTCTAGAATTCCTCGGTGACTTGTGAGTAGTTTTTGTAGGAGCCCGGTTCCGTATTAATATTGGCGAGTTTTATTTTCCAGTGGAGAAAAGATACTGTAATACATTTTTCCGTTCCTAAAAATTCAGAATCCTGACTCTATTTTTTTCTGTGGCAAGGTCCGAGCAGTCTACTTTGATGATTTCAGGAATGCAGTGCCGCATGTTAAACGTGTCCTACGTTATACCGTAAGTTCCAGACCCACGCTTACACCTAGCGTTTTCTGACAAACTCCCAATCAGCGCAATTGTTTACTGGCAGCCGCCTAGGGTGCAGAACTCAGAGGGGCGCAGTACTGACCTTTGAGGGACACAGATTTATACAGATTAGTTTTTTTAACCCATGTAAAAAATGCAACGGACAACCACGTGCCTTGCTGTACCCAGCAATTCACTTTCTTTGAACTTGGTAGTCAATGATGCCGTTAAGCGCTGGCTGGAAGCAAATAGTTTCTTCCGCTTGGTTCAACAGGTCTATAATTATTTCTCTGCATCGTCTCAGCGTTGGACAATTCTAACTAGCCATGTATCAGACTTAGGCATCACTGTTAAGTGATTGAGTGAAACAAGATTGGGGAGTCGGATTGATTGAAACCACTGAGATGTCATCTTGGAGATTTTTGATAACACCAAGCCTAAAAGGTGCATCTGGAAATATTTCTCAAATAGAAGCTGAGGCCCTTGATGGTGAAATTTGTAATTTCAAGTTTTTGGTATCCCTTGTTACAGTGTACAACATCCTTTTTGATGTTAATCTTACAAGTAAGCTACTACAAAATAAGGAAGCTGATTTAAATTCAGCTACAAGCCAATTGTAAGTGATCAAGAATTACCTTGTAGGCTTGTCACGGGATTTACTTCCATTGATCTGCAGTGATGGCCCAGCAATGGCCAAAACATAGAATATCTAATGTGGGTCTTCAAAGGTATCTACCTTCGACAAAGATTACTCTTGGCAGAGATGCAAATAGAAGGATGATAATGTGACAGAATGGGCGCCCATCTAGATCTCTGTTTCACTCCGGGAGTAATCGGTGAATTTGTGGTACTGATTTTATTGCGTGCTTTCAATTGTCGCACTTTCTTTCTTTCTATACTATGTAGCAGATAGTTTATATTTTCAAGTATTCTTTCACTTCTTTCAGTATATTGTGTCTTGTCTGTTATCTGACACTTTTTGTGGATGATAAACACCTCGAAGTTGCAGGGACAGGTAGAGATAATATTACGAGAGGCAGGCTGGTAAAATTCCTTTGTACCAAAGCTCGGCCGCTTCCGATTAACACATTAACTACCGCAAGCCGCTGTCAGCGGCTCACAAAATAATCACATTTGGACCGCAAGCCGCTCAGAGCGCCAATCTAATTTTAGTAATAAAACGAATGAAAAATGTGCTGAAACACTCTCTGATCTGGTTCGAGATTTTATGTTGCCACCGGAAAACAAATTCCCAAAGCATGGTTGTTGTAGAACACTGGAAAATTGATATTATGTTCATATTTTTTAGCGTTTTGGGTTAGTTACCAAATCGTGTAAAACTGTTTACCGTGGCAACTAGTGATAGGACTTCAGAAAATGCGTGTACATCTCGTCTAATGGTTGAATAGGATAGAAACGTGTTTCAACAATTGACTGATAGATCTAGCGACGAGGACAAGAGTGAAAACGGTGTGCACATTGATTGAAATTGTGATTTTGATAGAGATGGGGCGCAAGCAGTTATAATTGTAAAAATATTGCAAGTCCTCGGCCATCGGAGGGCCGTTAAATAGGAACAACCTCTATTAGAGTTACAACCGGTGTTTATTGTAATAGTACATTCATTTATCTTTAAAATGACGTGTAATTCATAAAAATCTGTAAGCAATTACGAAAACTACAGCTTACATTGTGCAAACATCTACAAGATGAAAATGGGAAAAAATTTAATTCGGCCACAGTGTGTTTTTCAATTCGGTAGTTAATGTGTTAACACGTACATCCCTCAGCGCTATCTGCCTAATCACCGAAAAGACGGGTGCACGCATCACCAAAGCTTGAAATACGGGGAGACAACTGATGGACCGACACAGATAAGAGATTACTTTCTGATAAAGTAATGAATTGTTACTTTTGACACACATTGTCATATGAGGTTAACGACATGTTCGCGAGTCTGTACGCAAGGCATCGTATATCTTATTGCCATATATGGAAACACGCGACCTTTTGCTTTACGCACCTTATTTCACGTGGAATATTTTGAAAGTACCACACACTTCACCCGCCTGTTTGAACATGATTGGAGCGTTTTATTTAACTCCATAACAAACAGGTGCGTGGGAGACCGGGAATATAACCTGACACGTTTCAGTGTTATTCCATTGTGAAGATCGCTAGCCAAGATACCAGACCTTGCTAGAAGTGAAGCCTAGAATTCAGAATTCTTTCTTAACATACCGGACACCTTTTATTGGAGAATTTTGGACGGACTTTCATAGCCCAGGAAATCTCTTTCATATTAAATAAGGAAACCGGGACTGAGGAACCTGAAGGACCACACACGAAGTCGGAGAAGGAACGTATTAAATAAACGACAACCCAGACGCGTGTAAGAGACAGATACAAGTCTCTTTTATTCATCTGAGCAAAAAGTCTGTGAGCCAGGATTGGCGTAAGTTGTCATTTTACATTTTATATTACTAACATGTGAACTAACATATATGTATATTGCCATGTGAATTTTAATATGTGAAAATCGCTAGTTGATGTCCAAGTCATTTGAGGCTGGCAACCTCAGCGTATAGAATGATGATTCATGAACCACCACTGCACGGGCTGGTGATTGCTTTATTGCTAGTTTCTTAATTAGAACTAAAAGCAGAAAGTAGTCCCAAGTTCCATACGGAGCAGGGAGGGAAAGATGAAAGAAATGATGTACATTTTAAGTATAATACTTACAATTTCAAGCAGTGTAAATGTCCATATAAATATATTCACTTTAAAATTAATGTAAGTTTTCGAGCTTTAAACCAGTTTAAAAGTATATGTGAAAATATTCATTTTTAAATTAATGAAAGTTTCAAACTTTTCAATTCAGTGTAAACATAAATGAAAATATATTCAATTTATATTGTGAACACTTTTCAATCAGTGGAGATGTAAATGTAAACAGACTCTATCTGTATTATTAACTTTGTCATTTAAATGTAATGTAAAGCTAAAGCTATTCTATTTAAATGTAAAGAAAGTTTTATCCAGAGGGATTAAATTTAATTCTCATCGAGGGTAAATTCGGAGATAAATGGGATGATGAAATAGGAAGATAGGGACCCATAAGCATGTGTTGGAAAACGCAATACTCAAAAGAGCGTTTCGTGTCTATTCTTTATCATAGTTATTGGTGGTACCAGCAGAAAGTACTATCTCTGGAACGAAGTGAAGGTAGAAGTGGACTGACGTTGTGCGAGACATCACCATAAGAGGGTCTTATAGACAGACGCAGGACCAGCTTGGCCCTTACTCCTTGACGTACTAGGAACGTGCGGCGCCTTTAACCTTGTCCAGCGACGAGCGAAGGCAGTGTACACAGAACCCATTAGCGGGAGCAGAAACTACTATTGGCAGCTAAGTGAAAATTATACGCTGCAAAAGTGAACTTTTACCCATCATCTCTACTTTAAATCAATGAGGAAACTTTTCTTCTAAACTATTCCAATTATTTTCAAACTGTTAAAACCTAACGAGATTATTAAATTTTGTTATTTGTAATGTTACAAATTTAACTTCGATTTAATCATTTTAAAGTTACTGCATGTTTGTCTCAGTCAATTTACTACACACACTCTAAACAGAGCTATACCAGAATAGTAAGAATTCCACTGAGTAAATCAGGGGTGGGGGCTTGAACGAGCTGAAATTAATAAGTGCTTAAATCCTTCACAAAAGTTGCCGGCAGTATCTAGAATTAACGTGCTCAGCAAAAACAGCATTGTTTTCTCTTATCTGAATATCTTGTGAAGACTCCCTGGAGATAGAAGCGTTTTGTTTCTTCTATCTACATCTCTGCCAAGAGTAATCTTGTTCGAAGGTAGATACCTTTGAAGCCCATATTAGATACTTTTGAGTTGGATCACTACTGTAAAGCAGGGTAGGCAATACCGTCACAGATGATGCATCTAGCTTGAGGGAGTCCTGACAAGATATTCATAAATCAAGAACAATGCTGTATGTGTCTTAGCACAGTTAACTTATTACCTGCCCAACAAATTTTGTGAAGAGATACATTGCACGATTTAGCTCGCAAGTCCTCAACTGATTTAATTCAGTGAAATCTTAATTTAGTAGCTCTGTTTTAAGTGTATTTAAGGTAACTGAGATATACAGGTGCAGTACACTCAAAAGTATTAAATAAAATATAAATTTGTATATATACAAATACCAAATTTAATAATCAATTATATTTAACAGTGTAAAATGAATAATTCTTTTAAAAAAGGTAATCATTACAGGGTGATGTTATGGATATTGATATGGATTGTCCGAAAGTTCACTTGGCAGCTTTTAAATTTGTACTTAGCTGCCAGTAAGTTTGTTGGTTTCTGCTACGCCGATGTTTGGTTCTTGGCAGGTTATGGACTATTTCATGCTCGTCACTGGTCAAGTCTAGAGGTTGTGAGTCGTTCCAAGAAATATCAGGGAGTAATCACGAAGATGGTCCAGCGTCTTCAAGACCCGTCTGATGATGGTGCCTAGAGTTGACAGCAGGCTACTTATACCACACATTTTATTCCACAGATAGCACCCTCAGCTGGTAGCACCGACTAGTATCATCTTCTTCTTCCTCGTTCGTCCTGAAAAGGACGTTGGTTGCGTTGTGTCGTCGTTTACAGCGAAGCTGCGATATTTGCACCTTTCGGCCCGACACATCCGACTTCCGCACGGCATTTTTTGGAACCGGGTTTGCCTTTCCTCTTCGATCCCTACTCTCTCGGCCAGACTGCAGCGATGCACCTGTTTCCAGGACCACCACGTGGAGGTGGAGTAGGGTCTTGGTCAGCTATGGTTCGCTGACCCTGACGCAAGCAGTCAAGTTATGAGTCGCTGACTGCATCAACTCTTTTGCTGCGTCTTCGGTCCGACTAGTATCATGAAAGAAGAGAAACAAATACCCTCCTGAGAATTGGGTTTCCTGACACACAATCATGTTGCCCACCCCCTTTTTCATTCCAACATACCATCTACCTCAGGACTTTACCCTCTCTGAGCATTAATATTAATCCCAGTGAGCAGAAAACATTAATTACATTTATATTGAGTATCTTTACACTTGCACTGGTTGAAAAGGTGAATAATAAAATACGTATGTGCATCAGTTCTATCATCATCCACTCCCTGCTCAATATGGATCTTGGGACTACTTCTGCTTTTGGGTCTCTATGAGAAACCCGCATAAAGCAGGCACCAGCTCTTGCAGTGGTGGTTCATGAAACTATCACTCTCTATGCTGCGGTTGCCAGCCTCATATGATTTGGACATCCAATAACAATTTTCACATGTTAATCAATGCAAAATATAGAATTCAAAAATGTACAACTCACCATAAAATCTCTTTGGGAATACTGACTCCTGGCTCAGAGAAATAGTTAAGTTAACATGTTTAAGATGTCTCTTACACGCGGTCTGGGGTATTACTTTACACTAGGCTCCTACTCTGACTTTGTGTTCAGATGCGTAGGATTCCGGCTTTCCGTGTTAATGTAGGTAGAGTTTTCCTAGGATATATGTCCACAAGATGCTAAAAAAAAGTCCGGTCCGATAAATGGCATTCTGATCCTATTCCTTACTCTGGCTAGCTGGCTTTCTGCTTGACGAGGTAAATTTCACAGCACTCTAAACCGGCGAAAGTGTCAGATTATATTGCAACTTTCGTCCCACACACGAGGTTGTTACTATCTGACCAGGCTCCAATCGGAAGTGTTGGTTATAACATCTAGAATTGCTCAGCCAATTGTATTCAATCATTCGTGTTATGATGGGGTTTATCCCAACAATTTCCTCATTGGAAATTTCTGCTTGATTTTTTAAAAGTCACTTTCCATTTAAGGAATTGTTATTTCCGTCGATTATACTCACGATTTCCTACATTATCACAAATAATGTCTTCCCGGAAACTTATTACAAAATTCCGTCTTTCAGGTGTTTGTCTGTAATAGGTCACCACCTGGATAATTAACTGCTCTGTACCTGTGCAAACAAACATTCATCGTGTTACCATGTGGGTTGTGTTCTTTCCACGATAGAAATTGGAAGTTACAATAGCCATATCAGCGATAACCAAGCTCGCGGGGCGAACTTCGTGTTAATCCGACGCGCCAATGTCTGTGTGACGAAATGGACGACCTCTATCGATCTTTGGTTCTCTCCGGCAGTATCGGTACATTTGTGGTACTGATTTTTATTAGGTGCTGTCAATTATCGCACTTTTCTTTCTTTCTTTTTTTTCTGCTAAGTAGCAGATATTTGATTTTATCAAATCACCCTGCATGGGATAAATATCACATTTTCAAGGAGTGCTACCCAGATTTGTGGTTATAGGTGCTGCAGATTAACACGTACACAGGTCCGCGATATCGGCTTAAAGCTGGCTAACAGACATTTTTGCTCAGATGGATAAAAGAGACTTGAATCGGCCTCACACACGTCTGGGGTGTCGTTTCTTTAATACGATAATTCCCTCTCTGACTCCGTGTGTTTCAGTTTCCTCAGATATTCTGGTTTTTCTTATTTAAAATGTTAGAGATTTCCTGGCATGAATTGTAAGTACTGTTGAATACTACAATAAAAGGTGTCCTGTCTGGTAAATGGAAATTCTGAATTCTAACTACTGGCAAGTCTGGTGTCTTTGGCAAGCGTGAACCTCACAGTAAATTTTCACAGTGAAATAACAGTGAAACGTGTCAGGTTATATGCCTGTCCTACCTCCGCATCTGTTTGTTATGGAGCTCCAATGATCAGCCAATCTATTTTGAATATTTTGCATGACTCATCTAGTGCAAAATTTGAAACATTACTTTTCTGAAAATGGGCTGTAAACATCCGATTGCCCTGTGTACCAACTCACAAACGCATCGGTAACCTCACTTGACAACGTGTGTAAGATGTAACAAATTATCATTTTCATTTAAAGTAATCTCTTTGTAACGAGGTGTACCGGAAACGATTATGTCATGCTTGGCTGTCCAGAATATGTCGCACAGACGATTAATCTCTTATCTGTCTCGCCCCCTGGCCTAATCTTAGCAAAGATTTGCCGCACCCTGGCAAACGCGATGTATTATCACCAACAAGGGGTGTCAGATGTTTGAACAAACAAACTCTCTGCTACATAGCAAACAGAAAGAAAAGGATGCGACTCGGAAAAAAATCGCAATAAAATCAGTACAAAAATGTAACTGATACTGCCGTAGTGGAAGAGAGATCGGAAAGAGGACGCACCGAAATCCATCTTGTGACAGGTACTTAAGGCCTGCAAGAATTAGGAAAAAACACTGATGCACATTGGAAACAAAGATACTGACGCTGACGATCTGTGCTGTGAGCTTATAGCTATATCTCGAAGACTTCCAAAGTCTATGCAGCCACAAGGAGTACTTCTCTTCATACTACAACAACAATGTGCTGAACGCAGTTTCTCAAAGCTCAAACATACAACAGCTTACATACGATCAACCATGTTGCAAAAGAGACTAGTAGGCTTGGCAGCTATATCAACTGAACATGCCCAAGCATCAGCACTTGGCTAGAATGAACTGGTGACAAAATTTGCAAAGTGAAAGAAACGCAAAGTGGGATTTGTCTCTTTTTTTTCTTTGATCCTTAGCCGCCGACCGTCAAAAGTCAGTGGCCATTACGCCTGGTGGCGTCTTGTAGGGCAACAACAAATTGATTCCACTTTGCTCGGTCGGTGGCCATCCTTCGTACAGTGCCCCAACTCTGGTTCATTCTTTGCATCTCAGCCTCCACAGTCCTCCACCAAGTCGTTTTTGGTCGGCCTCTCTTTCGTTTTCCTTCAGGGGTCCATAGCATAGCTGTTCTTGTGATGGCATCGGGGGTCTCTTTTGAGGACATGGCCAATCCAGCTCCAGCGTCTGCCAGCTATGATGGTGTGCATGTCCTCTTGCTTGCTCCGAGTAAGCAGATCTTGGTTGGTGATGGTATTCGGCCAAAAGATTCGGAGAATTTTTCTTAGGCATGTTGTGTGAAAAGAGGACAATTTCGATATTTCCTTCTCTGTAACTCTCCAGCTCTCCGCGCCATAGAGAAGCACAGAAAGCACACAGCTCTGATATAATCCTAATTTTGTGCTTGTGCTGTACTGAGAGGACTTCCAGATGTTGTTTAGACTAAAAAAGGCTGTTCTTGCTTTGTTCATTCTGTTGTTGATGTCTTTGCTTGCTCCGCCGTCTGGTGTTACTATGCATCCTAGGTATGTGAAGGCATCTGTCTGTTCCAGTTGCTGATTCCTTACTGATATGGGCTCAGGGTTGCTCACATTGAGCGTCATGACCTCTGTCTTCTTTAGGTTGATGTTCAAGCCCACCTCTTGGCTATACTTATTAAGTCTATCCGTTTTTTCCTGGATGGGTTGATGTGAATGTGCTAGCAGTGCAATGTCATCTGCATATTCCAGATCTTCCAATGTAGAAAATGTAGTCCATCTTATTCCTCTTGGATTGCCCTCTGTTGTCTGGCGCATCACCCAGTCTATGACTGTTAAAAATAGAATGGTTGATAAGGGGCATCCCTGTCGTACTCCTGTCTTCATTTCAAAGGTTAGGTTGCTCTGCCCAATGCTACACGTAAAGTTGTAAACCTTACCTAGGGCGCACAATAGCCATGGCATCGGCACTGAATGTACGGTTGTCAGAAGCATGGATTTCTGTTAAGCTCGATGGGATTACTGTTATTCACGACGTTACAAGATAAATGCGAAATTCTTCGTCAGAAGCCAAAACGTGTCAGACCTTGGGGAAATATTTACATCTCTGCCAATTAAAACTATGCATATCTTTTCAAACCCGTCATCTATCTCTCTTTACGGAATGTGGGTCGGGACAGAGGGAAGTCTGAGATTGGTGGAATTGAGGTCGAGATCTGAGATAGGAGACACGAGTGGCTTGAATGAATATTTTTGCGTTTCTTTAGATGATACGATAAATTTCGTGTTTTATAAACAAGATGCACAAAGAGGCTAGAAACTACGTCAACGTCTGCTGTTGTAATTTATAATGTATTTCTTTCTATCATGGTTTCTTTTAGTTTTGAATTTAGAGGCAGAACACCCCCCTCCCCCCTTTCCACACACACACACACATTGAAAATATCGCTTTTCATGAGATGTGTTGAGAGCTCCTATCATATTACATTGTCTAGCGCCCTCCTAGCACCTGCCCACTTGTACTGTGTAGTGCCCTTATAGCACCATCCCATTTGTACTTTAACGCCCTTCTAGCGCCAATTCATTTGTTCTGTCTATCGCCCTTCTAGCTCCATCCCACTTGTAATTTCTAGCGCCTTTCTAGCACCACCCCACTTTCATTTTCTAGCCCCACCCCACTTGTACTTTCTAGCGCACATCTAGCACCATACCATTTGTACCTTCTACCACCATCCTCACTTGTACTTTCTCGCTCCCTTCTAGCATCATCTCACTTGTACCTTCTAGCGCCATCCCACGTGAACTTTCGAGCGCCCTTCTAGTATCACCCCATTCGTATTTTCTAGCTCCCTTCTAGCATTATCCCACTTGTACCTTCTAGCACAACCCCACTTGTACTTTCTAGCGCCCTTCTAGCACCACCACACTTAATATTTCTAGCTACCTTCTAGCACCACCACATTTGTAGTTTCTAGCTCCCGTCTAGCATTATCCCACTTATTATTTCTAGCTACCTTCTAGCACCACCACACTTATTATTTCTAGCTCCCTTCTAGCATTATTCCACTTATTATTTCTAGCATTATCCCACTTATTATTTCTAGCTACCTTCTAGTACCAACCCACTTATTATTTCTAGCTTCCTTCTAGCATTATCCCACTTATTATTTCTAGCTACCTTCTAGCACCACCACACTTATTATTTCTAGCTACCATCTAGCACCACCACACTTATTATTTCTAGCTACCTTCTAGCACCACCACACTTGTACTTTCTAGCTCACTTCTAGCATTATCCCATTTATTATTTCTAGCTACCTTCTAGCACCACCACACATATTATTTCTAGCTACCTTCTAGCACCACCACACATATTATTTCTAGCTACCTTCTAGCACCACCACACTTATAATTTCTAGCTCACTTCTAGCATTATCCCACTTATTATTTCTAACTCTCTTATAGCACCACCACACTTGTACTTTCTAGCTCCCTTCTAGCATTTCCCACTTATTATTTCTAGCTACCTTCTAGCACCACCATACTTATTATTTCTAGCTCCCTTCTAGCATTATCCCACTTATTATTTCTCGCTCACGTCTAGCATTATCCCACTTATTATTTCTAGCTACCTTCTAGCACCACCACACTTGTAATTTCTAGCTCCCTTCTAGCATTATCCCACTTATTATTTCTAGCTATCTTCTAGCACCACCACACTTATTATTTCTAGCTACCTTCTAGCACCACCAACTTATTATTTCTAGCTCCCTTCTAGCATTATCCCACTTATTATTTCTAGCTACCTTCTAGCACCACCACACTTATTATTTCTAACTACCTTCTAGCACCACCACACTTATTATTTCTAGCTACCTTCTAGCACCACCACATTTATTATTTCTAGCACAACCACACTTATTATTTCTAGCTCCCTTCTAGCACCACCACACTTATTATTTCTAGCTACCTTCTAGCACCACCACACTTGTACTTTCTAGCTCCCTTCTAGCATTATCCCACTTGTACCTTCTAGCACAACCCCACGTACTTTCTAGCGCCCTTCTAGCACCACCCCACTCGTACTTTCTAGCAAATTTCTAGCACCATCCCATTTGTACCTTCTAGCAAACTTCTAGCCCCATCCCATTTGTACATTCTAGCACCACCTCAATTGTACTTTCTAGCGCCCTTCTAGCACCATCCCATTTGTACTTTCTAGCGCCCTTCTAGCACCATCCCATTTGTACGTAAACACACAACATGAAGAACGGACGTAAACACACAAATACAAGAACAGACGTAGACATTTCTTTTCAAGAACAGATTGGAATAAATTACAATAATTTGAAGATCAAATGGAGATCAACATAAATTGGTCGCGTAATACCCGCATAATCAAATAGTCGGCCTGGATAAATATTCCGACTCCAAGGGTCATCAAGAAAAAGAAGGTCGCAGGGGTCTACAGACAGACAGACACATTGGCATAACAGGAAATAGAGATACGGGGCAAAAAGAGAAAGACAGACCGAGGAATATAGAGAGAAAGACAGACAGAGAAGTGTAGAGAGAAAGACAGACAGAGAGGCGTGTAAAGAAAGACAGACACAGTGGCAGACAGAGAAAGACAGACAGAGGAGTATTGAAAGAAAGATAGACACAGTGGAACATAGAGAAAGACAAACAAAGGAGTATAGAGAGAAAGACAGACAGAGGAGTACAGAGAGAAAGACAGACACAGGTGTGGTGAAGTGGGATGTTATAAATATTTATAGGGGACTTAGTGTACTGACTGAGATCAGCTGTGAAGGTATCTATATCTAATAAGAGTAGTGTATTATAGATAACCTTACTTGCTGCCACATATATATATCTCAGTCAGAATTATTCTGGAATAGTGTGATGACTACGTTGTATGTCTAGGGTATGTGTATGATGAAGTGTAAGTCATAACAACAACAGACAGATAAACAATTTAATTTATTCCACCACACTTGACAACACTGTGACACTCACATACATAAAAACACTCTACAAGGATATCTTAAAGGAGTCACTGATAACTTTTCAAATAACAATATGTATTCATTGCTGTCATGAATGAATATGTGTCCTGATTCAAATACAAAGGGAACCAGGAATCACAATCAATTTTAATTACAAGTTATATGTACAGAATTTATCAATATGAATATTGTAGTGTCATATATTATTAAAAGTATCCTATGTGTGTCAGTTGTGTAGTAGTAATATGAGGTAATACTGGTTTTGTTTTGTTCAAGCTCTGTTGGTATTTGTCATCATGACTTCAATAGTTTGTCTTTATTGGAACTAGTATGGAGATGTTCTCAGTTCCTGATATTAAAACAATTTACTTCCCCTCTTAAGTTTATGTTACAATGTTATTTTAAGATGGGGGTACATAATTTTGAGCTCAGCTGGCCACATCAGCTTATCTTGCGTGATGGCGGCAGGAAAAGACTCCTCTGCTCGATTTCTCCCCTGTGCTCTGGAGACACCTCACTGATAGCTAAATGGACCAAGGAGTATGCTGTCCGACTCTGGATTCAGCAAAGCTCTGACCAGGTGCTGCTCAATACCATCAAGACCACGGTCCCTGAAAACAAGAAGGATGTACCTTTCTACTTCATAACTAATTGATACTCTAGTTCTACACTGAGCACAATACATCACAAACATTGAGTTCAGAGCGTTAGGCCAACTGTCAGCTTCATCTGAAATACTTTTATACCAGTATTTCCCTCCCTAATGGTTACTACGCCTCTGCAATTCCAGCATTATTTCTTTCTAGTCAATCATCTAGGTGTCAGTGTACTGTTTGGCCATTCCATGCCGTTTTACTTTCCTCCGACACCTTCTGTTCAGGCTGGAGCATTATAGGCTTTACATCATGTTTGCTACTGAACTACACATATATACAGGCATAAATTAACAAATTACATTCAATTTTCATTAAAAGATATTGAATATTTCAAACCTACCACAATTCATGGAAATACACAGATACGTTGACTAGCAATGAATTCTGGCACAAATACTGGCACAATTCCCATCTGCCTATGTTCCAGGCTTTTATTTAGCAAAAATATGAGCTGGCTTCAACGCACTGTTGCTTTATCAAGCTTATTTGAACTAGTGGTCTCGAACTAACGCTCCTAAGTGATTATATCAGCGAGTCTGGCCAATGGAGCCACGTTTCGACAAGTGTTTGAAAAAATTTTACCTTCCTACGTCTCCCCTAACAACCAAGATAGTATTTATAGTCCGACCAATCGTGTTTAGTCTTATATTTGTTGCGCTCCAATCAATTTGGAGTTTACATGGTAGGCTATTTCCGTACGCAAGGTTTTTTCAAACACGTTATAAAAAAATGTTATGAGCAGAAATGATTTCATGCTGTCAGGCATCCCCACTATTTTATTTTGGTTATAACTTGTTAATTCCTAGACTATTTGCGTAACGTTTTACATATTCTTTGTCAGCAAGCCCTAAGGAACCCAAATATACAAATTTAAAAGAGCTAAGTGGCTGCGTTCAAAATATGCAATTTCTTCTACCTCCTGTTTCGAAGATGTGCTGTCTGGGTACTGTAATGTTTTCAAACGTAAACCCATCTATTGTCATCTTTTCTAATAAGAGTTTTTCAGGATTTAAAAACCTAACTCTGGGAAGGTTAGTGTTTTTATCACTGTCCGTCCGAAAAAGTTAGTGCATGTGGCCTTACACGCGTGATAGTAGTAATTGTGTATCGCGTTACGCTTGTTGGGGTGGCATTAATAGCGAGACGCGTGTTTAATTTTGCATGCGTTCGGCTTTCTGCCTCTCCCCTCTCTCTATCCTTTAGTCCATCTGTTCGTTCGTTTTGGTAACGTAATATAATTAATGTTAGGATTAATTTAGGTCATTACGCATTGTGCCTCTCAATGTTTTTTCTTAGAAATGCAATACCCGTTTTAATGTGTTGTGGAAACGCCTGTATTTATGCAGTGGCTTATATTTAACGTGGAAACGTTACAATTTGCAGACGAAGCAAAAAACAAAGGGGATTTCGAGTACAGTTATTGTGACAGCACTGTTCTTTTACCATTGCTCTTTTCTTTATTAAATTTATTTGTTAGGCTTTATATTTACCTGATAATTTATATATGTGGATTAGAATATTTCACGACAACAGGGACATATTAAGAAAGCTAGACACAGGAGCATATAAAGGAAGACAGACACAGTGGCACAGAGTGAACGGCAGACATAGGAGTATAGAGCGAAAGACAGACATAGTGGTACATAGAGAAAGGCAGACATATGGGCATAGAGAGAAAGAGAAACACAGAACCGTAGAGAAAATAGCAGGCGCAGGAGCATAGGAGAATGACAGACACAAAGGTATTGAGAGAACTACTGAAACAGCAGCATGGACAGAAAGATAGACTCAAAGGCAATGGGAGAAAGACTCAAGAGCGTAAAGAGAACGACAGATACAGAGACATAGAGAGAAAGACAGATACAGAGACATAGAGAGAACGACAGATTTATTGGCATAGAGAGAAAGACAGACACATTCCTTCTCTTTCATCTCTGTTGTCTAGTGTCTTCCTTGTTTCTGTCTATCTTTCTGTCATACGAGTGCCCACCATTAACACACTTTTGGTATTTGTTTACAATTCACCGACCTCGGCATGTGAAATTTCTTTAATTTTTAACTTTTCCGTGTTTCTTTATCCTTTGATGTTCTCTTCTGCTGTTTAAGTCTGTAAGGCGTATTCCAGTTCTGTTGTCTTAACAAGTCCCTATCCCTGTATTGATCGCTCACTGATTGGAAGAAAGACATGGAACGGGCGTCTATACCATTCTATAGAGTATGTACTTTCGACGGACATTAGCAAGAAATGAATGAAGGAGAATGTCTGTCGTGTTCATCCGCCCCATCTCCCTTTTGATGTGAACATAAAAGAGACTATTCCCCGCCTAGTCCTGGGGGTCTCTGATGAGACAAATAAAGAACTGGCCTACTGTTTCTTCAAGCATGTCGTAAGAGGCGACTGATTATGAGGTTGTGAAATAGGACTGACAACCGCTTGATGAAAAATAACTTACAACAGACATCATGACTGCAATAGCTCATTAATGATTTAGTACAGGCCCCCTGCAAGGTACCAGCTACAGGGGTGGCCCCATACCCCATAAGGAACGAAAATAAAATGATGATGATTAATAATTAGACCGAACTCAAATAGATTTGGTTTGGTTTGGTTTTATGGACTATCTTTACTGCACATGGACTATTTCATAAGTGCTCCGATCTCCTAGCTTAGATCACAAGAGGAGGATCTCAGCACTGTGCACGAACTCCGTAGCACCGGCGAGAATCCCAATGTGTGTATATACGAATCACACATTCTATCAATATTTTTGTGGCAGGTAGGTTTCTAATTTTTAAATTTTTGTAAGGGCAGCGGCCTTATGGCCTACTCTCTACGATTTCCAACTGCCGTGGGATTTTTAACGTGCGCAACTTGCACACGGGGGCCTCCTATTTTTTTGCCCTTATCCAAGAAGGCTAGGCATCCGATCTCACTACCCATGAGACCAGGGGGAAGTAAGGCGCCATTAGGACCACTGGTTCTGCAAAAAAAAAAAATGTCCATACATTATAGTCCCTCAACTTGGAGTCGAACCCGGTACGTCTAGAACTCAAGGCGGACATCTTAGCCTTTCCGACCCTCTCGAACAGAACAAACGACCAAAAAAGTCAAACATTTAATGTGATTGGTCTAGCCAAAATATATTAAAGTAGACGACGTTTGATTGGCGACGTTCACGGCGTAGAAAGCTGAGGGAGCGTGGGTGAAGGTCCAATATAATGTGGCACATTTTCAGACTCCAGCACTGTGTTCCATTGAGTCAAGACGACACCTTCAGACTAGCCAGAACCGAAGAAACATAAGATTTGAATAAAGAGTATTGGACCAAATATTGTGGATCTTCTGACATTAACCAGTTCTAACACTCTACTTTATAATATTGGAAACCACAAAGGCCTCGGAACCTACAAACAGGATAACAGTGGAATTATAATTTTAAAGTAATACTCGACTACCTGTCTTCTTCTTCTTCTTCTTCGATCCTTAACCACCGAGCGTCAAAGCAGTCAGTGGCCATCACGCCTAGTGGCGTCTTGTAGGGCAACAACAAATTGATTCCACTTTGCACGGTCGGTGGCCATCCTTCGTACAGTGCCCCAACTCTGGTTCATTCTTTGCATCTCAGCCTCCACAGTCCTCCGCCAAGTTGTTTTTGGTCGGCCTCTCTTTCGCTTTCCTTCAGGGGTCCAAAGCATAGCTGTTCTTGTGATGGCATCGGGGTCTCTTCTGAGGACATGACCAACCCAGCTCCAGCGTCTGCCAGCTATGATGGTATGCATGTCCTCTTGCTTGCTACGAGTAAGCAGATCTTGGTTGGTGATGGTATTCGGCCAAAAGATTCGGTGAATTTTTCTTAGGCATGTTGTGTGAAAAGAGGACAATTTTGACATTTCCTTCTCTGTGACTCTCCAGCATTCCGCACCATAGAGAAGCACAGAAAGCACGCAACTCTGGTATAATCTTAATTTTGTGCTTGTGCTGTATTGGGAGGACTTCCAGATGTTATTTAGGCTAAAGAAGGCTGTTCTTGCCTTATTCATTCTGATGTTGATGTCTTTGCCTGCCCCACCGTCTGGTGTTACTATGCTTCCTAGGTATGTGAGGGTATCTGTCTGTACCAGTTGCTGATTCCTTACTGATATGGGCTCAGGGTTGCTCACATTGAGCGTCATGACCTCAGACTTCTTTAAATTGATGTTCAAGCCCACCTGCTGGCTAAATTTATTAAGTCTATCAGTTTTTTCCTGGATGTGTTGATGTGAATGTGCCAGCAGTGCAATGTCATCTGCATATTCCAGATCTTTTAATGTTGAAAATGTAGTCCATCTTATTCCTCTTGGACTGCCCTCTGTTGTCTGGCGCATCACCCAGTCTATGACTGTTAAAAATAGAGTGGTTGATAAGGGGCATCCCTGTCGTACTCCTGTCTTCACCTCGAAGGTTAGGTTGCTCTGCCCAACACTACACGTAAATTTGGCATAGAGGCTTTTTATGATTGACACTATGCAACTTGGAATTCCATAAGCCCTCAGTATTTTCCATAAACTGTCCCTATGTATGCTGTCAAAAGCCTTTTCGAAATCAACAAAATTTATGTAAAGCTGTCTTTGCCATTCTGAGCACTGCTCTATAATGTTCCTGAGAGTGAATATATGGTCTGCACATCTTCTGTTCTTTCTAAATCCTGCTTGTTCTTTCCTCAGTTTGTAGTCTACTGCCTTTGAAATTCTCTGTATAATTATCCTGCCTAGTATTTTGCTGGGAACTGAGAGAAGAGTGATTCCTCTCCAATTATTGCATTCTGAAAGATCTCACTTCTTGGGCAATTTGACAATTATTCCTTTGTTCCACTCTGATGGTGTTGTCCCCGTTTTCCACACTTGTGCAAATCGACTACCTGTAAGATGGCCTCAAAACCTATGGCCCGACATTAGTCGGAAGTCTTCCTGTGCCAGACGTCTGTAAATTAACTAGAAACGGAGTGAGTTGTGACAGATAAAATTTTTTATTTTACATGTTTAGCCCGCTGGTGGGGGTACAAGTTCATACGAGGCTGGCAACCTCAGCCTACGAAAATGATAGTCATGAACCACCACAGCGAGCGCTGGTGACTGTTTCATGGTGGTTCTCTCACAGGGAACCAAAAGCAGAGGAGGTAACCCCAGGCTCCAAGTGGAGCAGGGAGTGGATGATGATGACATCATAGTGTACATGTACATTATATTAACCTTTTAATAAGTTCATATGTATATTTAAAACAGGATTAAATCAGGCAAAAGACGTTTTTCGATGTCCAGTCACACTTTGTTCACCAAATTAACTGAGATTAATAATGATTTTCCATCATATCCACTGGCTGTATGATTTAAGCTCAAGGACGGTAAAATTACTGAGAAAAAATGGTGGTGGAAGTGACAGCTGGAAGGTGCCTGACTAGTGTCAGGAAACCAATACGTAGCATAGACATTCGTTTCTTCTAAAGTTTGTGGTACAAGCTGGAGATACCAGTGGTACAAGTGTGTAATACCAGCTTGATACGAGTCTGTGGATCAAGAGCTTGTGGTCTACACTAGTTGCCTGCCTTTGACAGGTTGTGAAGATCCTTGCCTTGACGTTAGGAGTGGTTACCCCTGCAAATACACCTGGGACGTGCCCTCACCACAGAAGTCGATGGTTAAGTAGCAATCAGCAATCCATTTCAAGATATGGCCAGTTATTTTAACCTAACCAAAGCAAAATAACTCACATACCCTACATTCTACCACCGTAATCACTTTTCTGTGAGGAAAACTCCATGTGTTTTTAATCCACCAACTTCACTTATTTATTACTCATGTTAAAGAATAATTTATCATTAAATTTGTTATATGTATTTACAAATTAATAGTTGATTTTATTATTACAGAGAGAAGTGCACACGTATAAATCAGTACTCTGAAATATAAATACGACAGAGCTACTTAAATAATACTTACTACTTACTTAGTCGTTCCCCTTCTACCATGAGGTGTAGAGGTCTTAAATAATATGTTACTGAATAATTCAGTTGGGAGCTCAGAAACTAGCTAATATATCTTTATCTTAGTAGAAGGGGTGGGCAGGTGCAAAGTTCACGACAGCCTTCATAAATTCAGCGTTGTGCTTGATGTCTGAAGTATTCTAAAAAAGACTCCCTAAAAATAGAAGAACCATCCTTCTGTTTACAGCCCTGCCGAGGGTAATCCTGAGTGAAGGTAGATACCTTTAAAGACCTTCATTGTATACTCTAAATTTTGGTCATTGTTGGACCATCATTGCAGAGCAGGGAAGGCAATGCCGTGACAAGTTCAATGATTCGTGAGTTCAAACAACGAAGAAAGAACGTGCGACAAAAAAGGTAACTGAAGTTTCGCAGCCAGAATATATTCATCTAGATCAGCGGTAGGCAACCAAGGAGGTGTGATAATCTACTTTATAAACACTGAACTCTCACAATCTACCTTGATAAAATATTGTCTGTTCTCCTGTTTCAGTATGTACAGGATGTGTAACATTATAATACAATGGGTCTAGGTTGAATTAGACTGCACGATTGAAGTATGCTGTGTCTGCAGCTTTGAATTCTTGCTAACCCCCTTTTGGTCATCTAGAGTTCTATCATACCATCCCCTATGGCTACAAGTAGATTGTGATCGATTGGTTAGCACTTGCTACGGAGTTGGTTTGTAAGTTGATACACAGTGTATTCTCGAGTTCATAAGCAATACCAGGGAACAGGTATTCAGCACAAAATACTGTCACATAGATATGCCTGAATCATCCAATCAACGAGTTGGTTTCAGAAGTACCACACTTTATTTAACAGAAACAAGCGATGACAACGGAGTACACAGGTAGTAAACATGACCACGTCAGGCCGACACACACAAACCTAAAACTCTGGACGGTGCACACACGCCAGCACACGGAAATTATCCAAACTTCTACAACATTGTAGTACTGGATCCACTTTCATTCTTACGGCTGGTATAACAAAAACTACCATTGTCGACAACACACAATTGCTTCATCTCAAAACCCACTCCCTATCTCAAGATCTTTCAGCCGGAATGACTATCACCAAAGTCACTCAGATCTAAAATACGAGATAAGTGAACACTTCTCTCTCTGCCAAACATCACGCATAAACAGCTGATACCAGTGGATACAAGAGAATGAAAACTACAGTAAACAAAGCATTCACCATCTTTTTCCCTTCTCACATTATTTTCTGTCATTTCTGTTACGCAACACAAATTCTTGCTCTAGATATTACGTGTGCAGTTCAATCCTTATAAGAAAACCAAGATGAAAGTTACAATGAAAGAGTTTTGAATAAAACTAATGCAAAAGTTAGAAGCTGACAAACAGAACATGGACAAAGACAGACCACAATAAAGAGCAGCGCATAGATCAAGATGTACAGAAGAGCTATTTCGTTTATTTAAGCGTTTATAAGAGCAAATGGAGAACTCAAAATTGCCTATTCACAGAGCCATGTTTTTGCTGAAAAATGCTTTAATGAACTCAATTTTCCAGAGCTTGTCATCCAAGAACAAAAACTGCTAACAAAGCTAGGATTTAAAAAGAAGGAGGGCTTGCGCGCGCTCACACACACGTATACATGAAAAACTCATTAATATAATGATAGCTGCCATCCAGTGACGTTTATTTATTCATTTTGTTCTGTTAGAAAAACTTTTGTCCCAGCTTATGCAACCAGGTCGGTTTAACCATTAGACGAACTAGGGAATGGCCTAGGAATGCAAAATTTGGGGCGGCAAATATCTAGTGAACTAAAAATTTGGTACAACGAAAAAAATATCGTCATTCCCCCAAAAAAACAAAAAAAAAAACTGTATTTTCTATGGCCTTTCCATTCCCCTGTAAATGTGAATACACTGTACATATATTTGTAATGGCACATTTATCTGCATGCTTCATGTATTGGAATGTGTTTGTATAAAAACTAATTGGGGGCTCAAAGGAGATGTTTGCCCAGGGCGCCAAATACCTTATTACCGGCTCCGCGTGCAACGTTATTTAGGTCGATACACCGAAGAGACCAAGAAATTGGCATTGTTGTCTCTTATTCACAGAGTTTTAAAATCCTTTAACACATTTCCAAGAAGGGTCATCAGATGTAATATGCGCCGTAGATCATGTCTTGAGGGCTTTTCTCTTGTGATTTTGTTCCTGCACTGGGGAAGGGGGGGGGTGTCTAGACCCTTATATTGCCGTGGGGGGGGGGGGGGGCTTTGAAGAGACATGGAAAGAATAGACATGGCGTAGGAGACGACTAATACGAGGTGTGCACGAGGCTGGCAACATTGTTAAGTATAACAAATAGCTACAGAAGCCACCGCTACAATTGCACATGATTGCTTTGGTGCAAGCTTCTTGCAAGGGAATCGACTGCATTAGTTGCCTCATGCGCCATAAGCAGCAAAACGGAAAAGGATTGAATAAATTAAACTGATAGCCTCGCTATTCTGCATCAGGTGTTACGCCACTGTCCGTTTTCTTCTGTTCCAAGTTTAGGCCTATCAGGTGAGACAGGGAATTGGTTCAACATTACTTCAAGCAGATGACAAGAATCCAAACCTGTTATTTCCAGTGGCATACGGCAGCCGCAAACTGAATACAGCAGAAAGGAATTATTCAACCGTGAAAAGAGAATGTTTGGCACTCGTGAATGGAATCAGGACATATCACGAATATCTATATGGCGTTTCATTCACGGTACAAACTGGCCATGCTCCATTGGCATTCCTAGGAACCAATAAGGAATTTAACGCAAAGATTATGCGTTAGGCTCTACTGTTAAGCGTGTACTCGTTCAAAGTACAATATTTACCAGGAAGGGAGAAAGTTGGAGCGGATTTTATGAGTCGAAATTGGAGCATGGAGGAGGATGATGCAATGGAGAAAAGCAATAATTCGATAGCTAAGGATGACAGTAGTTTTATTTCCATAAACGAGATATGAAAGGGTTTCACATCTTCAAAGCCCGGACGAACTGTAACGTATAATGGAAATGAAGCCTCCTGGATCCGACAGCCTTTCGTGACCTCAACGTAGTTTTAGGATTCGCTAACAAAGTCACGCATTTCTCTGCCTGTCTGATAAACCTTGTAATCCACGCCTCTTTTTACTTGACCATATCAAAAGAGTTTGTTTACCAACTTTCGCAACCTGTCATTCATAGCAGGGGCGAACCACGTTCGTTTACGCAAGTTTCACACGCGAGCGAATCTGTCAATATTACGATGACGATCAGATCGCACGTGGAAAACACGTGGAAAGGTAACGGCCTTTGAAGATTCTCTATAAGGGGAGCAAATCCTTTGATCTCGAGAAACAGGGAAAATCTCAGACGGGAGCTCGCTACACGGGTTAAGCTTTTGTTGTCGATTAGCAACGGCCGGCAGAAGCGACCGTTAAACCCTTCATTTGGGAAACGTAGTTTCAGATTTCTCTGATGGAAAACGGAGTGTGAGAATTCACATCTTCTAGAGATCATAACAACATGATCGTATATAAACTGCGTCTTTCTTAAATCATTATCAGAGTCGCTCAGATTTTTTTCGGAGAGTCTAAACACGTTATCTAGAACCACTGGGAATAGATGTGTTAATAGAGCTTGGTGTTTCTTTCTGGATTTCTGGTAATATATAAATTTGTGCTTAAGCGTATTAAAGTGTTGAAAGATTTAGCATCTTAAATTCACTGTGATTTTCTAGGTGTTAAGACTAGCGAATTAAATAAAGCGTAGCTATTTTTATTTCAGATGTTTCAGTTGGGAATGTAAATTTAATCACCCGCTATCACACAGAAAGAGACGGTTTAGTTGCCTAATAAATACACTAGGCGACTGATAATTGACGGAATACAATTCACTTTTATTTCATTGTGTGCAATTTTGTAAGTGACTGTGTTTGATTATCTCATGCGACTAAACAAATAGACGCCAAAAATCTAATAGTTATTAAAGACAGGCAATATTTGTTGAGTGCGCGTAGGGATAATTTAATCATAATTGACATTATGCGCTGATCGTTGAACGGAGCAGGAGGGGAAAAAGGCTGCATGCCTCAACCAAACTTGCACCCTCTAAGCGACGCGCGACAGGATAGGCTAGACATAACGTGCGTCTTTTAACTTTAATCAGGACTCACGGAGAAGATGAGAGATGTCTCGTCCCCTCCCGTATATATATATATATATATATATATATATATATATATATATATATATATATATATATATATATATATATGTAGATATCATTAGCCATGGGAGCCGCGCTAGCGTAGTGGTTACAACACCGCTCTGGCGACCGGGTGATACAGGATCAAACCCGGGCGACGGTATTTGAGGATTTTTCGTCGACCGGGATTTGGACTGGATTAACTCGAGACCTGGCGAGGACATTTGAAGGAGTGTCGTCGACCAGGGACTGGCGGCTCCTGAGCCGACCCAGCTGCAATGGGTACCTCCGAAATCGGCGAGTATTTGCCTGAATGGCGAGGGACACCTGTCTCTGTACAAGAAATAAAGGGATACTCACGTAAAATCAATGTCAGGTTAGACATAAATAATAACCTGAGATTTCGCCTCGAGTATTAGCGGGCGTACGAAAAAAAAAAAAAAAAAATTAGCCATAATTTTTTCATAATGTTCCTATATCCTTTAGGCAACCTGATCAACAGCGACCAGCGGTTTTTATGTGGCTATATTTTGGGCCTTGTCTCTATTTTTACTGATTGGATTAAAGTTGTCTTCTGTTGGCTGACGCGTCTCCAAGTTTCAGTTGTGAACAGGACGGGCCACAGAGACAAACGAACATTGTAATAGTAAATTTTAACTGGACTTACCAAATACCCAAATGTATTTTCTTGCATTTTTATCAGCCCATTATGGGGAAATAACAATAACTGTTCTCCCGACTTCTGATAGTCGTTTTTCCAAGAAGATATTTATCCAGAAGAGTCACGCTATTTCAGAATCGGCACTCACCAGAGCCAGCCGATAGGATTTACCAATCAATCACGTACCATCATCAGTAACAATTTATTTTAGCAACTAGCTGTGTCCAAATACCAGAAATATTTGTTTTTTTCCATTCTTTGCTGTGAACACTAGATCTCGATTTTTCTACCATTAGTATTCGAGGTGACACTATCGATGCAGGATTACCTCACCAAACTTAGCGTCCACCTTATAAAGTTATTGTCAAGGCTGGACTGAGGCCAAATTTGGCACTGTACCCTGACACTATCAATATCGATAAAAATATTCAGGATAACTGCACATTCCAGGAAATATCACCAAGATTAGGTAAGGAGAGAGAGAGAGAGAGCGTGGCTACGTATGAGAGAGAGAGAGAGAGAGAGAGAGTTAATATTTTGTTGTTACGGTAGCTTGTACCAAACTAGCTTATTTGGCTTTAACAATTGTTTACTTTACGGAGTAGCACGTATTATGAACTTTGTTTCTTTACTGTCTATATACTGTAACCTGTTGCTAACCTTTTGACCTTTGGGGTTATTAACTTGGTTGGGTTCTTATCTTCTCAACAAGGGGAGGGCATAGGTATTCTGTTATATTTTCTATGCATGTAATTCTGATGTATCTGATCTTTCTCTTTCAGACATTCGATGTTGTAAAGTTTAGTGATAATAAACAACAAAAGAACTAACTTTGTGTATGTTGGTCAGACCCATACCCATTTAGCCGTATCTTTTTTCACGTTTGTGTGTCTTGTTGTCACATAGCTCTGTGTGTGTGTGAGTGTGTATGTGTTTAGTAAACTTATATTTCTCAATATAAGGGGGTGCAAGATTGTCTTGCCCTAAAATATAGTCGTATAGATAGTCTGGACTAGAGAAACTATTCAGTCCAAAGACAGATCTTCTCCTTAAACTATTCACTTGTGAAAGTCTACTTCTTACACTTTTACTTCTCACTTATTATCACCATCTCCTATACTCAGGCGGGACCTCAAATAACTTTAAAACCTATCTACGCACGACAATCATAGATATCCGGTGTTTATCTCAGATATCCGGTGTTTATCTAAGATATCCAGTGTTTATCTCAGATATCCGGGCTTTATCACAGATATCCGGTGTTTATCTCAGATATTCAGTGTTTATATCAGATACCCGGTGTTTATCTCCGATATCCTGTGTTTATCACAGATGTCGGGCTTTATCTCAGATATCCGGAGTTTATCTCAGATATCTGGGCTATTTGTTTCAGATATTCGGGCTTTATCTGAGATATCCGGGCTTTATCTCATATTTTGTGTTTATCTCATATATCCGGGCTTTATCTCAGATATCCGGTGTTTATGTCAGATATCCGGTGTTTATCTCAGATATTCGGGCTTTATCTCATATATCCGGTTGTCATATTAGATATCCAGTGTTTCTCTCAGATATTCGGTGTTTATCTCAGAAATCCGGTGTTTATCTCAGATATCCGGTGTTTATCTCAGATACCCGGTGTTTATCTCAGATACCCGGTGTTTATCTCAGATTTCCGACGTTTACCTCAGATATCCGGTGTTTATCTCGGATATCCAGTGTTTATCATAAACATTCGTGATTATCTCAGAGATTCGTCTTTATATCTGCCTTCGGTGTTTATATTAAACACCCCAGTTTCTAAAACTTGTATTAACAACGGTCTGCAGGCTGCTTGCTTTTACTTTATTTTTGATTATCAAGATAATTTATTCTCGTTTTAAGGTCTTTAAGGATCGTATAGACCCCGTTGTAGGAAGTATGCGCAGGGAATATTTAGGAGGGAGTGGGGCTAGAAGGAAGAAAAACTGTTAGTCAGAAGAATTGTAAAAAGTCATAGAATGTCTTTTTCTTTTTAAACGTTTTTTGTTTGTGTTTTGTTTCCTGGTGTAAGACTATATTAATCTGATAGTAGAACAAGCAGCGACATCTAGCGGCATTATTTAATTTAATGAACGAAAGTCGCTGCTAAAAGCCACAAGAAGTTACTATCCTCATGTTCACTTATATGTCAAGCAAATTAAAAAAAAAACGTAAAAAAAAAAGCATATTTAGCTTTATTGAGAATAAAAGTACAACAAAACAAATTGTAAAAAATTGATTGATTATTCTTCGATTTAAAAAATTGATTAATCGATTAACATATTTTAAATCCATCCCAGCTCTACTATTTTTGTCTTAAGCTACAATTACATTTCAACACATTTTTAATAAACGTTTTTATAGTATGTAATGATCATAAAAGAAAGATTTGTGTATCGGTAATATTAATTTGATGTAGCATTTTTATTTGAGAGTCCGACTGGTTAAGCGGTTAGAGCGTTTTCCTCTCGCGGCACAATAATTGTTTCGGGATCGAAGCCTGGTCGCATGACGCTCCAGTCTATCTGCTGTATAATGAGGAACCTGACCCTACTATTGAGTTAGGAAAGGCAAAGGCAATGAGGAAGGGAACTTGTCACCCCATCTCTTAAAATAGTTGTGACGTAATTAACATCCTATCCTGTCGTCCAATTTTCCTTTCTCCACTCTCCTCTGTCATTATTCATGTGAGCATCCTTTTTTCACTTCATCTAGTCACTTCTACATCGATATTGACGATAATAATCTTATACTTCGTAAGGACACTCCAATTCTTGTCACTTTAATCGGCGCTTATGCGAAGGTGGGTGTACAATGACGCATTGACTTCTGTTTGTTCGCTGTGAAGTTTGTTTAATTTGGATACCGGGAATGGACGTATTAAACAGGCTATCGCCTGTCAGATTTACAGAAACATCAAAGGTAACACGAATTACAGAAACATCAAAAATAACAGGAATTACAGAAACATCTAAAATAACAGGAATTATAGAAACACTAAAAATAACAGTGTATTCCACTGGAAGACCTGGAATGTGCAGATGACATTGTACTACTCGCGCATTCACATCAACACATCCAAGAAAAAAACCGATAGACTGAATAAGTATGGCCTGAACATCAATCTGAAGAAGACTGAGGTCTTGACACTAAATGTGGGCAATTCTGAGCCAATAACATTAAGGAACCAGAAGTTAGAACAGACAGACACATTTACTTACCTAGCATACATAGTAACACCTGACGGCGGAACAAGCAAGGACATTAACAACAGAATGAATAAAGCGAGAACAGTCTTTGCTAGTCTCAACAACATCTGGAAGTCTTCCCAGCACAGCACAAACGCCAAACTAAGACTGTATGAGAGCTGTGTACTTTCTGTGCTATGTTTCTCTATGGTGCGGAATGTTGGAGAGTAACAGAGAAGGAAATGTCGAAACTGTCCTCCTTCCACACAATCTGCCTAAGGAAAACTCAGAATCTTTGGCCAAACACCATCAGCAACCAAGAACTACTTATTCGGAGTCAACAGGAGGACATGCACACCATCATAGCTGGCAGACGCTGGAGTTGGGTTGGCCACGTCCTCAGAAGGGACCCTGATACTATGATATGGACCCCCGAGGGAAAGCGAAAGAGAGGCCGACCAAAAACAACTTGGCGGAGAACTGTGGAAGCCGAGATGCAAAGAATGAACCAGAGTTGGGGCACTGTACTAAGGATGGACACCGACCGAGCAAAGTGGAATCAATTTGTTGCTGCCCTACAAGACGTCACCAGGCGTGATGGCCACCGACTGCTTTGAAGGTTGGCGGTTATGGATCAAAGAAGAAGAAAATAACAGGAATTACAGAAATACCAAAAATAACAGGAATTACATAAACGTAAAAAATAACAGGAATTACAGAAACACCCAAAATAACAGGAATTACAGAAACACGAAAAGTAACAGGAATTACAGAAACACAACAAATAACAGGTATTACAGAAACACCAAAAATAACAGGAATTACAGAAACATCTAATATAACAGGAATTATAGAAACACCAAAAATAACAGGATATACAGAAACACCAAAAATAACAGGAATTACATAAACACCAAAAATAACAGGAATTACAGAAACATCAATGTAAACTGTTATTACAGAAACATCAATGTAAACTGTTATTACAGAAACATCAATGTAAACTGTTATTACAGAAACATCAATGTAAACTGTTATTACAGAAACATCAATGTAAACTGTTATTACAGAAACATCAATGTAAACTGTTATTACAGAAACATCAATGTAAACTGTTATTACAGAAACATCAATGTAAACTGTTATTACAGAAACCACGAAGACGAGGAGGACAGAGAGAAAAGATCCACGATTACACGATAAGACTTGTAGAACAAAAAAAAAAAAAAAACCAGTGAGTATCTGAAGTATTGGAACACTCAAAGGTCAGAGAGTTGTGGAGAGAGGGAGTGAATGGTCTCATCAACACCACTACATGTGATAATGATTAACAAAGTCGACACCACATCAGCACAACGAGTTACCTTTTCAGTATCCGCCATGTCGATACATATCCGTGGAAAACGACAACCTGGTCTCATCAAGTCCTAATACAACTCTACACTGTGAAACGTGAACAGAGTTCTTCTTGCCACTCAGCAGCCACTCCGTCAAACATAAGTCCTGTTACGCTGGCGTTGTGAGATCAACAACATGAATACCACCTTAGCCATCAAAAACACATCTTGATATTTGAGAATGAAACCTTTGGCGGAGATCATCTTGTTCAGTACTTCGAGTTACAGGATAGACTAGGTTTAACTAAATCCCAAAGAAACATGGTCTGTGGCTGAAGAACGTATACACTTTGAATAGTCTTTCTATACCTTTTGACAGCACAACTGGAAGGAAGAAGTAAGTAAAATAAGTATTATAAGTCAAACTTGGTGCAATAGGCAAATTATGATAACTGTGGGCATTAACCACATTATAATAACTCAGTACAGTAATGACGTTATAATAACTTAGTGCAGTAACCACGTTATAATAACTCAGTACAGTAATTACGTTATAATAACGTAGTGCGGTAAATAAGTTAAAATAACTCAATGCGATAATCACGTTACAATAAGTCAGTACAGTAACCACGCTATAATTACTCAGTGCAGTAATCACATTACAATTGTGCAGTAATCATGTTACAATAACTCAGCGCAGTAATTATGTTACAATAACTCAGTGCAGTAATCACGTTACAATAACTCAGTGCAGTAATCACGTTACAATAGCTCAGTGCAGTAATCACGTTACAATAACTCAGTGCAGTAATTATGTTACAATAACTCAGTGCAGTAGTCACGTTACAATAGTGCAGTTATCACGTAGTCAACGACGTAACGATTTACACGAACGTAGTCATTGCCGTAACGATTTACACTTTTAGTGTATTAACCCCATTACAGTGACTTGATACTGTAACCACGCATAAAATCTTCATGTATTAAATACGTTATGGTGAATGCAGTAACTACGTAGGACATCTGAGTGCATGAACCACGTTATGGTGACTTACTGCAGTAACCTTGTAATGAAATCTTATTAGTGCACTGACCACGTTAGGGTTAAGAAGTCCAGTAACCACAGTGCACCAGTCATACTACGTTAACTTACGTTATTAAAAGTTAGCACGGTACGATAACAGAGTACTTCGATCACTACAGTATGATAACTTAACTTAACCATGTTAAGATAATGCAGAAAAGAGTTGCACGAACGTAGTTAACGTTGTAACCAGTTCAACTAACGTAGTCAACGCCGTAACGATATACACGAACGTAGTCAACGCTGTGACGATTCACACGAACGTAATCAACGTCGTAACGATTTATACGAACGTAGTCAACGCCGTAACGAATTACACGAACGTAGCCGTAATAATTTACACGAACGTAGTCAATTCCACAACGATTTACACGAACGTAACCGTAACGATTTACACGCACATAGACAACGCCGTAACGATTTACACGAACGTAGTCAACACATTAACGATTTACATAAACGTAACCGTAAGGATTTACGCGAACGTAGTCAACGCCGTAACGATTTATACGACGTAGTAAACGCCGTAACGATTTACACGAACGTAGTCAATGCCATAACGATTTACACAAACATAGTCAACGCCGTAACGATTTACACGAACGTAGTCAACGCAGTAACGATTTACATGAACGTAACCGTAATGATTTACAAGAACGTAGTCAACGCCGTAACGATTTATACGAACGTGTAAACGCCGAAACGATTTACACGAACGTAGCCGTAACGATTTACACGAACGTATTCAACGCCGTAACGATTTAGAGGAACTGGAGACAGGAAATTGTTCTTATCATTATTTGTATATGAACCGTCAATAACATTCTTTTATTATGGGAAACTACCGGTTTCTTCTTCTTCTTCTTCTTCCTCGTTCGTCCTGAAAAGGACGGTGGTTGCGTTGTGTCTGTTTACGCCTAAGCTGTGATATCTGCACCTTTCTGCACGGCATTTTTTGGGACTGGGTTTGCCTTCCAACTGCGATCCCTACTCGCTCAGCCAGACTGCAGTGATGCAATCTGTTTCCAGGACCACCACGTGGAGGTGGAGTAGGGTCTTGACCAGCTCTGGTTTGCTGATCCTGATGCAAGCAGTCAAGCTATGGGTCGCTGACTGCATTCTCTATTGCTGCATCTTTGGGTCTCAAACTACCGGTTTAAGAAAGTGTTTAACGTTTTCGTTATTATAGTTATATACGTTATGTTTCGGTTTTATGCAGAAGTGCACACTTGCCGTCTGACAAAGAAGTTATTACCAAGCCAGAAGGTCTATTATATTTGAACTTGTGCCATAACGCACCGCGCAGTTCCCAAACAAAAAATAGAACTACTGTCTCCTCATGCATGTCGTAAAAGGCGACTAATAAGAAGTTTTCCATGGGGCTGGCAAACTCGTCATGTCAACCAAATTGTCACGAAAACGTCTCTCCAAGATATGTAACTACCTGGTGCAGGCTGTCCGGCAGGGACCGGCCGCGGCTGTGGCTGCTTGCTCCCTGAAATGATGATGATGTGTCGTAACTGTAATACAAGTGATGGACGTCGTTTCTAGGTTGAATGAGGTGAGGCTCACTAAAACGAGAAAAAAACTCCTTTTTAACTAGTGTACTTGAATTTTGGGGTTATTATTACTTTTACTATTTCTTTTATTACTTGAATATGACCTGTTTGGATTTCCAAACTTTTCTCAGTAGATTAAAATCCCTCTTGCCTGCAGCATCTATAATTGGATGGAAAATAGGAATACATTATATCGATTATAAAGAGCACTAGACATCATGTTTAATTCTCTAAGATCGACGCCTGATAATATGGACGTTGTTTTTCTGCCATTTAAAAACCACTGTAAGAATCGATCTGGTTATTATAAAAATCTGGCAGAGAACTGCTCTGTGAATTTAAAAGCAAATATGAAAAAATCTGCCAATAATAATGGCAATTTCAGAGTTGTTAATACAAAATGTAGGCTACATGGTGTTCCATACAGGGCCGGATTACGCCAAGAAGGGTCTTTATGCTTTTTGGTGCTTTGGGCCCCCCTTAGCCGAATAGGTAATAAAGTTATGGAATAGCAAATAGTTCATGGACCGTTATAATTTTTTCGGTGTGCATTGTGTCTTTTAAGTAATTTTTGTTTATACTGTCTTTTTAGAACGTTATGAATGCGATTGCAAAGTGCTAACATTTTCTTCTTGTACATAATTCGATGCATTTACAAAAATGTAACTTATACACGGGCTCTCAAGAACTCTAGGCCCTTAGGCTTCAGCCTACTTAGCCTAAAGGATAATCCGGCCCTGGTTCCATAAATCCATAAAATCAGTTTAAAATTAGAACCGAGAGCTGTACTTCAAACAACATGATAGGCATTCTAAATTACAGATATCATTTACTTACCGGCTTGGCGGACATAATTATGTCATGTCCCCGGATCAGATGGAGTGGATAGCTAGTTTGATTCTAGGCCTAGTCAATTCTGTTTTTCTGTTACAACTTTTTACATGATTTATTTATTTAATTCATCATTTTCCCTTGCGCTCCCTACAAAGAATACAACCACCATTGTAACTGGTATCACAGGAAGCCGGCACCACCACTGTAACTGGTATCACAGGAAGTCTGCACCACCATTGTAACTGGTATCACAGGAAGTCTGCACCACCACTGTAACTGGTATCACAGGAAGTCTGCACCACCACTGTAACTGGTATTACAGGAAGTCTGCACCACCACTGTAACTGGTATCACAGGAAGCCTGCACCACCACTGTAATTGGTATCACAGGAAGTCTGCACCACCACTGTAACTGGTATTACAGGAAGCCTGCACCACCACTGTAACTGGTATCACAGGAAGTCTGCACCACCACTGTAACTGGTATTACAGGAAGCCTGCACCACCATTGTAACTGGTATTACAGGAAGCCGGCACCACCATTGTAACTGGTATCACAGGTAGCTTGCACCACCACTGTAACTGGTATCACAGGAAGCCGGCAACACCACTGTAACTGGTATCACAGGAAGCCTGCACCACCATTGTAACTGGTATCACAGGAAGCTTGCACCACCATTGTAACTGGTATCACAGGAAGCCTGCACCACCACTGTAACTGGTATCACAGGAAGCCTGCACCACCATTGTAACTGGTATCACAGGAAGCCTGCACCACCATTGTAACTGGTATCACAGGAAGCCTGCACCACCACTGTAACTGGTATCACAGGAAGCCTGCACCACCATTGTAACTGGTATCACAGGAAGCCTGCACCACCATTGTAACTGGTATCACAGGAAGCCTGCCCCACCACTGTAACTGGTATCACAGGAAGCCTGCGCCACCACTGTAACTGGTATTACAGGAAGCCTGCACCACCATTGTAACTGGTATTACAGGAAGCCTGCACCACCATTGTAACTGGTATTACAGGAAGCCGGCACCACCATTGTAACTGGTATTACAGGAAGCCGGCACCATCACTGTAACTGGTATCACAGGAACCCTACACCACCATTGTAACTGGTATCACAGGAAGCCGGCACCACCACTGTAACTGGTATCACAGGAAGCCTGCACCACCACTGTAACTGGTATTACAGGAAGCCTGCACCACCATTGTAACTGGTATCACAGAAAGCTTGCACCACCATTGTAACTGGTATTACAGGAAGCCTGCACCACCACTGTAACTAGTATCACAGGAAGCCTGCACCACCACTGTAACTGGTATCACAGGAAGCCTGCACCACCACTGTAATTGGTATCACAGGAAGTCTGCACCACCACTGTAACTGGTATTACAGGAAGCCTGCACCACCACTGTAACTGGTATCACAGGAAGCCTGCACCACCACTGTAACTGGTATTACAGGAAGCCTGCACCACCATTGTAACTGGTATTACAGGAAGCCGGCACCACCATTGTAACTGGTATCACAGGTAGCTTGCACCACCACTGTAACTGGTATCACAGGAAGCCGGCAACACCACTGTAACTGGTATCACAGGAAGCCTGCACCACCATTGTAACTGGTATCACAGGAAGCTTGCACCACCATTGTAACTGGTATCACAGGAAGCCTGCACCACCACTGTAACTGGTATCACAGGAAGTCTGCACCACCATTGTAACTGGTATCACAGGAAGCCTGCACCACCATTGTAACTGGTATCACAGGAAGCCTGCACCACCACTGTAACTGGTATCACAGGAAGCCTGCACCACCATTGTAACTGGTATCACAGGAAGCCTGCACCACCATTGTAACTGGTATCACAGGAAGCCTGCACCACCACTGTAACTGGTATCACAGGAAGCCTGCGCCACCACTGTAACTGGTATTACAGGAAGCCTGCACCACCATTGTAACTGGTATTACAGGAAGCCTGCACCACCATTGTAACTGGTATTACAGGAAGCCGGCACCACCATTGTAACTGGTATTACAGGAAGCCGGCACCATCACTGTAACTGGTATCACAGGAAGCCTACACCACCATTGTAACTGGTATCACAGGAAGCCGGCACCACCACTGTAACTGGTATCACAGGAAGCCGGCACCACCACTGTAACTGGTATCACAGGAAGCCTGCACCACCATTGTAACTGGTATCACAGGAAGCTTGCACCACCATTGTAACTGGTATCACAGGAAGCCTGCACCACCACTGTAACTGGTATCACAGGAAGCCTGCACCACCATTGTAACTGGTATCACAGGAAGCCTGCACCACCATTGTAACTGGTATCACAGGAAGCCTGCACCACCACTGTAACTGGTATCACAGGAAGCCTGCACCACCATTGTAACTGGTATCACAGGAAGCCTGCACCACCACTGTAACTGGTATCACAGGAAGCCTGCACCACCACTGTAACTGGTATCACAGGAAGCCTGCACCACCACTGTAACTGGTATTACAGGAAGCCTGCACCACCACTGTAACTGGTATTACAGGAAGCCTGCACCACCATTGTAACAGGTATTACAGGAAGCCTGCACCACCCTTGTAAATGGTATTACAGGAAGCCGGCACCACCACTGTAACTGGTATCACAGGAAGACTGCACCACCATTGTAACTGGTATCACAGGAAGCCTGCACCACCACTGTAACTGGTATCACAGGAAGCCTGCACGACCACTGTAACTGGTATCACAGGAAGCCGGCACCACCACTGTAACTGATATCACAGGAAGCCTGCACCACCATTGTAACTGGTATTACAGGAAGCCTGCACCACCATTGTAACTAGTATTACAGGAAACCTGCACCACCATTGTAACTGGTATCACAGTGTGATAGGGTGTGCGAGATGATGATGATGATTATATTGTGATGAGTGATCACTCTCTTGTCACACTCGCACCGACCCGAACAACAATAAAACTCTTGATTCTAGAGGCAGGGGCTATATTTATTTTTACAACCCATTCAGTGACAAAGCAAACATTAAACAAATAAACTAGCGAACATAACAAAACAAAACTAAACAAAACACCCAACAGTGCCCGATGCTAATCTGAAGAAGCAAACAAAGCACAGAATAGTTAAAATCATAATATAATACTGAATGAGAAACACCACGCTCTCACCTGTCAAACTGTCCTACGCCGCCACCTGACACACTCAACTATCACACACACACACACACTCATGTGTGTCGTCCAATGCGACTAGTATGGTGTTGTGCATGAGGCTGGCAACCTCACCATGTAACACAGATTGCTACCGAAACCACTACTGCCCTAGCATATGAATACTTAATATGGAGGCAAACCACACTGTTGGCCCCATGCTCCCTCAGGAGCGGAGAAGAGAAATATATACCTTGAAGTGAGCCCACGTGCTCTCACAACCATTCCTCACATAACCATAATTAAATAATCATAAAATGGACATAAAATACTATTCTTCAACTACATGTACAACAAATACTCTCAGTAATGAGAATAAGCTACTACCTCGTAACCGATCCACATCAGTATTCGTTATTGCATTCTGAAGCATGTCGTATGTGACGACTGGGGCGCCTGGCAACAAGCGTGTCGTATATGACCACTGGTGCGACTGGGAATCTCATCACATGAAACACATCGTTACCGAAACAACCACTGCAATAGCATAAAAATGCTTCTTGTCGGCTTGTGATAGACACCAGCCACATTGGTGTTTCCATGCTCCGCCGGGAGCAACCAGAGAAACACATGTATGAACAAAGGAGTGGCCTCGCGCTCTCCAGAAATCTAAATACATATTCTCACCTCACAGTAACCCATTAAATATATACAGTAGAATTATGATAAGTAGGCTATCGTGAAATACACTCAATTACTTTTACATTAAAGAAATAAAATAATTACTCTTGACTTTAACAAAACTGGCATTAACACGAAAACTATCTCTTTCCTTTACTGGGGAAAATTATCTTAATCTGCTTCCCACCCACGTGTCAATTCACACAATATAAAACTGGCGTCTTCTTTATACAATCACACATGGTGACGCGCCGCCTTTCATGACCACGTGGTTGCCATCCTTATAACAGTCAATATCATCTAAATTAAAGTAAAAAATCGCTTCTCTGTCCAGTTTCATGTATGAAATAGCTCCCTACTAAATTTGCCTTTCTTGCCCGGTCTGATGACTGACATAATTGCTCTTAAACTCTCACATCTGTGATTTGGGCTTTGCGTGCCTAATAAAACCTATCAAACATTATTTTCACTCATCTATCACTTCGAGACTAAATCATAATGTCCTAAAAAGACATTTCCTTTGGAAACACATCTATCTATATCACTCAACATTAAAATAGCCACATCGATATTATTTCCGAATTATGTAAAACTAATTCTAATTTAAATTAACTCACGTGTCATGTCTTTGTGTTCTTCTGTGTGGGTACACAGCGCGCCTCGTTTCGTTCTCTCTTGTCTGGACTGATACTTTAAGAAGGCCCGCTGCTTGTTGTTGTTGTTGTTGTTTTCGTCTACTAGGTTGCTGTAATAACCTGTTCAACCTGAAAGTTGGTTATAATTGGGGTATATTGAGTGTTTACTTTCTTCAGTGCTAGCCTGTTGTTAGTCCTGAAAAGGACTGGTCCTAAAAAGGACCACTAGCTGACTGTCTGGATACCTCTTCGTTGCTTGTCAGGTTATGGTGTCGTGGCGTGCTCATGGTATTCGTTTCCTGCCTTACGGGTTGTAAACGGTTTATATTGGGGGATAAAGCGTGTTAACTTCTTCGCTGGTATCGCGTTCCTTGCCTTGGAGATGACTGGTCCTGAAAAGGACCACTAGCTGCCTGTTTGGTCCTTACTCGTTGTTGTCTGATTCGTTGTGCGTTGTCCCATGACTGTCTTTAGTGTGTTTGGTAGGGCCTCATTCATGGCTGCACATGCTCTTTCTTGATTGCGTATCATTTGTTGTACGATTTCGATTCTCATTTTGTCTTTCGTTTCTTTGTTTTGTTCTCTAGTTTTTGTAAGGATATCTTCAACGATCCTTCTCTCTGTTTCAATTCGTTGGAGGATTTCTTCGTTCTCTTCTTTTAGCTTTGTGAGTTTGGCGATGTCTACTTCTATCTCGTGTTTGATGGATTTTGTTTCCTGTAGCATTGCCTGGGCGCTCTGTAACATTTCTCTGACGCTCTGCATATCTATTACGTCTTCACCTCTGTCCTTGTCGTCTTCGGGAGCCTGCTTGCTTCTGTTTTCGTTCTGCAGTTTCCTTTTCATTTCGTTGATTTCAGCGGTCAGCTTGTGTATCTGTCGTCTGTCAATCGTGCGCTGTTTTTCTGCAGCATCCGCAGTCACTCTGTGTTTGGCCTCTTTGAAGGGTATGGTTTTAGACACGGCCTCCTTCAAGATGCTCTTAGTTTCCTGGAACACAGGGCATCCTCTGTACCTTGCCCCGTGGTTTCCGTGGCAGTTTGCACAGGTACGGTTTGCGTTAGTTTCTTTGTAGTTGCGGTCCTCCTTTGCCCTGGGGCAGTCGCCATATTGGTGACTACCCGCACAATACCGGCAAACTGCATCTCTCCTGCACGTTTTCTTTGTGTGCGAAAACTGCTGGCAGTTAGAGCACTGCATGACCGGCGGGATAAAAGCCTCTGTCTTTTTTGAAATAGTTTCGAGCGTCAGTTTCTCAGGTCTTGTCGGCCCTTCGACGGTTACCACAATCAGGTTTGTGTCTTTGTTGTTCCATGTTTTTAGCCTTTCGACCTGAGTGAATTTGATGTCTGCGTTTTCGGTCTGAAGTTTGTTGTGAACCTCGCTTGCGGGCCATCTGGTGTCCACCCCTCTTACGACAAACTTCTTTGTAGTCTTGTTGGTCTCCATCACTACTTTTATCTGGTGAGGCAGCATGAATTCTTTCGGTCCTGCCTCCAGTTCTGTCATCAGTGCAGTTGATTTTTCCGTGCTGTTGAGCGAAAGCACAACTCCCTTTTCGTGTCTCCGTACCTTAGCGATGCCTCTCTTGCCAGTTATTGCTTCTAGGATAGTGATTACTTTGTCATCTGGTAGGGCCCTGAGTGAGGCCTCACCTCCAGGCATCTGTGTGATCTTAACAATCCTCTCCTGTAGTACCACGTTAGAGACGGCATTTTGTTGCTTGCGAAGTTGGCACGTTCCAACTTCTGTCTCCGATTGAGTGAGCTGTCTGCGGGGCGGATTCGCATTCTGGCTCGTCTGCATCTGGTCAAGTTTCACCGGAGTTGGCTGGTCACTGTATGTTGGAGACTCGACAATGACATCTCGTTTTGTCGGTGGATTGATTTTGTTGGGTTTCAATGCTTTGTTACCCTCTGTCTTCGATGTTGCCTTGTCATTGCACAATGTAGCTACCGCCTCGACACCTTGTTTCAGCGGTGATGTTGCTAAGTCTGGTTTCGGAGCTTGTTTGTCATCTGCCTTCGAATCTTTGGGTCGATCATCGGTCGTAGTATCAGAGGTTACGTTGTTCGTCTTCTGAGAAGGACTGGCCACGACGCTAGGAGTATTCGTGCTCTCTGGTTGCCTCTGTTTGCTCTTTGTAGGTTCTTGCTTCATGCTGCTGACAAGTGTTTGAGGGCTTGTATAGACTTTCCTCTTTTTAGCTTGTTGCTTGGTACGAGTCATTTTTGTAAATTCTGACGGCTGTGTTCGCCCTGAAAAGGACGCTCGTTTTAGTATAATGCTGTCTTCACGATCCTGAGGAATGAATGTATCCCAATCACTCAACTACTGCGCGCTGGGCGTATTAATCTTGGCTACTTAAATATCACACGCGATTATCGCTTTAGAAGGCCTGAAAACACAGAAATATACACTATTTCTAGAGCAAAAACACAATTCTACACCACAACTCTATTTTTAAGGCTTTATTATGGCCTTTTCATCAATCTTCTACTTCAGACTTTTCACAACCCAGGCTGCTTCGCGCACATCGAAAATAATCTGCCTAGAAACAGGTAGGGGGCGGGCGTCTCCTTTTCGGCCCCATCACAACAGGAAGCCTGCACAATCAGTCGTAAGCTTTTGCAGCGCTGGTTCCTGTGGCAATTTGTTTAACGTGACGAGGATAGCCAGCCTATGCCCAGATTCATCTTAGTCGTCTGTGGGTTCAGGAGTACTATTCTTTGTTCCGCACTTCAAAGATCTATGGGAACTACACGGGGTATTTATTTAAAGCTATTATTTTATTACAGTTTTGCAACAATTTCATCTTCAATTTCCCTGTGAACTTATTCCAGTCACGTGGATTATTTTGTTTAATTATATTATTCCTCGGTTTCTGTCATCGTCTTGCTGCCTGTCGCCAGTTCTCCCTGTCCAGGTCTTTGTTGGTTTATTCTAACTCTGCTGTCCATCTTTTCACGTTTAGCTAATTGAATGGTATTATCTTACTGATTACTACTTACTTACTTACTCGTGCATCTTCTGCCCTGGGGTGTAGATGTTTGCTAGAGAGAGCACCATACTATCCTATCGGCGGTTTTCCTCCTGGCCTGCTTCCAATATCTAGTCTTCGGCCCTTCAGAGTTTGTCTAATGTTGTTCTCCCAGTGAACTCTGGGTAGTCCTGGAGGTTTGGATCCCTGGGATGTTGTCCTACCAGTGAACTCTGGGTCGTCCTGGAGGTTTGCATCCCTCGGATGTTGTCCTCCCAGTGAACTCTGGGTCGTCCTGGAGGTTTGGATCCCTGGGATGTTGTCCTCCCAGTGAACTCTTGGTCGTCCTGGAGGTTTGGATCCCTGGGATGTTGTCCTCCCAGCGAACTCTGGGTCGTCCTGGAGGTTTGGATCCCTGGCTCTTGGTTCTCCACATTTGTCATGGTAGCCGATCTTCTCTCATTCTGCAGACATGGCCAAACCATCGTAATTGGGACTATTCCACTTGGGTCTGCATGGGTTGGGTTTCGAGGCTTTGCTGTATTGTCTGGTTACGGGTCATTGTGACGGTATTGCCTCCCCTGCTTTGCAGTAGTGGTCCGACAGTGACCAAAACTCAAGAGTATTGTGACGTACGTCTAGTTTGACAAGTGAATTTTCCCTGATATGATGGATGATTTAAAGGGACCTTTAGCTTTTCATAACATTAGAACCCCTGAACATTTGTTGTAACTTTTCGTTTGCCAGAACTCATTCCACCGGGACTCATTTAGTAGGCGGCACGAGATCAAAGAGACGAACTGAGGGATTTTAGGGGAGACTATCGGCGTTATCAAAGACAGTAGTGGTCCCTGATACGAGACGCAGTTGCTTGCCGCTAATTTCGCGTCTCGGTGTCAATCGTAAAACCGAGCGAACGGGGGAAAGCGAAACGGGCAGCAGCGAGCGGATACGAAGACCAGGGGGCGGCTTCTTCTCTTGATTTGGCGGTCAGATCCCCAAAAGTTCGTGAGATCAAATAAGCTGTCAAGTTTATCATGTCCCACTCAACTGACATTCCATTTTAGCTAAATAGACCATGAAGAATAGACACGTTATCATTCGCTGGCCAGAACTTGATAGTAGCACTAGCGATATTTGAAATCTTGCTAGATTATCCCCTGGATTTTTATTTTATTTGCAGTGAATTCTATTTCTGTGCAAAGCGGTAATATATATATTGTGAAAAGTGATCAGCGGTCTAGTTCATTCATTATATTTCATTGGATTTTGTGTTAATTTAAACCTATTAAATTAAACCGTCTCAATAGTTCCAGTTGTAAATATAATGATCTATCTATTATATTATTTCAAAAGATAATAGATGCTTAAATTAACTTTTAAAGTCGCGAAGGAATTTATAATTAATAAATTTAGTTAAGTCCTATATTTATAGATGTGTGTTTTTAACCAGAGAGTCTGAACTTGTCTTTGGCTGATGCAGGTCGACTTGCCCAGAATCGTGATGCGTTCAGAGCAGCTGTAATGGAGACAACGTTCTGGAAAGAATACGTCACATGATGACTGTTTTTAACCACTAGAATTCGCGCAGTGTTTATTAAATACATAATTAAATACTCGAGTGTATTATAGGCTTAACGGGAAATTTATCGCGCGCTTAGAAGATTATTTGTTTTAAAGTATGATTATGTTGTTATGGGTTTTCTATCTTTTTCTCTAGATTGATCACCTTTTGCAATCCCAGCAATAACGAAATCTTTCAGAGTTTCCATACTCGGTTCTTAAACTTCCAGACAGTTTGATGAGACATTTTTTTAAAGTAAATCTTGTGGTGGTCCGGTACGGCCTAGCTAACATAATTACATGAAAGAAAGCCTACCCAAGATCATTTGATTATTATCACCAAATTAAATCTGTAAGATAAACTGGAAGATGAACAGCGCCAGTAGCGATATCATATTTACTGTTTACTGTGAGAGAGTACATATTTTCCTGACTGTGAATGAGCCTAGTTTTTCCTCAATTGGATTTAATAAAACTATCATCACGCATTGAAGGAATTTTACCATAGCGGAGGATTAAAAGAGACCACTTCATTTTCACCCCTGTGCCGAACTGTGTTAGTGCCATCCCATAGACTCCTTTTATATATATATATATAATAAACACACGAGAACTCTTAGTCTTCAAGTCTTGCGATAAGTGAGAATATTTGTTACCAACAAACCCTCGCAAACATCTGGGGCGGGACATCGAAGGACTAGACAGTTCATATGTCAAAAGATTACGTGCTGTTTTTATATACTTTTATGGATCGTCTGAGGCTGCATTCGGTAAGTGTGTGAGTATATGAGTGTGGATCCTCACGCGTGTGCATGAATGACAGGAAATTTAATCGTTTTTCTTTTGTAAACCTGTTGTTAACTTTCTTGCCTAGTAATATAATTTTTCTGTATTCCCTGCATTGTTCCTTTAAGGGGGAGTTGCTAATTGGTTAACTCTGTTTAAACCCCCCCCCCCTTTCCATTTGCTTAGTAAAGGGAAGAACAGCTGGGAAGAACAGGTTTTTTTCTATCACCTATACCTAAATTTGGTAACACCTTTTTTCAGAGTAATTAACTTTACTGTTAGGTTAACGTACCTATGTTCCTGATATTATCTATCTCTGGACTGGGTTTATCTTTGTCTAATAAGCGGGAAGGGCTTAGTCGATACCAATCTTCTTCACCCCTCCCAAATTTGTTATTTGCATTTGTGTACTTATGATAATTTATGTAATACCTGATATTTGTTAGTGATTGATGTTTAAAGTGAATAAAATCACATAAACTCATTTAGTTCTGTGTGTTGGATATACCCAAAGCCCAACTTTTCCCCTATTCGTTTAATATAGTTTGTATCTACATCGTCTGTGTGTGTGAAAAACACCAAATCGGTGTGTGCGCAGATGCGTCTCTGGAAAACTGGCAAATAATTGTTTGACCAGGAGAGCGGAAGAGAAGATTGAGAGAAGCGATTTGTCGTAAATAAGTCTGTCTTTACTCTCCTCCAGCACGCTGTGAAGCAACTATTTAATCTCTACATTTTCTATCACTGAGCTTTCCATCATCATTTTCCACTCTAAACCGGACCACTATTTCTACGACTCTTTTCTCTCAAAATAAATTTACGACAATATTTGGCTGGCTCGCCGGGATTATTTTGAGATACATTTGATGCACACATATTTGTGGGCTGGTTCTGGGATCTTGAGCTACATTTGAGGCAATCGCATAGCCGGGTTAAAGATATTTTGAGTCTGATTTAGTCTGGGTCTAACTAGGTAGAGTGTGAATGATTTGTCTTGTGAATTAGGGAAATAAATAAATAATTACACCCCTAGACAAACGTTCTTTAAGTATTTGGGTTGTCCACACAGCATATTTACAGGTTGTTTTCTCTCCACAGCAGTAGAAAGTACAGATAAACAAAAATATTTGCTATTTTATTATCCTCTGGCGGAGATAATTATATTTCTTTCTTTATAAGAGTTGCTGGGATTGCGTGATTGTTTTACAGTCACTAAGGTTTTGAAGTCAAAAAGAGTTGAGCTTAGCTAAAGACGGATTGTCTCATCTCAATAATTGACTTTAGGGACGGAGTTTGTTGTCAGAGATTTAAAATTTAGGGGAAATTTTTTTTTCCTTTTAAATTGTTTTAATTTAAATTTTTCTCTACTGTTAGTAAAAGTAGATTCTTTTCCAGTGTAACTTACCATTTAGTGGCATAGTCGCTTGCGTTTAGAGCCTTAATTGCCAGATAATAGCAGCGATAAGTTTGCACAGTACAGGTAGGAGGTAACACAGGTAAATTTATACTTGTGTTTTTTTCTCGTAGCGGTTCAGAGTTCCTCCCTTTCGCGTTTCTTCTTACTAGTTCTCTAGGCATACTTCATCTTATTCTTTAACAATGGCAGAGAGGATAAAGATGAGGTCCATCTTGAGGCTGGAAGCGAAAGAGGCAGGATTAGATGCAGAAGCTGCAAACGCGTTTATTAACCAGGAATTGGAAATATATGACGCGGAGCAACAGAGAGCCGAAGCTGAGAGGAAGGCGGAGCAACAGAGAGCCGAAGCTGAGAGGAAGGCGGAGCAACAGAGAGCAGAAGCTGAGAGGAAAGAAGTGGCAGAACGTCTTTTGGAACAGAAGAAAATTGAAGCAGAGATGGAAACTCGCAGAGAGAGAGAGAGAGAGAGAGACAAGGAAAGACAACATGAACTGGCGCTTAAGGCTCTAGAGAGTCGGGGCGCCTCTACTTCGACTAACGGAGAGCCGTCTTCGCCCCAGTCTCAATCAATGGACCTCTCCAGTACTCAATCTGCCCAATTAACTGCTATGTCGTTTTCTTTAGAATCTTTTCCTAGCCCTAACGAAAAAATTGACAGCTACCTAGAAAAATTCGAGAGACTCGCGAATCTTTATGGGTTAGAGAGTACCCGCTGGGCGCTCAAACTTTCAACGTCACTGAAAGGCAATGCTTATGACGTGTACACAAAGCTGGGACCGAATCAACATGATTATGACCTGTTGAAGAAGGCCTTACTACAGCAGTTTGAGATGACTGCCCGAAAGTTTCTGCAGTTGTTCAGAAACAGCCGAAAAGAGAGCACGGAAACATTTCCCCAGTTCTCTTCACGTCTCACGGGTTATCTGACAAAGTGCATTGAATTATCTGACCTACCTCTTTCATATGAGGGACTCCTCGAACTTGTTCTTGTGGAGCAGATAAAATCCACTTTGTCGAATGAAACTCGTAGATTTTTGGCTGAACAGGGGGCAGTCAGGCTTGAAGACATACTCAATAAAGCCGAACGCTATAGCAATGCAATGGCCGAACTTCCCAGCACTAAACGTAAACCCACCGATGAGCCATCTCGAAAACAGAATCTAGAGCAGGCATCCTATTCTTCCACTTCCTCTCAACATTATAACCAACGAGATAACAATACCCAGAAACCTCCCCAGGAAAAATCGAAATTCTACAAAACCCGATACCCCCCCAACAACAATTCTGATCAACCCAACAAGCCTACGTGGCAGCGCGGCCACCAAGGTCAAGGAAAAGGGAAGACCCCTACACCAGGAACGTCTGATCAGGGCAAACAAACCGGTGCAAACCGCATTGGATGTTTGCATACAGCCTCGAAAGGTAGAGTCAATGTCAGTGATTCTCAACCTGAGGGGGACCGACCCTCAACTCGAGGAACTGTAATTTTGAACGGTACCTCTACTACTTGTCTTTTTGACACTGGATTAAGTTTTGATTGTATTGTCGCTAGGCACCTAGTCAAACCCGGTCAGGAGACAGAGGAAACCGTCAAACTTAGTGGAGTTTTCAGGAGTGATGCACCCAGGACGCTTCCTATCGCACTGGTAGAAATACACTCTGACTTTGTCAGAGGAGTTATTAAAGCGGCCATAATGGATGATCCGATCTACCCAGTTATCCTGGGATGTAGATATGTGTTCATTGGGAGACCTAAGGAGCCGATTGTGGCAGCGGTAACCACAAGAGGGCAAGCCAAGAAGGAGAGGGAGCCTGCGCCAAACTTGTTGCCGAATGAACTGAAGGAGGCGCAACAAAAGGACCCTACTCTGGCGCCCTGCTTTAAAAAACTGCCCATGGCTAAGGACCCCAGACACAACGGAGACATCTTTTCTAAGGATGGTGTATTGTATCGTAGAACGGGCAACCCGGACACGGGGAATAACCAGCTCCTAGTACCGACGCAGTACAGAAACCAGATCTTAGAAATGGGGCACTCTCTTCCCTTTAGCGGACATATGGGACAAAACGCCACTATTCAGCGAATAAAAAACCACTATTGGTGGCCAGGAATGAACTCTGACATTGTCAGGTATGTGAAATCCTGCGCCCAGTGCCAACGGGTAGCACCCAAGCACTTGACACCCCCAGTACCTATGGGGCAAATGCCAATAGTAGGGACTCCATTTGAACGGGTTGCTGTCGACATTATTGGTCCTCTGGAAAAGACCAAAAGAAGGAACAGGTTCATCCTGACCTTAGTTGACACTTGCACTATGTGGGCCGAAGCCGTACCGCTACCATGCACTAATTCCAAGCATGTCGCAGAAGCCCTTGTGCAAATTTTTACACGGTTGGGATTCCCTCAACAAGTTTTGACGGACAATGGATCCCAATTCCGTAGCCTGTTAATGGAGGAGATCTTTAAGATCTTGAGGGCCAAACATATCCACACAAGTCCCTACCATCCGGCCGGAAATGGGCTCGTGGAACGTTTTAACGGTACCCTCACCATGATGTTACGTAAGCTGGGTCAGGAGAAACCGGAAGACTGGGACCAATATATATCGGCTGCCTTATTCGCCTACCGAGAGGTACCCCAAGCGTCTACGGGTTTTGCGCCAGCTACACTTTTATTTGGCAGACCTATTAAGGGGCCACTAGAAGCCTTACTTCGGTCCCTGACAGACCAGAAGGCTGACGAGACAGTCGTCTCTGCAAGCAAGTATGTATCTGAGCTTAAGGAAAGGCTAAAGCTAGGATGGGATCTAGCTACTACCAACCTTAAGAAAGCCCGCGCTAAAATTACTAAAAGATACAACAAAGCTGCAAAAGAGAGAGAACTACAACCAGGGGAGAAAGTCCTATTGCTACTTCCAACCGGAAGCAATAAACTTCGCATCGGATGGCAAGGACCGTTTACCGTCCTTAAAAAGATCTCACGTACCAACTACAAGATCTCCATCAAAGGAAAGGAGAAGGTCTTCCACATAAATCTGCTAAAGAAATATTTGGAAAGACCGGTGCCATCCTCCGAGCATCTCCTGGCTGTCGCCATAGCAACGGAAGACGAGGAAGATGATGATGGTTGCATGGAGTATCCATTGCAACCCACAGAATCCTTTAAAGATGTCAAGTTCGGCGACAATCTCTCACCAGAACAACAAACAGAAACCAGGGCTCTACTAAAACAGTACAGTGCAGTCTTAACGGATGTACCTGGTCGAACAAATCTCATTGAATTTGATATGAAATTAACAAACGAGACCCCTGTTCAAACCAGAGTTTACCCCATCCCGTACGCTAAAGCTGATGCACTTCGCGGAGAAATAGACAAGCTGCGTCAGGCAGGAATTATCAGTGAGTCTACATCTCCTTACAGCTCGAGTGTAGTGCTGTTGCAGAAGCCCAATAAGGAAGTTCGGCTGTGCATTGATTACAGGTTGCTAAACGCTGTAACGGAATTCCAGCCCGAACCTCTCCAAACTGTTTCTGAGTTGTTCACCAAGCTCAGCAAAGCAAAGATCTTCTCCAAGATTGACCTCAGCAAAGGTTATTATCAAATACCAGTCAAGGAGGAAATTAAACCTTTGTTAGCTTTCAGCACTAGTGAAGGACATTACACATTTAACGTGATGCCGTTCGGTTTGCATAACGCACCAGGAGTGTTCACCAGGATGATGAGGAAGCTTCTACAACCTTTGCAAAGTCCCCATATCCATAATTTCATGGATGACATCTTAATTGCATCGGAAACCTATGAAGAACATATTGCTACGGTTGCTATGCTCCTCAGGAGACTACAGGAAACGGGTCTCACAGCCAGACCTAGCAAATGTCTCATCGGGTTTGAACAGTTAGACTTCCTGGGGCACACTATTTCTCACGGATGCAGTTGGCCTATTAAGAAGAACGTGGAGAAAATAATGGCAGCAAAAAGACCCCGAACGAAGAAAGACGTACGTTCCTTCATATCGCTATGTGCATACTATCAGAAGTACATCCAGAACTTCAACGGACTGACGGCACCTCTGACTGACCTCACAAAGAAAGGTTGTCCTGATAAGGTCATATGGGATCAAAAGTGCGAACACGCGTATAGCACTTTGAAAGGACAGTTGTCTGCATACCCCATTTTGAGGTTGCCTGACCTCAAGAAACCTTTTGTACTGAGAGTCGACGCGTCAGGTCAGGGCATCGGGTCAACACTGCTTCAAGCCGATGACAGTGACCTGAACATGCTATTTCCAGTTGCCTATGGCAGTCGGAAATTAAATAAAGCGGAACGGAACTACAGCGTAGTTGAAAGGGAATGTCTTGCTCTGATTGACGGTATCAGACGCCATCATGAGTTTCTTTATGGTACATCTTTCACGGTGCAAACAGACCACGCTCCGTTAGCATTTCTTGGTGCCAATAAAGAATTTAACGCAAGGATCATGCGTTGGGCGCTTCTTTTAAGCGTTTATTCTTTCAAAGTGGAATATATTCCGGGAAGACAGAATGTCGGGGCTGATTTCCTGAGTAGAAACTGGTCTACAGAGGAAGAAGAGCAAACTGAAGATACCACTCATCCTAAAATCACCAATCAGGTCACCTCCATTGTCAAAAAATGAAACATGAAAAATGGTTTCATGTCTAAAAGTGGGGACGATTGTGACGTACGTCTAGTTTGACAAGTGAATTTTCCCTGATATGATGGATGATTTAAAGGGACCTTTAGCTTTTCATAACATTAGAACCCCTGAACATTTGTTGTAACTTTTCGTTTGCCAGAACTCATTCCACCGGGACTCATTTAGTAGGCGGCACGAGATCAAAGAGACAAACTGAGGGATTTTAGGGGAGACTATCGGCGTTATCAAAGACAGTAGTGGTCCCTGATACGAGACGCAGTTGCTTGCCGCTAATTTCGCGTCTCGGTGTCAATCGTAGAACCGAGCGAACGGGGGAAAGCGAAACGGGCAGCAGCGAGCGGATACGAAGACCAGGGGGCGGCTTCTTCTCTTGATTTGGCGGTCAGATCCCCAAAAGTTCGTGAGATCAAATAAGCTGTCAAGTTTATCATGTCCCACTCAACTTACATTCCATTTTAGCTAAATAGACCATGAAGAATAGACACGTTATCATTCGCTGGCCAGAACTTGATAGTAGCACTAGCGATATTTGAAATCTTGCTAGATTATCCCCTGGATTTTCATTTTATTTGCAGTGAATTCTATTTCTGTGCAAAGCGGTAATATATATATTGTGTAAAGTGATCAGTGGTCTAGTTCATTCATTATATTTCATTGGATTTTGTGTTAATTTAAACCTATTAAATTAAACCGTCTCAATAGTTCCAGTTGTAAATATAATGATCTATCTATTATATTATTTCAAAAGATAATAGATGCTTAAATTAACTTTTAAAGTCGCGAAGGAATTTATAATTAATAAATTTAGTTAAGTCCTATATTTATAGATGTGTGTTTTTAACCACTAGAATTCGCGCAGTGTTTATTAAATACATAATTAAATACTCGAGTGTATTATAGGCTTAACGGGAAATTTATCGCGCGCTTAGAAGATTATTTGTTTTAAAGTATGATTATGTTGTTATGGGTTTTCTATCTTTTTCTCTAGATTGATCACCTTTTGCAATCCCAGCAATAACGAAATCTTTCAGAGTTTCCATACTCGGTTCTTAAACTTCCAGACAGTTTGATGAGACATTTTTTTAAAGTAAATCTTGTGGTGGTCCGGTACGGCCTAGCTAACATAATTACATGAAAGAAAGCCTACCCAAGATCATTTGATTATTATCACCAAATTAAATCTGTAAGATAAACTGGAAGATGAACAGCGCCAGTAGCGATATCATATTTACTGTTTACTGTGAGAGAGTACATATTTTCCTGACTGTGAATGAGCCTAGTTTTTTCCTCAATTGGATTTAATAAAACTATCATCACGCATTGAAGGAATTTTACCATAGCGGAGGATTAAAAGAGACCACTTCATTTTCACCTCTGTGCCGAACTGTGTTAGTGCCATCCCATAGACTCCTTTTATATATATATATAATAAACACACGAGAACTCTTAGTCTTCAAGTCTTGCGATAAGTGAGAATATTTGTTACCAACAAACCCTCGCAAACATCTGGGGTGGGACATCGAAGGACTAGACAGTTCATATGTCAAAAGATTACGTGCTGTTTTTATATACTTTTATGGATCGTCTGAGGCTGCATTCGGTAAGTGTGTGAGTATATGAGTGTGGATCCTCACGCGTGTGCATGAATGACAGGAAATTTAATCGTTTTTCTTTTGTAAACCTGTTGTTAACTTTCTTGCCTAGTAATATAATTTTTCTGTATTCCCTGCATTGTTCCTTTAAGGGGGAGTTGCTAATTGGTTAACTCTGTTTAAACCCCCCCCCCCCCTTTCCATTTGCTTAGTAAAGGGAAGAACAGCTGGGAAGAACAGGTTTTTTTCTATCACCTATACCTAAATTTGGTAACACCTTTTTTCAGAGTAATTAACTTTACTGTTAGGTTAACGTACCTATGTTCCTGATATTATCTATCTCTGGACTGGGTTTATCTTTGTCTAATAAGCGGGAAGGGCTTAGTCGATACCAATCTTCTTCACCCCTCCCAAATTTGTTATTTGCATTTGTGTATTTATGATAATTTATGTAATACCTGATATTTGTTAGTGATTGATGTTTAAAGTGAATAAAATCACATAAACTCATTTAGTTCTGTGTGTTGGATATACCCAAAGCCCAACTTTTCCCCTATTCGTTCAATATAGTTTGTATCTACATCGTCTGTGTGTGTGAAAAACACCAAATCGGTGTGAGCGCAGATGAGTGTCTGGAAAACTGGCAAATAATTGTTTGACCAGGAGAGCGGAAGAGAAGATTGAGAGAAGCGATTTGTCGTAAATAAGTCTGTCTTTACTCTCCTCCAGCACGCTGTGAAGCAACTATTGAATCTCTACATTTTCTATCACTGAGCTTTCCATCATCATTTTCCACTCTAAACCGGACCACTATTTCTACGACTCTTTTCTCTCAAAATAAATTTGCGACAAGTATCTAATATGGGCTTTAAAGGTATCTACCTTCGCACAAGATTACTCTTGGCAGAGATGTAGATAGAAGGGTAATGACACTTCTATTACAAAAGAAGTCTTCACAAGATATTCAGATAAGCGGAAACAATGCTGATTTCGCTGAGCACGTTAATTCTAGAATCTGCCGACAACTTTTGTGAAGGAATTAAGCACTTATTAATTTCAGCTCGTTCAAGCCCCCACCCCTGATTTACTCAGGGGAATTCTTATTATTCTGGTATAGCTCTGATTAGAGTGTGTGTAGTAAAATGACTGAGACAAACATGCAGAAACTTTAAAATGATTAAATCGAAGTTAAATTTGTAACATTACAAATAACAAAATTTAATAATCACTTTAGGTTTTAACATTTTGAAAATAAATTGAATAGTTTAGAAGAAAAGTTTCATCATTGATTTATAGTAGTGTCATGACATTCTAAATCCACATATATAAATTAAAAGGTAAATGTAAAGCCTAACACATAATTCAATAAAAGGAAAGAGAAATGGTTAAAGACCCGTGCTTTCCTATAGCGTACGCCTGTGTTAATAGAACGTCATGCTAGTTGAACAATAAAAACCCCTGTTTTATGCTTCGTCTGCATATTCTCACGCTTTCACGTTTACTAGTAAAGCCTACTGCATCAATACACGCTTTCTACAATAAAACGTGTACTGCATTTCTAAGAAAACCTTGAGATACGCAAGCTGCGTAATGACCTAAATTAATACTTCCATTAATTTCATTTTATACGCGGCGTGATGAAAAGACAGATGAACTTAGGATAGAGAGAGGGAGGGCTGAAAGCAGGAACGCATGCAACACTAAAACGCGTCTCGCGATATAAAATCAATGCCACCCCAAGCGTAAGGCCAGAAGCACTAACTTTTTCCAAATCGACAGTGATAAAAAACACTACCCATACGAGAGTTAGGTTTAAAAACCTGTAAAATTCTTATTAGGAAACATGACATTATACTGGTTTACGTTTGAAAGCCTGACAGTACAGCAGACACCCTAAAGTTTGGAAGTGAGGAGGTGGCAACAGCACGACTATCCTAGAAGAAAATACGTATTTTGAACGCAGCCACTTAGCTCCCTTAACACTTATATATTTGGGTGCCTTAGGACTTGCTGACAAAGAATATGTTAGGTACTAAGCAATTAGTCTAATATTTAACAAATTATAGCCAAAAGAAAATAGTGAGGGTGTCAGACAACACCAAATAATAATCGCACAGTGGCATGTTTTGAAACCACCATGGTACGGGAAATAGATCTCCATGTTAAATCCAATTTGATTGGCGGGAATGATATGTAAGGCTAAACACGATTAGTCGGACTACAAATACTAATTTTGGTTGTTAGGGGAAACGTGAGAAGAGTAAAATTTTTTGAAAAGCTGTGTAAACATGGCCCGATTGGTTAGACCCGCTGATATAGTCAATGAGGAGCGTCTGTTCAGTGCCACATTTTGAAATAAACTTACTAAGAAACAGTGCGTTGAGAACCAGTGCATATTTTTCTAAATAAAAGCCTGGGACGGCGGCAGATCGGATTTTGTGCCATATTCATTGCCAGTCAACGTAATTGTGTATTATTTCCATGAATTGTGGTAAGCTTGACATATTTGATATCTTTTTAATGAATATTGAATGTAAATTGATAATTTATGGCTGTATATGTGTGTGGTTCAGTAGCAAACATGAGGCAAGGCCTAGATAGTGCTCCAACCTGAACAGGACGTGTCGAAGAAAAGTAAAACTGCATGGAATTGCCAAACAGTACACTGACACCTATCTTATTGACTAGAAGGAACTAATGCTGGAATTGCAGAGGCGTAGTAACCATTAGGGAGGAGTATACTGGTGTAAATTGTTTCAGATGAAGCTAGCCGTTGGCCTACCGCTCTGAACTCAGTGTTTGTTATGTATTGTGTTCAGTGTGGAAATAGATTATAAATTAGTTCTGAAATAGGAGGTACAACCTTCTTGTTTCAGGTACCGTGGTCCTAAGTTATTGAAGCAGCACCTGGTCTGAGTTTTGCTGAATCCAGAGGCTGACAGCATACTCCTTCGTCCAGATAGCGACCAGTGAGGTGTCTCCAGAATACAGTGAAGCAATCGAGCAGAGGAGTCTTTTCCTGCAGCCATCACGAAAGATAAGCTTCTGTGGCCAGAGTAGCTCAACATTATGTGCCTCCCCCCCCCCTCTAACATTGACATTATATTAAACACAGAGGGACAATAAATTGTTTCAAACGACAGGAACTGTGAACTTTTCCAAATACTATTTCCACGATAATCAAACACTTGAAGTCATGATGACAAACAACAATCTAGCTTGAAAAACAAAACCAGTATTACCTCATAGTACTACTTCACAACTTACACACATAGGATAATACTAATAAATTATGTCAATACAAAGATTATATATATAAACTGTGTACATACTACTTGTAATTACCCTTGATTGTGATTCCTGGTTCACTGTGTAGTTGAATCAGGATATCTATTATTGAAAGGAATTAATACATATATATATTTGAAACTTTACACTTGACTCAGTTAAGATAGTCTTATAGAGTGTTATATGTGTGTGAGTGTCACAGTGTTGTAAAGTGTTGTGGAATAAAATAAATTGTTTATCTGTCTGTTGTTGTTGTGACTTACACTTCATCATTTTCATAACCCTAGACATTTAACGTAGTCATCACAATATTCCAGAATAATTCTGACTGAGGTATAAATGTGGTAGCAAGTAAGGTCATCTGTAATACACCACACTTATTAGATACAGATACCTTCACATCTGATCTCAGTCAGTACACTAAGTTCCCTATAATATTTATAACATCCCACTTCACCACAAGTAGAAATGATGGGAAAAAATTCACTTTGGCAGCGTATATTTTTCACTTAGCTGCCAATAGTAGTTCCTGCTCCCGCTGATGGGTTCTGTTAACACTGCTCTCACTCGTCGCTGGTCAAGGTTAAAGGTGCCACACGTTCCTAGAACGTCAAGGAGTAACGGCCAAGCTGGTCCTGCGTCTGTCTATAAGACTCTCTAATGATGATGTCTCGCACAACGTCAGTCCACTTCTATCTTCACTTGTTTCCAGAGATAGTACTTTCTGCTGGTACCACCAATAACTATGGTAAAGAATAGAAACGAAACGCTCTTCTGAGTATTGCGTTTTCCAACCCATTGTTATGGGTCCCTATCTTCCCATTCCACCATCTCATTTATCTCAGAATTTACTTTCCATGAGAATTAAATTCAATCCCTTGGGATAAAATTTCTTTACATTTAAATATAATAGCTTTATCTTACATTTAAATGAAAAGGCTAATATACAGATAGAGTCTGTTTACATTAACATCTTCACTGATTGAAAAGTGTTCACAATATAAATTGAATATGTTTTAATTTATGTTCACACTGATTTGAAAAGTTTGAAACTTTCATTAATTTTAAAATTAATATTCTCACATAGACATTTACACTGGTTTACAGCTTGAAACTTACATTAATTTTAAATTGAATATGTTTATATGGACATTTACACTGCTTTGAAAGTGTAAGTATTATACTTAAAATGTACATCATTTCTTTCATATTTTCCTCCCTGCTCCATAGGAACTTAGGATTACTTTTTGCTTTTAGTTCTCTTTAAGAAACTAGCAATAAAGCAATCACCAGCCCGTGCAGTAGTGGTTCATAAAATCATCATTCTTTACGCTGATGTTGACAGCCTCAAATGACTAGGACATCCACTAGCGATTTTCACATATTAAAATTCACTAGGCAATATGCATATATTTGTTAGTTCACATGTTAGTAATGAAATATAGAATGTAAAATGGCAACTTACGCCAATCCTGGCTCACAGACTTTTTGCTCAGATGAATAAAAGAGACTTGAATAAGCCTCTTACATGCGTCTGGGGTGTCGTTAATTTAATACGTTCCCTTTCTGATTTCGTGTGTGGTCCTTTAGTTTCCTCAGTCCCGGTTTCCTTATTTAATATGAAAGAGATTTCCTGGGCTACAATAGTCCGCCAAAAATTCTCCAATAAAAGGTGTCCGGTATGTTAAGTAGGAATTCTGAATTCTAGGCTTCCGTGTCAGGTTATATTGCCGGTCTCCCATGCATCTGTTTGTTATGGAGTTAAATAAACGCTCCAATCATTTTCAACCAGGCGGATGAGTGTGTGGTAATTTTAAAATATTCCACATGAAATAAGGTGCGTACAGCAAAAGGTCACTTTTTACCATATATGGCAATAAGACATGCGATGCCTTGCATACAGACTCTCGAACATGTCGTTAACCTCATATGACAACGTGTTCCAAAAGTAACAATTCATTACTTTATCAGAAAGTAATCTCTTATCTGTGTCTGTCCATCAGTTGTCTCTCCGTATTCCAAGCTTTGGTGATGCGCGCACCCGTCCTATCGGTGGTTAGGCAGATAGCGATGTACGTGTTAATCTGTCACGGCCAAGCTTGGTACACGGGAATTTTACCAACCTGCCTCTGTTAATATTATCTCTACCTTCCCTTGGAAATATGAGGTGTTTATCATCCACAATGAGTGTCAGATAACAGACAAGACACAATATACTGAAAGTAGTGAATGATACTTGAAAATATAAACTATCTGCTACATAGTATAGAAAGAAAGAAAGAAAGAAAGAAAGTGCGATAATTGAAAGCACGCAATAAAATCAGTACCACAAATGCACCGATTACCGCCGGAGTGAAACAGGGATCGAGAGGGGTCACCCCATTCTGTCACAGTCATGTCTCTTCTTGTTACTTCAACTACATTCCTCAGATACTTCGTTTCTGAGGTTTGGAGCTGGCTTGTGTGGGTTGTAGTCATTGCCCATGACTCGCATCCATACTGATTACCACTCCTGTTTTTATTTATCAGGAGTGGTAACCTATGTTTGGACCTTGTTAAGCCATTCAATGACCATTTTCTCTTTAGTTTTTTGTAATGCCGAGGCTGTGTCACTATGGAATACTTTACTCATTATCTGTATAAACAATCAGCTATTTTACTTTCAAGAAAAGCGTTGATTCGCTATAGTATGCTCATATACTTTGATTGAATATGCACCGCGTTCTTTGATTGATTGATTGATTCATTCATCCATGCCTTCCTTCCTTCATTCATTCACTCATGAATGCATTCCTTCCTTGCGTTATTTATTCATTCCTGCCTTCCTTCCGTCATTCCTGCCTTCCTTCCGTCATTCCTGCCTTCCTTCCGTCATTCCTGCCTTCCTTCCTGCCTTCCTTCCGTCATTCCTGCCTTCCTTCCGTCATTCCTGCCTTCCTTCCTGCCTTCCTTCCGTCATTCCTGCCTTCCTTCCGACTGCCAGTCCCATGCACAACCTCACTTTAGTCGCCTCTTATGACATGCTTGATATAGCATTAGTTGTATTATTTCTTTGTCTCTTCTTAGAGACACCCCCCAACCAGGACCTGCACCAGGCATGTTCTTCATTAATTGCGACATATTATAGTAATTATTATGTTCATAGTTTCTCTTTATTAATGACATTTAATGTCTCACTTCCTGTATGTAATTGTGGTTAATTATTGTATGCTTCCTTTTTTGTCTTTTATTTTCTTTAAGTATTTTTCTCGTTCTCTCCCCCTTTCTCTTTGTCTGTCTCTCTCTCTCTCGCCCTCTCTTCCCTTTTCCCTTCTTTAAGTTATATTTACCATCCTTTTATAATGTAATCTAACTTCTCAAGCTTCTGTTTCTTATACTGTAGCGACACGGGCAAGACACACTTGAATTGCCACGTAAACTAGTGCCTTTAGGGCAAATTATGAATTGTGCACCAGTAATTCTGCTATAACCTTATGATTAATGGCTCGAACGGAAAAAAATATTTTTGTGATTTGAACAGAAACTACAAACACATGTAAGTATGGCAGTGGGAAGTCGTTTTCTTTGGTAACTGACGAGGAAATCAGGATTTTGTTGGAAAAGTCGCACAACAGCATTGAAATCCCTCAAAAGTTACAAGCAGAAAAAAAAATTATGCCGACGCGGACCTCCGAGAACTGGATAGGGTTACATCTAGTTTGGGTACATAAGTCCGCACAAATTCAATTCTTTTGGCATGACTTAGAACCAAAAGGAATTGATGAAGACAGAATTAAGAAAAAATTGCAAATGATGTCTATAGACTAATGATGTATTTTAGTTACTGTATGATGTAATTCTTTGATTGACATAACCACGGCAACATGGACTATGTTGTTTAAATGAGGATTCTGAATAACAGAGGCCAGTCATCATCGGAGGATCGTTTTTGTGATAGGAAACATATACTACAATCTGTGCTTATGTTCCAGGTTCTTATCCGAGAGAGTCACAACAAACGCTTCTGATAAAAAGCATAAAAGACTCCAGTGTGTAATTTAAGAACCACCTCTGCACTACACCAGCTAGTAGCACTGTGGGTACCTGTCTAGGTGAATTAAGTATCTTGGACATCAACACCTGATGTATAACGAGAAGTGTCTGCAGTGACAGGACCTGAATTAGACAAGTACTCATTACTTTGAAGAAACAAGATCCAGAAGTCACCAATTCACGAAATGATGAACAAAGACATTGACATTTTATAATTTTCCAACTTGTGATTTGTGTAAATACATAGCTACAATCTTCACCAAACTTCTATTTTAATTAATAAATGTTCAAATATACTTTATAAATCGCAGTGGATTGATTTTGTTTAAATTCCAGTTTCTGTTCGAAATGTTGTTATTGTGTGGAAATTAATAGAGTTATTTAATATTTTTCATTGGTAGGGATAATTAACGAACTGCATTTTACATCAACTATTAATAGAGACATCCTTGGATCATAGGATAGATCTAGCGAGAAAGTGACTTACTTCACAACTCTCTGTAAATACAATCTAGAACTGTGCAGTTAACTACATGACGTCTTGTGCCATCTTTATATCTTGCTCACCAGTTATCTTCTCCAGCTCTGGGATATATATATATATATATTATATCTAACATCCATCTCGCCACAGGTTATTTCTCAATTTTATCTCCATGTGTCATCTTTTATTTCATTCAATACCTCTGTTTTATCTCATACCTCTCATCATCCCTCCACATTTTTGTTTTACCTTTTTGGTTTTCTCCTGGCATATTCTTACTCGCCGTTTCTCTTATTGCCCCTGACTGAAGCTTTAGTGTACCATCGCCATTTTTCTATTAATATTCATTCATCGCTGGAAACTACTTCAGTGGCAGATCCTTTTTTTTCCTTGTAGTTAATTTGATCTTATGTGTTGTGTTATTGTCGTTCGTTTCTTTGTGTTGATATTTCTTCCATATTTTAAGTGTTATATTTTTTGGGTCTTGTGTTGTATCTTTATGTGTTACTTATTTATTCCACATGTCTGCTGTATTTTGTGCCATTTGTCAAAACCTATCTACATTTCCCATCTTTGTTTCATGATTGTGACTGTAATTGACGAAGATTTATCACTAAACGTCCCGAGTTTCTAATGTACTGCTCAGTTCTAACTTTCCCGTACACATTTTCTATAACGCCATTGTCTTCGCCCTAGAAGCCTGTTAAAAGATTCTTGAAATCCGCGGAAAAAGCTCTTGTATATTTTGATCTTATTGCTGCGTGTGTCAAGTAGGAGACACAGAAAAAATATGACTACTGCTCTCTCAGGAATGTCGTAAGGGGCGAATTATTTAGGGTGTGGATGGTGTTAGAACCCCATTCTTCATTTACTTTTCAACTCCTAAAGGAACCCATTCCTTTAACAAACGTCTGCCAAGTCTTCCCGTCACCTGCCTCAGCTCAAAGTCTTTCTATGTCTCCTTCATCACCTTCATGTCTGTCTCCAGTTCTCTTCTCCACGTGTTCTTTGTTCTTCCTCTCCCTATCTTACCCTGGGGATCACAGAACAGGGATTGTCCGGTAATGCTGTCAACACGTTTCCTTAGTATGTATCCTATCTATAACCAGCCTCTTCTTCTCATCTATTGTGACACTGACACTTGTCAGAAGTCTCACTGTGTGAAACAGATTGCTATAGAAACCACTACTGGAAGAATACATTAATACTTTGGAGAAAGCTTCTTACAAGGAGAGCCAGCTGCGGTGATAGTTCCATGCTACATAGGGAGAGAAAAGGCAAATGAAGACGAACTTCATCTGGACTATATTTTCTAACAAGTGACAGCCCAAAGATAATTAACTTAGGACTCGCTGGCATTAGTAGGAGATTATTTTACCCTGGGGTAAGAAGAATCTAATTTAATGGATCAGCTTATAATTCACTGTCCCTCCAGGGTAATCATAGGGAAATTACAGCCGTTAAAATTACGTAAGGGGTTAATACTAGGAGGAATGTTAACTAGCCAAATTTAAAGCGTCTGGGTACGTCGACACGTAGTTTGTGACGTTGCTAAATACCGTCTCACGTCCCGTAATTACCCAGACGAATTCATCATCAGCTACCATCTTCAGAACGAAGGTCGGATGCAATGGATCTCCAACATCTTCTGTCTCTTGCCTTGATGGTGCACTCTGATAGACTCTTTCCTTTCCATCTCTTGATGTTATCTTCCCACTTATTTCGCTGTATTTATCTTTCACGTGTGCTTTCAGATCTTCCCTTCATTATGGTTTTCAGCAAGTTGTTATGCCTTTCAAAAAGGCCAACATAGTTTGGCTTTTGGTTGTCTAAGGTTAAAAAAAAAAAAAAGACAAAAAGTAAGTATCACGGTCTCATTCTTTGGAGTATTTTGTTTTTTTCGGTTTTACACTAGCAATGTAACAACACTGTCTGTTTTTCTCTAAAAATACTTCGTTTTTCTCCATTTCTCATTTCTTGCAGGTCCTACGTTTTAAAAGGTTTCGAGTCTTGCTATTATCAGTTGATATCAATTTTTTGGTTTTTTCAATTCTTTGATCTTGGCTCTGTCCTTTACAGCAACTAGGTTGTTCTTGTTCATTTTGTTCAAACACTTCACACGTTAAAATACTGAGATAACAATTAAACATACTGAGATAACAATTAAACATACTGAGATAACAATTACACATACTGAGATAACGATTAAACATACTGAGATAACAATTAAACTTACTGAGATAACGATTAAACATACTGAGATATCAATTAAACATACTGAGATAACGATTAAACATACTGAGATAACAATTAAACATACTTAGATAACAATTAAACATACTAAGAAAACAACCCGTCAACAATCTTTAACTCCCCAATGAGCATAGGCCTTTCAACAAACACACGTCAAATCCTCCTGTCACGTGCCATCTTCAGAAGCTATTTCTATGTCTTGCTCGTCATTTTGATTGATGTCACCAGTTCTCTTCTCCACATTTTTTTGGGTATTCCTCACCATCTCTTACCATGCGGATTCCAGAACAAGGAATGCCTTGTAATGCTATTCACAGGTTTCCTCAATGTGTGTTCTATCCATAACCAGCGTCTTCTTCTCAACTCTTGTTCCACTGGCACTTGTTTGGTTCCTGTCATCAGTTCTACGTTGGTGACCTAGTCGCTCAATTCCAATCTTTATTTCTGTGCAAGCACTCATTTCTGAATGTCTTTAGCCTATGGGTTGTTGTTTTTGTTCTTCTCCAGGTTTGATATTATTTTACTATTGCTTTAGTAACTGATCTTGTCTGAAATGCAGTAAAATAGCGTTGTAGCGGTAGATTCCTATTTTATTCTTGAAGTAAAGTTACAAGCAAAAAAAAAAAAAAAAAAAAAAAAACTTTATCGTTTGAGGTGAGCTAATAAAATTGAGCACACTCAAATATCAACTAAAAGTATTATTTATAAAAGGTCATAATATATTGTGAAATAATTATTCCAATATAAATGATCATATCTTTAAATTGACTAACTTCTGTCGGCTAAGAATTGAGGGGTTCAAACATATGCTAACTCCCCGTGTATTTCTCGGGGTCTCTCGTGAGACAAAGAAAGAACAGGACGACCGCATCATCAGGCATGTCATATAAGGCGATTAATATGAGGTTGTGCATGAGGCTGGCAACCTCATCATGTCAAACAAAATGCTACAAAAACCACTGCTGCAAGAGCATATGAAAGATTTGTGCAGGCTTCCTGTAAGGGGACTAGCTGTAGTGGTAGATCCAGGCTTCATAAGGAGCGCAAAGGTAAGTGATGATGATAACCACATACGTACAATACAATAAGACCAATTAGCAGCGTGACACCTGTTTATTGGAGTTCTTCCTTCTTCGTTCGCTCTCTCAAACAAACTAATGCTTTGGAAACTATTACTTAAAAAAAAATGATTACCATCATTATTACTAAGAAAAAATTACCAACATTATTACCAAGAAAAGATTACCAACATTATTACTAAGAAAGGATTACCAGCATGATTACTAACAAATGATTATCAACGTGATTACCAAAATAAGATTACCAACATTATTATTAAGAACAGATTACCAACATTATTACTAATAAAGGATTACCAACATGATTACTAAGAAAGGATTTCCAACATGATTAATAAGAAAGGATTACCAACATTGTTACTCAGAAAGGATTACCAACATGATTAATAAGAAAGGATTACCAAAATTGTTACTCAGAAAGGATTACCAACATGATTAATAAGAAAGGATTACCAACATTATTACTAAGAAAAGATTATTAACATGATTAAAAAGAAAGGATTACCAACATTATTATTAAGAAAGGATTACCAACATTATTACCAAGAAAGGATTACCAAAATTATTACTTAGAAAGGATTACCAACATTATTACCAAGAAAGCATTACCAAAATTATTACTAAGAAAGGATTACCAGCATGATTACCAACAAAGGATTACCAACATGATTACCAAATATGATTACCAACATTATTACTAAGAACAGATTACCAAAATTATTACTAATGAGGGATTACCAACATTATTACTAAGACAGGATTACCAGCAAAACTACTAACATAGGTTTACCAACATGATTACCAAATAGGGTTACCAACATCAGTACTAATAAAGGATTACCAATATGATTACTAAGAAAGTATTACCAACATTATTAGTAAGAAATTATTACCATCACTTTTACTAAGAAAGCAATTCCATCATCAGCTACAACCATGCTGATTCTCCAACAGCGAACTTGTTTGAAGGAATAAATGACACAAACTTTGCCATTTAAAGAAGTGAATTGCATGACGATGTTACAAAGTAGGAGTTGTAATCGGTTACGTCTAAGAAGTGAATTTGTGGTATTGTATACTAGTGCCGAATATTACAAAAATGTTTATGAAGTTTGTGAATATGTAAGGTAGCACATGTTGCAGTAAGCTTTTTCCAGAAATGTAGAATATAATACAAGCTACACGAGTTTCTATGTAAATGTAATTTTATGCTAGAAAAGGAACAACAAATTATCTGCTCAATATCCAGGACCGAGCGGCTTTAATACCTGCAACTTCTGAATACTGTAAATCGTTTGCTGAATAGGTTAAGGTCGAAGACAAAGTTCTGCGATGGCTTCAAATTAAGCTTGGTCCAGAACGGATACCAGGTAATATATATGTATAATCACATAACTTTTTGTGCGGGCAATATGATCATAATTGTGCTCTTGAATGGAGTGTATCGTGGATGGCAGGAGATGTTTACGTTTTGTGAGTAAGAAATCTGTGAGTTGGTCTCAGGTGTTTACTGTGTGTGTTATTATGCTTCTGGGTGTGAACGAAGTTTCAGATAGAGAATGGGTGCCCGTGCGGTTGAGTGACCAGATGTATGGTCACGTGAGTAGAAGAAGAATGATGTTTGGTTAGGAAAATCATAGGTTTGAAAGTGGGAGATAATATTTTGTCGCTAAGCGGTCGACTTTTGGAAGGAGATAGAGAAAGGGAGAAAGAGAGAGAGATTAGAGAAGAGAAATTTTGTCTAATAAATTAGTCGCAGAATGCTTAGACAAGACTGATTGATTCAGGCTGGTCTGGTGGTTAAGTGGCAAGTGAGACTTGTTATCCGACAGATGAGTCGTGAGCTTCCTTCGGTGGAAGTTTTTCGAAATACGCGAAACATAAAAAGCTATTGATTCTTTCTACTGATTGTTTACAGCGTGTCTCGTCGCGTGTCTGATATCTTACATGAATGGCGCAGATACCCATTTGACTTTTCTAGACATATAGATTTAAAAGTGATATAGTTTAGTACTTGCAATTGTGTGGAGCAGTTGATATAGTTTATCCTTAATAAATTCTGGAGAATGAGGATTTAGTTTGGATTTATTGCTTAGCCTGGTATTGTCCAAACGTTATTATTGTCCCTTGACGTAAAATGTGGCCACAGTGTTATGAGCCAGGCCAGTAATGTCATAGAATAGTTATCTCAATAGTTTTGGCGTTCCACACACACATTATATATATATCTCCCTTTATGCTCAAATTCGTGTTACGGAATATTATGTCATTGTTTCCTTTCTGAAAAAAAAAACTTACGCCACGTCACTGGTTGGTATCTTTGTTGGAAGCAAGCTAGTACATAATTAATTATATCGTGGGACAGATACATAATGTTGCTGCTAAAACCGCGTACAGCCATGTTTATACGCACAACTATTTTTACAAGCTCAACCAACCTTACAAGCACAATCATCCTTACACACAACCACCTTTACAATCACAACCATCCGTACACACATAACTACCTTTACAATCACAACCACTCTTACAAACACAACCATCCTTACATACAACCACCCTTACAATCACAACCAACCTTATAATCACAACCATCTCTACAATTACAACCATGCTTGCAACCACAACCACCCTCACAATCACAAGCACCCTCACAATCACAACCACACTCACACGTACAATCACCCTCACAACCACAATCACAACCACCCTCACAAGTACAACCACCCTCACAACCACAATCACAGGCACTCGCACAATCACAACCACCCTCACAAGTACAACCATCCTTACAATCAGAACTATCCTTCACAAACACAACCATACTTACAACCACAGCCATCCTTACAATGACAACCACTCTTACACCACCGCATTACCGATTGTCTATTACTAAAATCAATAGAGCGACACCACATCGGGGACTGGACATTACTAAAATCAATAGAACGACACCACAATGGGGATTGGACAGTGGCGGTTCCAGGGGGTTGTCATTGGGGGTACTGCACTGTTCATTCATTTAAAACACTATAAATAACACTCACAAAGTGTGACCACCATGTGAAATATCAACCCAGACACAAATGATTAGTGTCTTATCTCATCTAAAATCTGTCAAGAAGTTCTGAAAAGTTATTTTAAAAGTTTGCTGCAACTAGGAGTAATCCTTGTCAGTCGAAGCAGCTTCCCGAGTCTCAAACCAGGTTAAACAGACATGTATGCTGCTATTTCTCGTGTTTAAAATTTTCATTGTAACTTCCCTTTAATTAGAGTTCATTACACTTGAGCTGTGTTCCGTTGCAGCACAAGTAAATAAATTCAACCCAATCGCAGCTGGCCTCTTTGCTGTGTATGACAAGCATTCGCTTATAAGAGGTCAAGGACACTTGAACTGTCATCGTTTGCAGCACTTACAATACGGTGTTGGATAATTTTTATTTTGTACTCGTATTTAACCCTTCCGGCGTAACCTCAATTTTTTGTATTTTTTGGTCTGTCCGGATTATGTATTATAATGTAGTAGAGACAGTATGCAGTCCTTTTTTTTACAGGGGGTGCTGCAGCTCAACAGCTCATTAAAGAAAGCCGCCACTGGGATTGGACATTACTAAAATCAATAGAGCGACACCACAATGGGGACTGGACAGTACTAAAATCAGTAGAACGACACCACAATGGGGATTGGACATTACTAAAATCAATAGAGCGACACCACAATGGGGACTGGACATTACTAAAATCAATAGAACGACACGGTTGAAATTAACCGCGAAACTGTGTTCGATGTCATCCAAATAAGTGTTCCAGGTCGTTAGGGTTAATATTAGGGTTTAGGGTTAGGTTTTATAATTTATAAATCTAACCCTAACATTTACCCCTTATTACTGCGTCTCTGTATTATTGTTAAGGCCGTATGGAACACACGTCCCATCATGCTTCATTTCAACCTAGAGCCCCTTGATGTATAGAGAGTAACGCGAACTATGTCAGAATCGAAAACGAGGCTGAACGACAAAGACGCCATTTTCGGCTGGACAATACCAGGGCTAGTTGCGAGAATAAGCATCGAGTAAGATTTTTTTTTAAAACTAATGAAGAAAAATATCCCGTTCAACCTCTGATGGGTTATAATTAGGATATATATTGTTTTCAATTCTAAATAATATAAACAACTGCCGATATGAGAAAGTGGCATCACAATTGTCCAATCATTGTAAATAGGGACAATCACAATTATGCTAATACGTTTAATAAAAAATAAAAAAATAAAATATAAAAAAAACAAACAAACAAACAAACAAAAACAAACAAAATCAAGAAGAAACTCTGAACTAGAATAACATTAAAATGAAGGGGTGTAAAGGCCTGGTGGTTCTAGTTATATAACTGACTTTAACAGATATTTAATTGACTTTCATCTGTTAAAAGTCATATGCATTGTAAGAACAGCATCAGACCTTCACATTCCCAGCCACTATATATTAACATTTGTTCGTGTTAAATATTGTTTGACTATATTATGCAGCTCCCTAGGTCTGTCTATTCTTAACACCTCTTCTATAGTTATAAGATTATATATATATATATATATATATATATATATATATATATATATATATATATATATATATATATATATATATATATATATATATATATATATATATATATATATATATATATATATATATATATATATATATATAATTTATATTATATAATTTAAAATTATATATATATATATATATATATATATATATATATATATATATATATATATATATATATATATATATATATATATATATATACAGTAGAACTCCATTTATCCGAACCCCAATTATCCGAACATCCAATTATCCGAACACTTTTTCGAGAAAAAAAAAAAATCAGGCGCCACCAGTCATGTTGGACTTTATTTTTGAATCTTTTGATGCTGCAAGCTTCAAATGTGTGCGAACAATTTGTAGAGGATGGAATGGGCTAATGGTCAGTCGCTTACGTACAGGAAGTCAGTCAGATCATAAAGTCAGTTAATATCTGGTTTACCAATCTAGTGTACGTATGCGTTCTAGGCAGAACACTGGCTAAACAGACAGTTCAACTTAAAATAATTGTGTCTGCTACTACAGCAGAATAATTTTGGTGTGCAAGTATTTCTCTGTGCGATATGGAATCTTCCAGAAGGCCTAAAGCATATAAAAGGAACCGCAATGTTTTGTCAATTGAAACGAAAACAGAAATTATCAAGAGACTAGGAAAAGGTGAAACTGTGTCTTCACTTGCGAGGATTTCCAATGTTGGGAAAGCTACCGTCTCTGACATCAAAAGTAACAAGGATAAAATTATGAGTTTTGCATCGAAATTGGATAGTGAAAATGGGTCGAAGAAACGTAAACCATGAGACATGCGAAAGATTTGAAATTGGAAGAGGCTTTGTATATATGGTTTGTGCAAAGAAGAAGCAAAGGGGAAACTATCTCTGGTTCTCTATTGTGTGAAAAGGCACTTCAGTTCAACAATCAACTTGACTGTCCTCCTGACTTTAAGGCTAGCCAGGGATGGTTAAGAAACTTTAAATCTCGTCATGGCATACGAGAATTGGAGATGCAACTGCCGCTGAAAATTTTAAAGAAACATTCTTGGCTTTTTTGGAAGAAGAAGATTATTCACTCGATGTGTATAATGCCGATGAGACTGGCTTATGCTGGAAATCATTGCCTCAAAAATCACTTGCATCTCAGCGCGAAGCAGCTTCCCCTGTGTTTAAAAAGTGCAAAGAGAGAGTAACAATTTTGGTAGCCGCGAATGCCAGTGGAAGTCATCGTTTACCGGTGCTAATGATCGGTAAAGCCAAAAAACCACGTTGTTTAAAGAATGTGACATGTCTCCCATTGTGCTACAAAGCACAGAAGAGTGCTTGGATGAATAGTGAAATATTTCTTGATTGGTATACAAATCAGTTCATCCCAAATGTGAAGAGGTTGAGAGAACAAGAAAAGAAAACTGGAAAAGTAATTCTTCTACTGGACAATGCACCATCTCATCCAGAGACGGATACATTGAATGCAGTTGATGCAAATTTTAAAGTAATTTTTCTGCCTCCCAATGTAACAGCACTGATTCAACCAATGGATCAGGGTGTTATAGCAAAGCTTAAAACGATGTACAAGAAGGAAGTCATGCGTCGTTTATTGTTGGCTGAAGATGAAGAAAGTGTGGTGGCGTTTTCCAAAAAGCTTAATCTCAAAGACTGCTGATATATGTTAGCTGATGCTTGGACCACCCTGTCACAAGATAATCTCAACAAGGCTTGGAATAGATTGCTTGGGAAAAAAGGAGGAAATGAAACTACTGTAGTGGACACAAATGATGATTGTATAAATGAAGTTGTGGAACTGTTTCAAGCAATGCCCGGATTTTCGGCCTGTGACAAAGATGATGCACACATGTGGCTAGAAGATGATAATGATTCTGGTTTTCAGTTTTTGAATGACGAAGAAATTTTGTCTTTTGTGCAAGAAGAAAACCAAATACATGTAGTGACCGATGATGAAGACTCCTCAGAAGTACATGATGTACTTGTAGATTATGAAGAAAACCCAAAACGTCGACCAAGTCCTGAAGAGGCCTTTATAGCACTAGAAACAGCGATGGCTTGGTACGAGCAAGAAGATGACAGCTGTCCTATACAGCTTCTGCTGTTGAAGAGAATGCGGGACTTAGCAGCCAAAAGGAGACTATCCAGTTTGGTGCAAAAGAGGATTCCTCATTAATTTAAATAGTGGGTTACATCTGTGCAAGTACATGTATACGTAAGTTGCGCCTGGTTTTGAATCGTTTGTAATGTTATTTTGAAAACATTTCTCTTTCTTAAAAAAAAATAATTAATACAAGTAGTACATGCACTGCAGTGTAATGAAAGATTTTGGTGATACAGTGATCTAATACAGTGTGGGTATTATTATTACAGTACAAGTATGTAAATATGTTTTATAGTGTAATTTCCTTGTGATGGTTAATTATTTTTAGAAATATGTGTACATGTACTCGATACATTATGTAATCCAATTATCCGAACATTTGATTATCCGAACGATGCTCGGTCCCATGGGGCTCGGATAAATGGAGTTCTACTGTATATATATATATATATATATATATATATATATATATATATATATATATATATATATATATATATATATATATATATATATATATATATATATATATAATTTTAAATTATATAATATAAATTATAGTTTTATAATTATATAATTTTAATATATAAAATATAAAATTATATAGTAAAATTTATATAATATAATACAATTTTATATTTGTATTATTTTATTAATATTTATTAATTATAAAGTCGTCGTATGACTGTCATTCGAGAGACTTGCCCACGTCTACCCACTATTGCTCTTGCTGTTTGACTTGCCGGGAGGGGACGATTCCTTAGGTGACTGAGCACAATATGACGATCTTGCGCAGGGGTAGTAACTCGTGGTTGGCCACTCCGAAGTCTATCCCGGGCACTGCCAGTGGTTCCGTAACGTTCATTGAGATGTACAATAGAGCTGTGGTGGCAATTCATCATTCTGGCAATGGCCCGCGAGCTCATTCCGGTCTCCAACATACCAATGGCTCGTTGGCGGTCGTTTTCAGATAGTCGTGGCATTTCAAGCACATATACTGGGTGTTTTGTCTCAACGGCCTTTTTATACAGAGTATACTGCCACAACGCATACACATTTTCAGGGTCATAGCTGTTGGGAATCGTGTTGCACGTGTAACTTTCATTGTTTTCATGTAGTCTGTACACAAACCCGTGGGTTGAATCATGCACTTTCCATTCCAGCAGCCATTCGCTCTCTACCTCATGACAAACACGGGGAAAATCCATTCCCACACTTTTTTGTCCAGCTTCTCGGCATCAGTATATATAATAGTGGTGCGTTTTTAATGTGCTGCTTCTATATATATATATATATATATATATATATATATATATATATATATATATATATATATATATATATATATATATATATATATATATATATATATATATATATATATATATATATATATATATATATATATATATATATATATATATATATATGTACAGTACTTTGCAAAAAAAATGGCAGTCATATTTTCGCAACGCAGCACACTCATAGAAGCAAATAATAATAAAAACTGTATGTCCAGATGAAGATTGGTATCTCCCCTATCTATTAACAGTGGTTTCAGTACAATATAATGTTGCCTTCTCCAGCAAGGCAAGCCTGGATGCGGCGAGGCATACTTCCCGCAAGTGTTTGTAGGTAATTGTGAGTCAGACTGTCCCAGTATTTTTCAGCTACCTTCTTCAATTGTTCAACGTCTCTGAGTCCACTCTTTTTTAAATGATTCTTGAGTAGTGCCAAAACGTTTTCAATTGGGTTTAGGTCGGGACTGTTGCTGGGCCACTTCAGCACTATCACATTCTTCTCTTGCAGCCATGCTTTGGTGGTATGAGCTGTATGCTTTTGGTCATTGTCATGTTGAAATGTGCACCCATCGGGGTACATGACCTGCATAAATGGCAGAAGGTGTCCCTCTAGTATGTCGATGTACCTTTCTTTCGTGAGAATTCCTGTGAAAACACACTGTGGGGTGGCACCTCTTGCTGCCACCCCTCCCCAAAGATGGAATTTATGGGTTTGTTTCGGTCGCTGGTACACAGGCGTTACAGAGTCTTTCATCCAAATATTTATTTGAGCAGGATAAGACCAAACAGAACATTCATCTGAAAAAATCACATTGTCCCATGACAAATTTTGGTGTTCGTGGCACCAGTTCAAGTGCATCTGTTTGTGAGTCTCTGTGAGAAATGGTGACGAAATTACCCGCTTTTTTGTGTAATTCATCCTGTGTAGCTCCCGGTTGACAGTAGCATTAGATACATCTGGGTTTCCCAAATCGATCATGCGCTGCCGTATGTTTTCTACACTCTTCATTGGCCTAGCCCGAACGATTTGGGCGAGACGCCGATGGTCCTTTGTGTCTAAAATTCTTGACCCCCCCACTACCTTCTTTTCGCTAGATTCCATTACCTGCTTTTAATTTACTCACAACTCTGTAGACAGTCCGTTCAGGAATGTTCAAGGTTTTAGAAATGTTGGAACATGTTTGATTTCCTTCATTCCAAAGCTGTGAAATTAACATACACTTTGACTTTGTGTCCATTTTCTGCCACTAGCATTAGAAATCGTCGTCTGCTCTATTATCAAGGGACGTTACTCTACGCTAATGTTTTTTTAACTTTTGGTAGTGTTTGCTCACTTAAGTGGAGTGTAAATTTGGGACAGAACATGCATATTCAATTAGATTTCAGCATATTTAGCTGAGCAATATGACTGCCATTTTTTTTGCAAAGTACTGTATATATATATAATAATAATAATAATAATAAAAAAATTATATAATATAATTATATAATAAAATTATAATAAAATCTCCGGTCCAAAATATGTAATTAGATTTTGTTAAAACTATCTGTACATTGTCGCATTTTTAATGAAAACAAAAACTGGTGTGATCATCTGTATCTAGTAAAACTCTCAGTGTCTACAACAGTCATTCACCGGTTTCCACATTTCAAACTAGGTAAATAGTTCAATTCGAAGGGAGTATGTTTTGCTAAGTGTTGCAATTCCAACGGAATATTTGTTGCCAAATAGTGGAATTCCAACGGAATATAAAATTTAACGGAGTATGTGTTAAAAATTCACGTTACTGATTCTATTCAACAAACCGGTAAGTAAACTAGTTTTCTTCTTTTTGTTTTGTTAGTTGATATACAAAGAATAGTACAAATATGTGCTACTGTATTTGCATCTAATTTTATTTCAAATTATTAGTTAACCTAAACGAAAATGCAAATTGGGTCTGAAACTCGCGATTGGGTCCATTTTCCTGCAATACGGGTACAGCCGAAAATGGCGGCCAAATTTTAGTTCGCGTAACTCTCTATACATCAAGGGGCTCTATTTCAACCGAAAGAAACAAAACTATGGACAGTGTATAATTAGAATTAATTCAGCGACACGTAAATGTAGATTGGATATTCCTAAAATAAATACAGCGACACTAAAATGTAGACAGGTTATTACTAAAATCAACCGAGCGGCATCCAATTATGGACTGTGTATTACTAAAATTAATTGACCTACATCAAAATGTAGACTGGATATTACTAACATAACTAGGGCGACACTAAAATGTAGATCGAACATTACTAAAATCAATACAGCGACACCAAAATGTGGACTGAACAGTATTACAATCAATAGAACGACACCAAAATATAGACCGGACATCACTAAAATCAATGAGCGGTATTGACCCCTTTCACCGAGTCTCTTTAAAAACACAAAACTACACCAACAAGATGTGGAAATCGATTGCAGCTGTAAATTAATTATAGAAATGAATTTGTCTGCCAGACAATCGGGGAAAAAGAGTATTGATACAAGCTGACTGTGACCGCGCAATCTGCTCGTTCGATTCAAATTTACAGCGTCCCAAGGCCCAGGGCTAGCTATTTGCGAAAGTAAATATTCGCGGTTCATTAAAACGAATTTCGTGTTGTGACTTCGTTGAGACATTATAATTTCAAAAGTAAACATTTGCTTTACTGGGACGTTTAAACATTCCGTGAAATGTAAATAACTTTTTTTAAGTTCAACGCAAAGAGAAGATCATTTGACAGAACGTGAACTAAATTGAGGACAAAAGAACTGACATCTCTGGAAGCAGGGAAGTGGAATGTTGTTATATCGATTTATTTAATGTATTTCTTTTCGTGTGGATTACTCAGATTACTTATGAATTTTTAAAGCCTAAACTTACGAACAAAAACATGTCGAGGAAATGAAAAAGGTCACATGTCTCGGTAACAGCATTTACAGAACATGGTGTGGACTTTGAAGCAACGGCTTCGCAATCTAGAGAAGGGTTTCTTAACATGTAGTCCATGACTCCTTGGTGTCTGTGAATGGATTCTAGGGGATCCGTGCACATAATCATCTTTGATCCTTAACCGCCCACCGTCAAAGCAGTCAGTGGCCATCACGCCTAGCGGCGTCTTGTAGGGCAACAACAAATTGATTCCACTTTGCTCGGTCGGCGGCCATTCTTTGTACAGTGCCCCAACTCTGGTTCATTCTTTGCATCTCAGCCTCCACAGTCCTCCGCCAGGTTGTTTTTGGTCGGCCTCTTTTTCGTTTTCCTTCAGGGGTCCAAAGCATAGCTGTTCTTGTGATGGCATCGGGGTCTCTTCTGAGGACATGGCCAACCCAGCTCCAGCGTCTGCCAGCTATGATGGTGTGCATGTCCTCTTGCTTGCTCCAAGTAAGCAGATCTTGCTTGGTGATGGTATTCGGCCAAAAGATTCGGTGAATTTTTCTTAGGCATGTTGTGTGAAAAGAGGACAATTTCGACATTTCCTTCTCTGTAACTCTCCAGCATTCCGCACCATAGAGAAGCACAGAAAGCACACAGCTCTGATATAATCTTAATTTTGTGCTTGTGCTGTATTGAGAGGACTTCCAGATGTTGTTTAGGCTAAAAAAGGCTGCTCTTGCCTTATTCATTCTGATGTTGATGTATTTGCCTGTCCCGCCGTCTGGTGTTACTATGCATCCTAGGTATGTGAAGGTGTCTGTCTGTACCAGTTGCTGATTCCTTACTGATATGGGCTCAGGGCTGCTCACATTGAGCGTCATGACCTCAGACTTCTTTAAATTGATGTTCAAGCCCACCTGCTGGCTATACTTATTAAGTCTATCCGTTTTTTCCTGGATGTGAATGTGCTAGTAGTGCAATGTCATCTGCATATTCCAGATCTTCCAATGTATATAATGTACATAATGTAACATGTAAAATGTCTAATTATCTTTATATGTACTTTTTTCACGAAAGGGTCTACAGCCTTCACTGGACAATCAAAGGGGTCCATAGTCTTCATCGGACAATCAAAAGGGTCCATATGTGACAAAACGGGGCGGCCCCTACCGATCTTTGTTTCTCTCCGGCAGTATCGGTACATTTGTGGTACTGATATTTATTATGTGCTCTCAAGTATCGCACTTTTCTTTCTTTCTTTCTTTCGTCGTTATTTTTTTGCTAAGTTGTAGATATTTGATTTTATCAAATCATTCGACACTCCTCTTTGTGATGTCACCTGTTTGTTACCCGGTCATCCTGGCTTGCGGTGAGCAGCTGAGATAAGATAGTCGCCGGCGTGTTCAGATTGAACCGCTGATATGACGACTCGTTTGGTAACCCAGATGGGCAGACACGGAGTTTTGCGTACTCATACGACAGATAACGTGATTACTATCTGTGTGACCCATGTCGATAGACAAATGTGACATAATCGCTTCCGGGCCGACTTGTTATGACAATATTACTTTCTAATAAAGTAATAAGTATTACAGCTTACACATGTTGTCATGTGAGTTCCCCGATCTGACTGTAAGTTTGTACACAAGGGCATCAGGCATCATATTACCATATATGGGAGTCGTGACCTTCGCAACATTTTTCCATGTCGGAAATATTTTGAAAGTATAACTCCCGACCTGTTTGAATATGATTGGAGGGTTTATTTAACTCCATAACAAACGAAGGCGTGGGGAGGCAGAGAATATAGTCTGACCATTTCGCAGTTTGATTTCACTGTGAATTTCACGTTCGCCAAGACAACATCAGACCTCGAAAGAGTGATGACTTGATTCATAATTCCTTTAACGTAACATGTAAAATGTCAAATTATTCTTATATGTACTTTTTCACGAAAGGGTCTACAGCCTTCACTGGACAATCAGTGATGACTAGATTCATAATTCCTTTTTTTAACCAGACCTTTCATTGGAGAACCAAATAAGACTTACAAAGCACAGGAAATCTCTACATTTTAATAAGAAACACCGGAACTACGAAACTGAAGAAAGACACGGAGTCAGAGAGGTAATTGAAGTTAAAATTAACGACCCACAGTACACGTGAAAGAAGGCAGCTGCCAGTGCCTTTTTATTTACGTACTCTGAGCAAAAACGTTTGTGAGCCAAGATTGGCATACGTAGTGCATTTTCCATTCTATATTTTTTTTAACAAACATGTGAACTAACATATATATATATATATATATATATATATATATATATATATATATATATATATATATATATATATATATATATATATATATATATATATATATATATATATATATATATATATATATATATATATATATATAAAAAACCATGTGAATTTTAATGTGTGAAAATTGCTACAGGACGCCCAAGTCATATGAGGCTGTCAACCTCAGTATCTAGAATGATGATTCATGAACCACCCCTGCATGGGCTGGTGATTGCTTTATTGATAGTTTCGTAAAGAGAAATAAAAGCATAACGTAGTTCTAAGTTCCCTATGGAGCAGGGAGGGAAAGATGAAAAAAAATGATGTACATTCTAAGAATAATACTTACAGTTTCAAAGCTTTTCACTCAATGTAAATGTAAACGAAAAAACATATTCATGTTAAATTAATAGAAGTTTCAAACTTTTCAACAAGTGTAAATATAAAGGAAACATAAATGAATTTATATTGTGAACAGTTTTCAAACAGTGGAGATGTAAATGTAAAACTTATTATATCTGTACATTTAACCTTCTCATTTAAAAATAATGTAAAGCTAAAGCTATTCAGTTTAAATGTAAAGAAAGTTTCATCCCGAGGGATTAAATTTAATTCTCATCGAGGGTAAATTCTGACATGGGATGGTAGAATAGAAGAGGGGGGCACATAACTATGTGTCGGAATACGCCATACTCAGAAGAGCGTTTCGTTTCTATTTCTATTACCAGTTATTGGCGGTACCAGCAAAAAGGACCATTTCTGTGACAAGAAGAGACGAGTGGTTACGCTTTAAGACGGAAGACCAGCTTTGAAGACTCTCCTAGACTTTCTTGGGAAACGAGCTTCACCCTACGAACCTTGACCAGAGACGAGTGAACGCAGTGTACAGAAAACCAACTCATCAGGAGGAGGATGATCAGAATCGTCACTGGCAGCTAAGTTAACCCATTTGCTGCCACTTGAACCTTTTATCAAAAACTATCACCCGAGTGATGAAAACTTTAATTTGTAATTAACTTTTATTCCTTTCTTTTAAACTAATAAACTTAAAGTGATTATTAAACTTTGTTATTTGTAATTATACCAATTTAACTTCGATTCAATCATTTTAAATGTACTACATGTTTGTCTCAGTCAAAGTTACTAAACACACACTCTAAACAGAGCTATATTATAATAATGATTCCACTGATTAACTCAGGGGTGGGGGCTTGTCGCAAAATTGGTTTCAAGTCATTGCAAACGGGATCAGTTAGATTTATAAACCCGTCTACGATCGAACGACCGCTTTCAAAATGGCGGCGTATCAGCGAAATGTGTATCGGACAGAGGAAATCGCCAACGATAATAAAAACAGAAGGGAATCCGTATGAAAAGGATTTTACATTTCAGTACAGGGAAGGATGGTGTATAACTGCATATAAGATGGAACGGTAGGAAGTTCTCATTTACGGAGATATATGCGTATTTCGGCTGCCCACAGTTACGCTAAAAGCATGTAAACCCACTTCTGTTCTAAATATTAAAATCAACAAATAACAGTTTGGGAATTTACATGGATAGGAAGATAGAGTTTTATCAGCTGTATAAAACTAGATAAGATGGAACAATATGGATATTATATATGCTGAGAATGAGAAAGGCAAAATTTCAGTCGACGCACAGATCGGCTGAAATCACGGTTCGGGAAGGATTTTTTCAGGTTAGTTTAAGCTGTGACGTACTCTCCGATACGTCCGCGCTATCGTATATAAAGCGGATCGGTAAAACTGAGAGAAGACCCAACGCAAGAGGTTGAGACAAGACTGAGGGCAGATAACGCCACGACTCTAAATCCATCTGAAGTGTGAGCGGATCGCCAGAAAATTTCAGTCTAAGTGTCTGGAGTCTGAGGGTAAGCGAATTTACGATAGCTATCCTGTATAATAATTTCTTTTATTTTGTATTACAGGTTCATTTAGAATTCACAAAATATGCCTGTATAATATTCATTGATATAACGTATTATTATTTTAATATGATTTATTCATGTGCTTAGTGGAAGATGGTTGCTTGTACAAAAACGTATCAAAACTAGCCCCACAGCCAAATAGAAAATATTTATTATATTTAATGCTGTATCTCGTCGATATTAAATGCATTATCGCTTACGAAGATAAAGGCAGTCCCATGACCAGAGATTGTCTTAGGGAAATAAATTGTTAGAAGCTTCAGCATGGAAGATACCGCTTTTACGAGGTTAGGTGACTAGTCCCCTTCCTCGCTGCCTTTGCCTTCCCTAGTTCGAGCGCACAACTTTGTACCCATTTACAGCTGGTAAACTGGAGTGTTCTACAGCCAGTTTCAGTAGAAAGCAACCTGATCACGTGGTCACTCACTTTATTTATTTTATGTATTAATTTTGGGTAGTTGCTAAGATAGCATCAGTATTTGAATTTGTACTTGATATGATTTGGAAGGATCAAGTTATAGATATGAAGGGATGTATAGGAGCGGGTAAACCAGATGATGTTTATTACTGATATGTTAATATTAATTCTGTATCATTGAAATGATGTTACTTGCTATGACTGTATAACTTTGACACCTGATGACTGACTTGTCTGACTTATGTGCTAGTCAGTTACACTTAATTGAAATGTTAATATTAATGCTATATCACTGAAATGATGTCCTTACTTACTATGATTGTATAACGGTGACATCTGATGACTGACTGGTCTGACATCTGTGCTAGTCAGCTACAAGTCTAGCCAGATACTAGCCAAGGCTGATATGTTGCAGGTTCCATGAAATAACTCAAACCAGACTGTCCAGTATCAGAAGCCGGTGTAGTTCATCCGAGGCAATCCCACAAAAGTGCAGGACCCCAAAGAGTGAACTTCAACTGGTCATTGGCATCCCTACTGTTGGGCCTACCAAGTCTGATATCAGCAAAGGACAGTTTCAGCAGTATCAAGTTGGAAAGATAAGTGTCCTGTTTGACACTGACCACCTATACATGTGAAACAGCCAATAGTTGAAAACAATAAGTAACCATACATAAACTCAGTCAACTGATGACAGTTATCCTTAAATTCAAAGGACTAATAACAGTGATTTCAGTAACTTTATTATTTAAGATATTGAAGTCTAAACAGACAATAATAGTAATTGTGTGAATATTTTTTATATATATGTGTATACTCTTTTCCAACTAGTAGAAATAGAATATTAGTGTAATTATTAAACTATTTTAACTGTACCTGAGGATTTATTCACTTCTTCCATTTGTGGTTCCAGTGAATGTACATTTTACTTATCCCCTAGCATATAAGTAATCATAAGATAGTCACAGGGAGGAGACACCTTAAATCCTGGTACTACTTCTTACCAACTGGGCCAGGGTTTTCACAGTCTGACTATTTTTATGATAACAATACACCAGTGCTTATTTCTAAGACTGGGGTATTACTTGTAAGGTCAGAACTCTTTACTGGCATACTCTTACATAATAAATAATTTTAAATAACCTCCCGCTACAGTGGGGGCTCGTCCGGGATATATCTTTGATATTCCTGAGCCAACTTTCTATTTCTGCTGTGTAGAAATTTTGTTTTGGAAAGATGTTGTTTGGAAAGAGTAAACATAGTAGGAAATAATTATATTTTTTAGGAGTACCATTGAGTACAGATAAAGAAAGCTGTTTCATATATGGTGAAGTCAGTTTAATTAACTTTAATTTTAAATAAGTTAATTATATTGTAGTAAATTAGTTTGAGTAAGATCGCTTGCCCTACTAGACTACAGATACATCATGGCTGACTTGGTCAAATTTAGGTCTGCTACACTGCAGGTGGGAAAAGAGCTTGGCATGGATGGTGACGTTCTGATCCGGTATGTCACGACGGAATGTGAAAAGTACACCGAGAGAGAAGCAAAGCAATTGGAAGCAGAAAGAGAAGCCAAGAAATTGGAAGCAGAAAGAGAAGCCAAGAAATTGGAAGCAGAAAGAGAAGCCAAGAAATTGGAAGCAGAAAGAGAAGCCAAGAAATTGGAAGCAGAAAGAGAAGCCAAGAAATTGGAAGCAGAGAGAGAAGCCAAGAAATTAGAATTAGAAGCGGAGAGAGAAGCCAAGAAATTAGAAGCTGAGAGAGAAGAAAGGAGGTTACAAGCAGAGAGAGACCATGAGCTGAAAATGAGACAGCTTGATCTTGAACTTCAGGCTGGGACTATCACCCATGGTAATAGCTCACCTCATTCTGCGAATAGCTCTTTTCAGAACACAGCAAATGGGGCCATGAACTTCCACCTAGATCCATTTGTTGAAAAGGAGGACGCAATTGAGTCGTACCTGGATAGGTATGAAAGGCTAGCCTCTACATATGGACTGGAAAAGGAAAAATGGAGTCTAAAGTTATCCCAGGGATTGAGAGGTATTGCATATGATGTGTTTCTGAAACTCCCCAAAGAAGATCAGGAAAATTATGAAATACTAAAGCAAGCCTTACTGATCCGGTATGAAAAGAACTCTGAGGCATATAGGAAGAAATTTAGAACTTCTAAACCTCTACCTGGAGAAACATATAACCAGTTCTCAGCTAGGCTAGAAACGTATTTGTTGAAATGGAGTAGTTTAGGTAAGTATCAGAAAACCTACGAGGATCTGAAAGAAATGGTTATGTTAGAGCAAGTGAAAGATTCCATGTCTCAAGAAATGAGGAAATTCCTTATGGAACAAGGAGCAGAGAGGCTGGAAGACATTTTGAAATGTGCAGAGAGATACCAAGCAGCTCAAGCTGAATTGGTAGGAACAAAAAGGAAGCAGGTAGAAGGATATAAGCCACCACCGCAGAATACCCAGTTTGACCAGAAGGATCATCCATACAGAAATAAGCCAAGATTTGATAATAAGGACAAGAACCCTCAGACTCAGGAAAAGAAACCCTACAAACAGGGAGATAAGTGGTGCAAAATTTGTAAGATGAGCAACCACAACACTGTAGATTGTAGAAGGAAAACCCCTCATCACGCTGCATGTTTAGCAACAGGGAATAGGACAGATATGATGGAACTGACAGGGAGTCAGAATAGCCTCCGTCATCCCCCTGTGAGTGAGCTCGTAACCGTGAACGGAAATCGAGTCATGTGCTTATATGATACCGGCCTGGATTTCGACTCAGTTGTGAGTTCAACCCTAGTGCACTCTGATCAAATTACCACAGAAACCGTGGAAATACAAGGGGCAACTAAGGGAACAGCAACCATGACACTTCCTATAGCTAGGATCAATGTGAAATCTCGCTACGTGGAAGGAGTGATAACAGCCGCAGTGATAGATGACCCTATATACCCGCTGATATTGGGGTGTAGGTATGTATTTTTGGGTGACCCGATAAAACCTGTTGTCCTGGCAGCAGTCCAGACCAGGTCGAGCACCAAAAACGAGGAGGAAAATCCTAACAATACTCAGCCAGAGCAGATGAAACAGGCTCAATCAGAAGATGACACATTGAAGCCTTGTTTTGGCAAATTGCCAAAGGCCCATAACCCTCCAGAAAAAGGAGACTTGTATATGAAAAATGGACTACTGTATAGAAAAGCTGGTACAGGACCTCAAGGACATGGACAGCTGGTAGTACCAAAGTCATACAGGGAGAAAGTTATGGAGCTCGCACATGCTATTCCATTTAGTGGACACATGGGAATTGGTGCCACCAGTCAACGGATAGCTTGTCACTATTACTGGCCAGGGATCACGGAAGATATCAAACGATATGTGAAATCTTGTCCAGAGTGTCAACGTGTAGCCCCCAAGCATGGGACTGCACCAGCAACTCTAGGAGAAATGCCAATCATGGGTACTCCATTCGAGAGAGTTGCAGTGGATATTGTTGGACCCCTCACTAGGACTAAGAGAAGGAATAGTTATATCTTAACTCTAGTTGATACATGCTCTATGTGGGGAGAGGCCGTAGCCATGGCATCTATAGATTCTAAGCATGTGGCAGAGGCATTGTTGACAATATTCACCCGGTTAGGCTTTCCACATCAAATATTGACGGACAATGGTTCCCAGTTCAAGGGAAAGCTAACCCAAGAAGTGTTCAGGATTTTTCAAGCCAGACATTATCATTGCTCTCCTTATCACCCACAAGGAAATGGTCAAGTCGAGCGGTTCAACGGTACGCTCATTTCTATTCTCAGGAAGCTGGCAAGTGAAAAACCTGAAACATGGGATGTATACTTACCCGCTGCATTATTCGCATACCGGGAAGTCCCACACAATTCCACAGGAATGGCACCGGCCACATTGTTGTTTGGTCGGCCTATAAAAGGTCCACTGGAAGCATTGCTGCGGACTTGGACAGATGAGAAGGCAGAGGAAAGTGTCACCTCATCAATTCAGTATGTAAATGAGTTGACCACTCGACTGAAAATGGGCTGGAAATTGGCTAATGACAATCTTCGCAGAGCCAGAAAGAAACATACTGAATACTATAACAAGAAAGCAAAGGATAGGGAACTTGCTGTTGGAGAAAAAGTGCTTCTTCTATTGCCCAGCAGTAACAACAAACTGCAGATTGGTTGGCAGGGTCCATATAACGTGCTAGAGAAAATATCGAGGACTAATTACAAAATTGACAAGAAGGGCAAAGAAAGGGTGTACCATGTTAATCTGTTAAAGAAATATTATGACAGGACATCAACGGAGGTAGCTCATATGATGACTCTGGCCATCGCAACCGAAATGAAGCATGAACCACTTACCTCAATAGAGTATCCATTAAGACCGACTGAGACATATGAACAAGTCAAAATTAGTACTCAGTTAACTCAGGAACAGAGGGAGCAAGTTAAAGAGTTTTTTAAAACACATGCAGATGTGTTAACTGATAAACCAGGATGCACCAACTTATTGACATATGATATGAAGGTCATCGATCCAACACCTATCTGCATGAAGACCTACCCTATACCATATGCCAAGGCACAGGCATTGAAGGAGGAAATTGATTATCTGTTGCAAGAACAAATCATTTCCAAGTCAGAATCACCTTACAGTTCAAGTGTTGTACTGTTGAGAAAACCAAGTGGAGAACACAGACTCTGTATCGATTACCGGAAATTGAATGCGATCACTGAAACCCAAGCTGATCCATTACCAGATACCAATCAGCTGTTCTCGACGCTAAGTACTGCGAAATATTTCTCTAAGGTCGATTTAAGTAAGGGATATTACCAGATTCCTGTCAAACCCGAGATCCGACACATGCTGGCTTTTAGCACTTCGGATGGTCACTACGAATTTAATGTACTACCATTCGGGTTGAAAAACGCACCAAGCGTATTTTCAAGGATGATGAGGAAATTGCTGGAACCCTTGAACAACTCTAACATCACCAACTTTATGGATGACATTCTCATAGCCACGGAAACATTTGAGGATCATCTACATTCTCTATCAATGTTACTGGGTAGACTCAGAGAGGCAGGTTTGACTGCTCGTCCAACAAAGTGTGTAATCGGATGTCAGGAATTAGAATTTTTGGGACATACAATTTGTCATGGAAACATGTCTCCTGATCCCAAAAATATAGAAAAGTTAAGGAATGCACCTAGACCACAGACAAAAAAGGATGTGAGGTCGTTCGTATCCTTAGGAGGATTCTATCAAAAGTACATCAAAGACTTCAATACCTTATGTGCACCTTTGACGGATCTGACAAAGAAAGGGAAGCCGGACACAATAAAGTGGACTGCAGAGTGTGAGCATGCATATTCAGAATTGAAACATAAACTCACTAGTAGGCCTATTCTGAAGTTACCAGATCTGACGCAAGAGTTTATAGTACGGACTGATGCAAGCAATGTAGGAATTGGGGCCGCGCTTTTGCAAAAATCTCAGACCCAGGATGAGGAACTGTTTCCTGTTGCTTATGCCAGCCGCAAGTTGAACGCGGCAGAAAAGAATTACTCTACTATAGAGAGGGAATGTTTAGCATTGGTGTGGGCCATCAATAAGTTTCAACCCTATTTGTATGGCAAGCCATTTGTGGTCCAGTGCGATCATCAACCCCTGTCATTTTTGGCCTCATCACGTCATGCAAATACTCGCTTACTAAGATGGTCATTATTGATTCAGCCATATTCCTTCACTATTGAATATATTCCGGGAAAACAGAATGTGGGCGCAGATTTTCTTAGTCGTCATCCCACAGAGCTTGAGGAGGATAGAAGGAAGGAAAACTAACCTCGGAATGGTCGATTTGCAATTGTCTTGTACCCAATAGTTAAGCTAGATATCATCCAGCTTAAAATATGGGGGAGCTATGTCGCAAAATTGGTTTCAAGTCATTGCAAACGGGATCAGTTAGATTTATAAACCCGTCTACGATCGAACGACCGCTTTCAAAATGGCGGCGTATCAGCGAAATGTGTATCGGACAGAGGAAATCGCCAACGATAAATAAAAACAGAAGGGAATCCGTATGAAAAGGATTTTACATTTCAGTACAGGGAAGGATGGTGTATAACTGCATATAAGATGGAACGGTAGGAAGTTCTCATTTACGGAGATATATGCGTATTTCGGCTGCCCACAGTTACGCTAAAAGCATGTAAACCCACTTCTGTTCTAAATATTAAAATCAACAAATAACAGTTTGGGAATTTACATGGATAGGAAGATAGAGTTTTATCAGCTGTATAAAACTAGATAAGATGGAACAATATGGATATTATATATGCTGAGAATGAGAAAGGCAAAATTTCAGTCGACGCACAGATCGGCTGAAATCATGGTTCGGGAAGGATTTTTTCAGGTCTAGTCTTAGGCTGTGACGTATCTGCTCTCCGATACGTTCGCGCTATCGTATATAAAGCGTTTCGGTAAAACTCTGAGAAGACCCAACGCAAGAGGTTGAGACAAGACTGAGGGCAGATAACGCCACGACTCTAAATCCATCTGAAGTGTGAGCGGATCGCCAGAAAATTTCAGTCTAAGTGTCTGGAGTCTGAGGGTAAGCGAATTTACGATAGCTATCCTGTATAATAATTTCTTTTATTTTGTATTACAGGTTCATTTAGAATTCACAAAATATGCCTGTATAATATTCATTGATATAACGTATTATTATTTTAATATGATTTATTCATGTGCTTAGTGGAAGATGGTTGCTTGTACAAAAACGTATCAAAACTAGCCCCACAGCCAAATAGAAAATATTTATTATATTTAATGCTGTATCTCGTCGATATTAAATGCATTATCGCTTACGAAGATAAAGGCAGTCCCATGACCAGAGATTGTCGTAGGGAAATAAATTGTTAGAAGCTTCAGCATGGAAGATACCGCTTTTACGAGGTTAGGTGACTAGTCCCCTTCCTCGCTGCCTTTGCCTTCCCTAGTTCGAGCGCACAACTTTGTACCCATTTACAGCTGGTAAACTGGAGTGTTCTACAGCCAGTTTCAGTAGAAAGCAACCTGATCACGTGGTCACTCACTTTATTTATTTTATGTATTAATTTTGGGTAGTTGCTAAGATAGCATCAGTATTTGAATTTGTACTTGATATGATTTAGAAGGATCAAGTTATAGATCAGAAAAGGATGTATAGGAGCAGGGTAAACCAGATGATGTTTATTACTGATATGTTAATATTAATTCTGTATCATTGAAATGATGTTACTTGCTATGACTGTATAACTTTGACACCTGATGACTGACTTGTCTGACTTATGTGCTAGTCAGTTACACTTAATTGACATGTTAATATTAATGCTATATCACTGAAATGATGTCCTTGCTTACTATGATTGTATAACGGTGACATCTGATGACTGACTGGTCTGACATCTGTGCTAGTCAACTACAAGTCTAGCCAGATACTAGCCAAGGCTGATATGTTGCAGGTTCCATGAAATAACTCAAACCAGACTGTCCAGTATCAGAAGCCGGTGTAGTTCATCCGAGGCAATCCCACCAAAGTGCAGGACCCCAAAGAGTGAACTTCAACTGGTCATTGGCATCCCTACTGTTGGGCCTACCAAGTCTGATATCAGCAAAGGACAGTTTCAGCAGTATCAAGTTGGAAAGATAAGTGTCCTGTTTGACACTGACCACCTATACATGTGAAACAGCCAATAGTTGAAAACAATAAGTAACCATACATAAACTCAGTCAACTGATGACAGTTATCCTTAAATTCAAAGGACTAATAACAGTGATTTCAGTAACTTTCTTATTTAAGATCTTGAAGTCTAAACAGACAATAATAGTAATTGTGTGAATATTTTTATATATATGTGTATACTCTTTTTCCAACTAGTAGAAATAGAATAATAGTGCAATTATTAAACTATTTTAACTGTACCTGAGGATTTATTCACTTCTTCCATTTTGTGGGTTCAGTGAATGTACATTTTACTTATCCCCTAGCATATAAGTATCATAAGATAGTCACAGGGAGGAGACACCTTAAATCCTGGTACTACTTCTTACCAACTGGGCCAGGGTTTTCACAGTCTGACTATTGTTATGATAACAATACACCAGTGCTTATTTCTAAGACTGTGGTATTACTTGTAAGGTCAGAACTCTTTACTGGCATACTCTTACATAATAAATAATTTTAAATAACCTCCCGCTACAGGGCTTAACGAGCTAGAATAAACCATTGCTTAAATTCTTCACAAAAGTTGTCGGCAGATTCCAGAATTAACGTGCTCAGCAAATGCCAGCATTGTTTTCGCTTATCTGAATATCTTGTGAATACTCCTTTGTGGTAGAAGTGTAATTAACCTTCTATCTACACATCTGCCAAGAGTAATCTTGTGCGCAGGTAGATACCTTAGAAGCCTCTATTAGATACTCTTGAGTTTTGGGCCACTGTTGGACCACTACTGCAAAGCAGGGGAGGCAATACCGTCACACCATAGCACCAAAAATGTTAAGAAACCGTGATCTACAGTTTACCGACGACCTGGCCCTTCTGCCGTATAATCATAACCAGATGCAAGACAATGTGAGAATAATTGATGTCAGATACAGCAATTTGGCCAATAAGTACACAACGAAAAGACAACGATTATGAACATAAATGCGACATACATAAACTTTGGCAGTAACAGAGACACAGTTAAAGTAACAGACAGTGGTCTCAAAATAAGAATGCAAATGGCAAGAGGAGCTTTCATTGCATTGGATAATATATGGAAATTAAAAGAAATCATATCCAATATACAAATAAGAAGCTTAGACTCTAATGTCAACGTATTCCTATTGTAAGGCTTCAAATATTGACAGCATGCTACAAAACCAAGAACCGAGAAGTTTTAATGTAACAGATTTTCATAAATGAGCGCTTGAGTTGAACAGGAAGAATCAGAATGGTACAACACGATATCAGGCTCAGAGAAATATAGATAGGCAAAAACACACGAAGTAGGGAGTTAGAAAGATAAATAAAGGGAGAGAAAGTAAAGATTGAACACAAGTAGCGTGAATTTGCCGAAGGCCTGTGCTCCGCAAGCAGCAGAGGGGTATTGAGAGAATGACTTGAAAAGGGTCAAAGGTTATTCATTGGCTGCCAGGATTAAAGACATGTTTTGTCAGCTAAACGGTTTGATGTCAGTCATGTGTTACTGATATAATCTCAAATCGTAAATACTATCTTAATGAGAATAGGCAAATTGTAATCAGTTAACGGGAACCTTGGACACAAATCTTAAACAAGTGCATCCTACTTCATTTGAAAACAAGCCTACTAAAAACAATACCTTATACATCAGACATCACTTACTATATTCTTGTCTCACTCTGTCGTGACTTTCTTTCAGATACTTACGTCTTTTCTGTTCACTCACCACCGCATCTCTCCTTATGCATCTTATATTCCACTGATCCAGACCAGTGTTTCTCAACGTGGTTCACATATCACTCCAGGGACCAATGCCATATCTCTAGGGTGCCACAGTAAGATGGTAAAGTACCTGTTTTCCAGCTAACAGCGACTATGAGAGAGGGGCCACAGAGGTAAATGAGACTCAGAAGGGCGCCACGAGCAAACAAAGGTTGAGAACTCCTGATCTAGGCCACAAGATCTTTTAACATTTGGACATCCGCTTTAATATAACCGACGGACTCTGTGTCTAGGTTGAACCGAGCGCGTTTCGCCAAAAACGAGGAAAAATTTTATTTAAAAAAAAATTCTCATTTCATTTTGGTCACCTCTTATCTTACGCATATTTCTCACTCTATCTCGAGTGGTTACCCCCGGGGTAGGAGGAAGGGTCTATGATGAGAAACGGAAAACAAATAGATTCGTAACTTCCACCAGGCATGTCGTAAACGTCGTCTATTGTGAGGCTGTGCACGGACTAGCACACGTCATTAACTATAACACATTGTTACAGACGTCACCAATTCAAAATACCATTGGGTGCTATACAAGTACAAGCTTCCTACGTGGAGTCCACCCACATCAATGGCTGCTCCCCCCTCTCTTGTTCTTATGACTTTCTCTTGGTATTCATTCGATCATTCATTCATTCATCCCCTGATAAGTTGACTTTCATAAATTTCCCCTTGTCACTCTTTGTGGACCATGGAGGTACAACAGCAGCTGGTCCTGAAGCAAGAAAACTCTAAATCTTGTATGTGCTCTCCTGCAGCGACGATAGTTTCACCAGAAATTTGTTTTAAATGACGAAGTTGCCAGACTCATGCACAGACTCATGCACACTCATGCACAGACTCATGCACAAACGCATGCTAATCGCCTCTTAAGTCATACCAGAGAGAGCAGTGAGCATATTCTATCTTTGCTTCCTCAGAGACCCTTGGTCTGACATAACACGGCTAATCAAATCTTTAAAAATTGGACTGCCACAGATTATACAGTTTTCACTCGATTGTCCTGACTTTCTCGCTCACTAACTAACTAACTAACTAACTAACTAACTAACTAACTAACTAACTAACTAACTAACTAACTAACTAACTAACTAACTAACTAACTAACTAACTAACTAACTAACTAACTAACTAACTAACTAAACTAAACTAAACTAAACTAAACTAAACTAAACTAAACTAAACTAAACTAAACTAAACTAAACTAAACTAAACTAAACTAAACTAAACTAAACTAAACTAAACTAAACTAAACTAAACTAAACTAAACTAAACTAAACTAAACTAAACTAAACTAAACTAAACTAAACTAAACTAAACTAAAAACAACTAAACTAAACTAAACTAAACTAAACTAAAAACTAAACTAAACTAAAAACTAAGCTAAACTAACCTAACAAGCCAACTAGCCTACTAGCCTACTAGCTTACTAGCCTACTAGCTTTCTAGCTTACTAGCTTACTAATTAACTAGCTTACTAACTAACTAGCTTACTAACTAACTAACTAGCATACTAACTAGCTTACTAACTAGCTTACTAGCTTACAAACTAACTAGCTAACTAGCTTACTAGCTAACTAGCTTACTAGCTAACTAGCTTACTAGCTTACTAGCTTACTAACTAACTAACTTACTAACTAACTAACTAACTAGCTTACTAACTAACTAACTAACTAGCTTACTAACTAACTAACTAACTCACACACTCACTAACGCACTCACTCGCTCGCTCACTCACTCACTCACTCACTCACTCACTCACTCACTCACTCACTCACTCACTCACTCACTCACTCACTCACTCACTCACTCACTCACTCACTCACTCACTCACTCACTCACTCACTCACTCACTCACTCACTCACTCACTCACTCACTCACTCGTTTACTCATTCAATCACTCACTCACTCACTCGTTTACTCATTCAATCACTCACTCATTCAAGCACTCACTCACTCAGTCACTCACTCACTCACTCGTTTACTCATTCAACCACTCACTCTTTTACTCATTGAATCACTCACTCACTCATTCAATCACTCACTCACTCACTCACTCACTCACTCGTTTACTCATTCAATCACTCACTCATTCACTCACTCACTCACTCGCTCACTCACTCACTCACTCGTTTACTCATTCAATCACTCACTCATTCAATCACTCACTCACTCACTCATTCAATCACTCACTCACTCACTCACTCGTTTACTCATTCAATCACTCACTCACTCACTCGTTTACTCATTCAATCACTCATTCAATCACTCACTCACTCGCTCGCTCACTCACTCACTCACTCACTCACTCACTCACTCACTCACTCACTCACTCACTCACTCACTCGTTTACTCATTCAATCACTCACTCATTCAATCACTCACTCACTCACTCATTCAATCACTCACTCACTCACTCACTCGTTTACTCATTCAATCACTCACTCACTCACTCGTTTACTCATTCAATCACTCACTCACTCACTCGTTTACTCATTCAATCACTCACTCACTCACTCGTTTACCCATTCAATCACTCACTCACTCACTCACATACTCACTCACTCACTCGTTTACTCATTCAATCACTCACTCACTCATTCAATCACTCACTCACTCGTTTACTCATTCAATCACTCACTCATTCAATCACTCACTCACTCATTCAATCACTCACTCATTCAATCACTCACTCATTCAATCACTCACTCATTCAATCACTCACTCATTCAATCACTCACTCACTCATTCAATCACTCGTTTACTCATTCAATCACTCACTCACTCGTTTACTCATTCAATCACTCAATCACTCATTCAATCACTCACTCAGTCACTCACTCACTCGTTTACTTATTCAATCACTCACTCATTCAATCACTCACTCGCTCGCTCACTCACTCACTCACTTACTCGTTTACTCATTCAATCACTCACTCATTCAATCACTCACTCATTCACTCATTCACTCACTCACTCACTCACTCGTTTACTCATTCAATCACTCACTCATTCACTCACTCGTTTACTCATTCAATCACTCACTCATTCAATCACTCACTCACTTGCTCACTCACTCACTCACTCACTCGTTTACTCATTCAATCACTCGTTTACTCATTCAATCACTCACTCATTCAATCACTCACTCACTCACTCACTCGTTTACTCATTCAATCACTCACTCGTTTACTCATTCAATCACTCACTCACTCACTCGTTTACTCATTCAATCACTCACTCACTCGTTTACTCATTCAATCACTCACTCACTCACTCACTCGTTTACTCATTCAATCACTCACTCACTCACTCACTCACTCACTCGTTTACCCATTCAATCACTCACTCACTCACACACTCACTCACTCACTCACTCACTCGTTTACTCATTCAATCACTCACTCACTCACTCGTTTACTCATTCAATCACTCACTCACTCATTCAATCACTCACTCACTCACTCGTTTACTCATTCAATCACTCACTCATTCAATCACTCACTCATTCAATCACTCACTTATTCAATCACTCACTCATTCAATCACTCACTCATTCAATCACTCACTCATTCAATCACTCGCTCGTTCTCCCTCCCCCTCTCTCTCTCCCGTACACACTTAACTTTGAAGTCTGTCACAGAACGGCGTTTACCTAATTCATTTTTCTGTCCATCTTTTTGATAGACTCCTTGACGTAAGTACTTTTTCCGGTAATTACTTTTTTGTATGAGGGACATTCCCCTACGATAACGCATGTTTGCCTTTCCTGGCACATTTATATTTTGATTGTAGACAGCCACAGCTTAGCCACGCGTAGACATAACGATTAAATCAACATTGGGACAATGGTTGTTTACCGTGGTTATTGTTTACACAGACGGGATGTTGAAAGATAAGAGAGTCGATTGCTTCAGACAAGTCTGGTGGTGGACAAACAAACATTGTCGGATTAGTGAAAGACGGATGTGACGATATGGTTGTGCGATCTCAAGTCCACTCCGGCAGGATTGCATTACATACCCGTGCGAGTTATATTTTCTTATTTTCTCGCCCCTGTCATTATTATGGGCATATTTTATGCACCATATTTTACTCTCTATGCTGAATCTAGTGGGGGGAAGTCTCCAACACTCCACTCCCCTGCGGAAGTGTCTGCTATGGGACTGTCTTTATCTTGTTTACCACTCCTCCGACTTATTTACGTTCCGCCAGGTGAACTGAGGTATTATCGTAACAATACCCAGTCATTATCACCGGTCAGCGAGCGAGTTTTTTATCATGAAAAGACGGTCTCGACCGATCAACATCTACAAAAGCCAATATTGTCTTTCTGAGATAGCCGTCTGAGGTCGGCAGATTACACAGGTGGTAGATGCGTTTATCATTTCACGGGACCATCCCTGTGTGTGATTATCACGATAATCTGTCTGGAAAGACAATATTGGCAATAGGTAGCATCTGGACATCAAATGAGTTCACAGATGGTGTTTATGAATTGTGCACAAGATGTCAATTTGTTGCTGCCTACAAGACGCCACCAGGCGTGATGGCCACTGACTGCTTTGACGGTCGGCTGCTAAGGATCAAAGAGAGAGAGAGAGCACAATATGCCGGCGGAAGTCTGACGCAACGGTATGAAGAGGTCACGCGTGGATATTAAATTTAATATTTTGAAACATGTAAAGGTATTTTTTGAATTTGAAACACCCCTACCCACGTAGTGCTGAACGATATTCGATTGAATTGGTTGATTTGAGAGGCCGGAATATACAATGTATCTCATTGAAGAATTAGGCGGAAACACAGCTGGAATTTGAACTGAGGATTGTGAGATATAATGTAGTGAAATCAGAGTCAGTACACACACTGCAGCGCAAACGTCAGATTAGCGACTCCTAAAAGCCAGAAAGAAAAAGGAGACATTGGACTTAGAAATTCCACAACTATAAGTAACAGATCGAGTATTGGGCAACTTAGGAATTTACAAATAAACCCGCATTTTTAATACAAGACTGGAAACTTAGGAAATTGATCACAAGTCATAGAGGAATTATCCAAACATTTTCCCAGGCCCAGTGATTTCACAGAACATCCGCAGTCAGAGGAATTAACTATAATTTCCAGACCTAAGTGATTTCGAAGCATCTAATACAGAGCTGTGTTACTATAAGTAACAGATCGAGTATTGGGCAACTTAGGAATTTACAAGTAAACCCGCATTTTTAATACAAGACTCGAAACATAGGAATTTGATCACAAGTCATAGAGGAATTAAACAAAAGTGTTCCCAAGCCAGTGATTTCACAGAACACCCGCCGTCAGAGGAATTAACTCTAATTTCCAGACCTAAGTGATTTCGAAGCATCTAATACAGAGCTGTGTCCAGTCTAAATATGTGCAAGGGAGATTGTGTATTCCCAAAATTTTGGGTTCGTGGTTACAAGCCATCAGGCGATTTGTGGCACTAATGCCGCTAGTGTGAGAAAAAAGCATCCACCCTAACCGCATACAGTAGAAGAGGGTGTGGAGAAGGCTTTCGTCATCACAGAATTGATGAACCACAGCTGCAGGACACAGCTAGAGTTAAGTTTCTTATAAAATAAGCGATAGCAACGGACTTTTGATAAATCTTCACCTGCGTCTCCGTGACGTAAACGTTTATCTAAATTTCACCAATCTTTCCATATTTATTTTAATTTTAAAGACTAATTCATTATTAAAATTGTTACATGTTGCTTTAAAACTAAACAATAATGGTCGTTTCAGTTTTATATGCATGAAAGCCAACGTATGAGCCAGAATATTAACATTTATATATAAATACCTAGACATATATTTACCTCTAAATAGAGCTATACCTTATAAGAGGGATTTCTTTGGATTACACCAACTGGGGGCTTGAACGGGCTAAACTATTGCTTAAATCCTTCACAAAAGGCGACGGACCAGATATAATGCGTTAACAATTGTTCAGCCCAATGCAACAACATTGTTCGTGACTTCTGGAAATATCTTGTAAACCCGCCCTTAAGGTAGAAGTGTCATTAATCTTCTATCTACATCTCTGCCAAGAGTAATCTTGCGCGCAGGTAGATACCTTGGAAGCCAGTATTAGATACTCTTGAGTTTTGGTCACTGTTGGACCTTTACTGCAAAACAAGGGAGACAATCCGTGACAACGGGCACTTAAAGGTAACGAGTTATTATCATGAAAGAAATACATGCAACATGGACAACATTTAAGTCTGTTCTGATTATAACAAAAAAGTAGGAATTATGACAAGGCATATGATATAATTATTTTCGGTGCTGTTAACACGAATTAGTTACTCTTACCATATATGGCGTTGCCAATAATTATAATGATGTGTTTGTGGAAAATTTACAAAAATAAGACGCCCTACTGAGTGATTAGTTTCAGCAAAAGTAAACTAAGCGAAATTAAATATCGTGTAGGCAGAATCTTTACTGTAAGACAACAAACTGTTGAAACGTATGACGTCTATTCCAGTTCTCTACAGCTTTGTCACTAAATGAATGTATTACTTCAGATTTGTCACTAAATGAGTGTATAACTTCAGTTTTGTCACAAAATGAGTGTATCACTTCAGCTTTGTCATTAAATGAGTGTATCACTTCAGTTTTGTCACAAAATGATTGTATCACTCCAGCTTTGTCTTTAAATGAGCGTATCACTTCAGCTTTGTCATTAAATGAGTGTATTCCTTCAGCTGTGTCATTAAATGAGTGCATCACTTCCGCTTTGTCACGAAATGAGTGTGTTACTTCAGGATTTGTCATTAAATGAGAGTATTGGTGCAGCTTTCTCACTAAATGAGTGTATCGCTGCAGCTTTGTCACTACATGAGTGTATCTCTGCAGCTTTGTCACTAAATTAGTGTATCACTCCAGCTTTGTCACCAAATGAGTGTATCACTTCAGCTTTGTAACTAAATAAGTGTATCATTTCAGCTTTGTCACTTAATGAGTGTATCACTTCAGCTTTGTCACTAAATGAGTATCACTTCAGTTTTGTCACTAAATGAGTGTATCGCTTCAGTTTTGTCACTTAATGAGTGTATCGCTTCAGTTTTGTCACTGAATGATAGTATCGGTGCAACTTTGTCACAAAATGAGTGTATCATTTCAGTTTTGTCACTAAATGAATGTATCGCTGCAGCTTTGTCAATAAATGAGTGTATCACTTCACCTTTGTCACCAAATGAGTGTATCATTTCAGCTTTGTCACTAAATGAGTGTATTACTTCAGTTTTGTCACTAAATGAGTGTATTACTTCCTGTTTGTCACAAAATGAGTGTATCGGTGCAGCTGTGTCACAAAACTCGCGTATTGTTACAATTTTGTGGCTTAAAGATTATTAAGTCATTTCAGATTTATCGCGAAATGAGTCTCACACCTGTTGTGTAAATCAGTTTAACATTTAATCTCTAGTTAATAAATTACGATATTACTCAGCTTATTTAACTTCTGTGCGTCATTTAATCTCTTAACTAAACTAATTCCTTACTCAACTTTGTTATTAAATTAGTAGTAATTCAACTTTCTCTCCCAGTCAAACTTGGAAGCTTTAGTTAATTGATAGTGCGTTAGTTTTCTATTGCCAAGTTAGCACTTTGCTACGTCGGGTTTTTTTTTTTTTTAAATTAAACATCGGGTGAACAGCAGTAAAGTCCAAAGTTTATAATTCATTACGTCAGCCCCACATGTCATACTAACATGTTCAAACAACTGATTTATAGTCAAAAGTCACGTTTCAGTTTTCACCATTATTGTTGCATACTTACGTAATCACACATCCTTAAAGTATATCCATGTCTTCGAATATCCGACAGTTTTTATCTCTCTTTTCTTACTTTTACAGACGACTGAAACGGAAATCGAACAACAAAAAAAAAACATGTTTATGTGTTTGACGATATCCAGCTACTATCAATTGCGCATAAATGGTACAACTCCGTGGAATGAAATAGCCAGCCTGGCCACTCAGCGGGCGAGTTATTTCTTTTACTGCCGAGCCCAGCGTGTGTATTGCTAGCGACTGGCTAGCGCCTGCTGCCAAACTTAAACGGTCGCGCTTGCCGTTGGTGGAATTTAGAGGAAACAGCGAAGACAAAGTATTATAACGTATGTGTAATGCTGTGACTACATTTATAGTGGAAATAACGAATGGTGAAATTGCAGGAGCACTGCACCTCTTTCAGATGTCGGCGTACTGAGCACGATAAACTCGTAAACTTATGTATGTTACTGTCTGTGCCTCTCCCTCCTCTTCCACGCGCAGCAACCTGTTTTCCTGTCACTTTGTACTTCTTTACGGTACCTGCCTTCATTCGATCTGTCTTGTCCTCCTTGTCCTTTGTTCCTGGTCGCTTCCATGTTGAGGTATATACTTGTGATAGTTAATTACTGGAATTCATCCTGGTAAGCAAACTTGCACCCGTTTGGGTAAACGGTTAGAACGCTTTACTACATTTATTTAAACTGAATAGCTTTAGCTTTACATTACATTTAAATGAAAAGGTTAAAAGTACAGATATAATATGTTTTACATTTACATCTCCACTGTTTGAAAAGTGTTCACAATATAAATTCATTCGGGTTTCATTTATATTTACACTTATGGAAAAGTTTGAAACTTCTTTTAATTTTAAAACATGAATATGTTCACATAGACATTTACACTGGTTTAAAGCTTGAAAACTTACATTAATTTTGAAGTGAATATGTTTATAGGGACATTTAAACTGCTTTGAAAATGTAAGTTCTTATACTTAGAATGTACATCATTTCTTTCATTTTTCCCTCCCTGCTCCATAGGGAACCTGGAACCATTTTATGCATTTAGTTATCTTTACGAAACTATCAATAAAGCAATCACCAGCCCGTGCAGTGGTGGTTCATGAATCATCATTCTAGATACTGAGGTTGCCAGCCTCAAATGACTTTGACATCCAATAGCGAGTTTCACACATTAAACTTCACATGATAAAATATACATATATATGTTAGTTCACATGTTAGTAATAAAATATGAAATGTAAATCACAACTTACGCCAATCTCGGCTACAGACTTGTTTGCTCAGATGAATAAAAGAGACGAATCGTTCTCTTACACGCTTCTGGGATGTCTTTAATTTTACAATAGATTCCTCTCTGACTTCGTGTGTTTCTTTAGTTTCCTCGTCCCGGTGTTACTTATTAAAATGTAGAGATTTCCTGTGCTTTGTAAGTCTTATTTGGTTCTCCAATAAAAGGCCCGGTTAACAAAAGGAATTATGAATCCAGTCTTCACTCTGGTGAGGTCTGATGTTGTCTTGGCGAGCGTGAAATTCACAGTGAAATAAAACTGCGAAATGGTCAGACCATGTTCCCTCTCTTCCCAAGCGTTCGTTTGTTATGGAGTTAAATAAACGCTCCAATCATATTCAAACAGGTCGGGTGTGGTACTTTCAAAATATTTCCGACATGGACAAATTTTGCAAGGGTCCCGTCTCCCATATATGGTACTTTGCTGTCCGATGCCCTCGTGTATAAACTTACAGACAGATCGGTAGACACACATGAAAACATGCCCACATGTGTCACGCAGACAGTAATGTTGGTGTATAGTATAAGTAAATAAATTAAGGGGGTGCTGTAAAACTGGTAAGGAATATAAGTTTATAAACTAATAAAACGGTATTGAACCAGTTTTACAAATAACAGTTCACATGATACAAGGGACGTTTCGGGTTTTACCCTTCGTCAGCCACAAACAGGTGACAAAGATAAGAATTACATATAGTAATAGGTACTACAAAAACATACGATGATAAGAAACAATACAAAATGAGCGATACAAGCAGATGGAAAAAGTACAATGATAATACAAGAAAATCGAGAAACCTAACAGAAATACAGAAGAAAGAAAGTAAATAATAAACGAAACGAAAAAAAAGAGAATGAACAAAACTTCGGAACAAGTCACTTAGCTGGAGCTGTAAATGCTTGGAATACACAAGATCGCAGTACTCTCTCCAAGTAATCTCGAAGGAAGTGACGTATAAGATAGCGACAATTTTTAGAGATACAAAAGGATATGAAACGAACCAAAACCAAAACATAAGAAGATAGATCGACAAAACAACGAATAAAGAAGAATGAAAGAGAGAGGAACTCCGCCAATGCCGGTCCCAAGCCCGGATGAAAAAGGAGGAGGGCGGCCTGCATGGAGGCCGTAAGGAGGCAGCCCCTCCCCCATGCAAAGGCACAACAGGCCAATCACCTGTTTGCTTTAAATCACGATTACTAGCAACACAAGAGAGAAAACTGGACTGATTCTAAAGGCGACGAACTGGAACGGACTACGGACTACGACTTATGGAACATGGAACACAAGAAGTATAAATGGGAAGGAAGAGGAGCTGGTGGAAGAGATGAGGAAAGCAAAACTAGAAATCCTGGCTATAACGGAAACAAAGAAAAAAGGACAAGGAGTCATTGTCACGTGGGTTTTGATCATTAAATTACCTAGATCTTCTTCCTATTCTCTCACCCGAATCCTTGTATTTTATTATCTTTCCGTACTTGTTTTTCCTGTATTTTTCGCATCACTCGGGTGCGAAAAATATTTCTCTTCAGTATTCTCAAAACTTTACCTTGTTTTTTTTTCATACTGGGATACGTAATTCCACTGCGTAGATGTCAGTGAAAACGAAACTGGGACTTTCGCTTATCTCACGATAGAGCAGATTTAAGTCGGCAGCATTCCCCGTACTGGACGATATAGGCTGTGAATATTCGTTTCGCTAGACCTAGAGGTGTCAAATTGTCTGCATCTTTCACCGGTCACAACGAAATTGCATCGGCCAAACGCTCAGGTAGGAGCGATAATTTACACCTTTTAGTCGCAGTTCGAGACAACTGTCTGGGAATAGCAGCGGCAAACGGCACCCACTGTTGGCCTGGTCAGCGCGAGGTGGGGAAACGCAGAAGTGTCAGTTATGTAAGACGTCTAGTAATGGTAATGTTAAATGTAAGGTGTTGTACACGTTAAGGGGAGATGATTTCGGAGTTTGAGAAAATGTGGGATTGTTTGCCCTTGTTTTCAAATATCCACCCTAGAGCTGAAATCTGATTGCATTTCAGTCTCCAACATCTCAGTAGATGAAACACGCGTGCTAGTGAATGAAGCTTTATAGCGAATTTCATAGTTCTCGTCAGATTTGTGACGAGCTTCTAACTACCTATCTAGTGAATTATCCTAGTCGTGGTGTTACCGTAGTGCTGTGTTTGAGGTAAATATAATAGATATCTAGTATTTTGTGAAGTGATAAAGTGTTAAGTCGCTTATTTCATTTTAACTAGTTTCTTTTGAACAGAGTGCTTAATTTATAGTTTGTTATATTCTCTAAGTCGACGAGTTACAGTGGAAATACATAATAAATTATATCTTAGCTTACTAAACAATAATGTAGCTATAATGAAGTTAATTTAACTGCTAAATACTCAGTCGAGAAGATTTTATGTCAAACTTATAAATGCTAGATGCGACATCAGTGAATAGTGACGGAATACGCAGATATTCCTGAATTCATGATGATTGATTTTATAACTTATTTCACCGGAAAATTTAAATGATAAGTCAAGCAGTACACTTGCGGTTTAATGATGTAAGTTATAGTGGGTACATATTGTAAAATTATTTGATATGTGTTCTTTCTTTTATATAGTGAAACGGTGGTACCCAACTTTACCAGCGTTCTAGTACGTGAACATTATTTGGGAAGAAACAAATCACTTTCATTACCTGAACTGTAACAGTTAAATGAAGTAAGAGGCCTTCGCGCCAGAATTAATTCTTCCAGAATAACTCTTCAGTACAATTCAGCCCGTTGTGGCAAGCAAAGATCAGAAACATTCCGACAGAGTTTTGACTAGTACTGTGGTGACCAAATATAGTAACTTCCTGAAAGTAGACACCGATCTGACATTCCTTAAATTCTAGAAACCAAAGCTAATGACATTGTGCTCTGCTAACTTTCGTGCCTGGACAATATTTTATGTGATTTAATCAGACATTCGAAAAATTAGAACACCCAAGGAATCGTTCCCTGAGAGTTTAGTACGTCTTTTGGAACTGGGGATTTCTTGGTCAAGGACTGCATTTTCGGGTCTGTGTGAAGGTCCTAGAATTATTATGTTCCCAGAGGCAACGAGCAAAGTTGTGAGTATATGTATGTGAGAGCAAGGCCATGGCTGAATGAATGAGGGTACACAGGTCAGAGTGTTGTTTTACCGGGGTATTATTGTCACCCATTTGCTGTCTTAACTTTTTTTAATCTGCATAATTTGTTACAAAGGCTAGAGTTTCTCTTTTTTTCTTAGGCTAAATCAGATTATTCAACTCTGTCCATACATTTACGAGAAAGAAAGAAACCTCTTAGCCTCTACCCTACGTATCTATAACTCTTTGGGCCATCATCTGTTCTCTTAACGGGGCTGTGGGCTAAACCTAGAGTAAGATTCTAACGGGGTATCATCCTTGTAGCATTTTCTTAAATTTTATGACTATTTGTATATGTTTTTCCTTGATGTAATTTTTGGTGTTGTGAGAAATTTTGATATGATAATTAAAATATCTCTCTTGAACAAAAAAATCAGTGCGTTGGTCAGCTCGATCCCAATTATCTGTATATCATTGTTATAGTTTTCCCACGTCTGTGTGTTTACCTGTCGTCACGTGTATGTGCGTGCCCGTGAGTAGATAGAGATATATTAATATATATATATCTGTGTTTAGACTGTCTGACGCCTTTAAAAGCGGTCGTAGAAGATAGGTGAGAGAGAGAAGATTATCTCGATTCTCAAAGACAGCCTCTATATCACATCCTATCATCTCACGTGGGGAAATTCTATTGTTTTTTTCACCAGCTCTCACTGTATCTATCACTCATTCCAACCTATTCAGAAGGGACCTAACCCAAGTCTTAATTTTCCTATCCAAAATCTACGACAGTCATGGATCTCGATGGCAACACGCTGCTCTACAGTGGTGTACCCATGTCTGAAAGAGCTAAAGGGGGCGTGGGTTGCATTGTGGCCCAAAATCAAAAAGATAGTATCAAGGGATGGAACTTTGTCTCGGAGCGCATTACGGTTGTTAAACTAAAAGAAGGAGAAACCATAGTCAACCTGGTCATAGTGTATGGGCCAAATGAGGATGAGAGAGCAGAGGTCAAGGAGGAATTCTTCGAGCTGCTTCAAAGGACAGTGGATGACTGCCTAGATGAAGTTATCATGCTCGGAGATTTTAATGCCAGAGTTGGAAATGACCATGCTAGATGGGGTGGAGTTATCGGAAGATATGGAGAAGATACTCTCAATGACAATGGAAAGCGACTCCTTAGATTCTGCAGTGAGCAGAATCTGATCATTACAAACACAAAGTTCACCCATAAGCGCATACATGCATACACTAGATGTGAACCAACAAAGAATGAGAAGTCAGTGATCGACTATGCCATTGTTCGGAGAAGCTCATTCAAATATGTCCGAGATGCTAGAGTCTGGAGGGGGCCAGAGATTGGAAGTGATCACTACCTGCTAACAATCAAAAGAACAACTGAAAGAGTTGCTCAGCCTAGGAACTGTCCAACATCACGCAAGAAACCAAGTAAACGAGCAGGAGAAATGAGCATTAGGACCTACAAGCTGAGAGAGCCAGAAATTAAGACCAGATATCAGGGGCTTATTGCTGCAGCGGTGAGCAACACAGAAGAACGACCTGATGACTTGGAAACCCTCTGGATTAAATTCAAGGATATCATAAAGACAGCTGCTGCAGAAGCATGCGGTGAAGTCCGACTTGGGAACAAGAGAAAGAGGACACCTTGGTGGACAGAGGAAGTCAAAGAGAAAATAAGAGAGAAGAAAATGGCATGGAAACAATACTTAGGAGCTAAAAACACAACAGGACAAATGGAAAAATATAGAGAATATGTGACACTCAGAACAGAAGCAAAGAACAAAGTGCTAGCAGCAAAACAGAAGTCCTGGGAAGAATTTGGAGAAAAGCTAGAAAAAGATGCACAAGAAAACCAGAAATTGTTCTATAAGACCCTAAAGAACATGAGGAAGGAAAAACAATGCCCTCTCAAATTTATAAAGGACAAGCAAGGCAAATTGCTTACTGCCCCGAAGGAAGTAATGGGAAGATGGAAAGAATATTTCTCAGAACTCCTGGATGGTGAGCATGGTGAAGCATCAGAAATGATAAACACTAGCACAGAAGAGAAAACCAATGATGGTGAAGATGACATAAAGATGGAAGAACTGAAGGCAGCACTGGAGAAAATCAAGATGGGCAAAGCAGCAGGGCATGACGGTATAACACCGGAAATGGTTAAGTACATGGGAGCATCAGGCGACCTATTACTCTTAAGGGTTTTACAGGCAGCATGGTACAACAAGACCATACCAAAGGATTGGGAGATTGCCATCATAACACCAATTTTCAAAAAGGGTGACAATCGACAGTGTGGAAACCATAGAGGCATATCCCTTCTCAGTGTCCCTGGTAAAATCTACTCTAGAATCCTAGAGCAGAGACTCCGACGCCTAGCTGAGCCACAATTGGATGAGGTCCAGTGCGGATTCCGAGCAAACCGAAGTACTCAAGACCTAATCTTCACACTCAGACAGCTGAGTGAAAAGGCCCTTGAGTATAAGAGTGAGATCCATCTTTGTTTCATAGATCTGGAAAAGGCGTTTGACAGGGTCCCCTGGAGCAAACTTTGGGACTGTTTGGCAAGGAAGAATATTCCAGCACCTCTGATTCATGCTATACAGAGCTTCTACAAGTCTTGCAGAAATTATGTGAGGACAGCAAACCATAAGTCAGAAGAGTTCAGGACCACCACTGGTGTAAGACAAGGTGATATCCTATCACCTTACCTCTTCATACTCCTTATGGACGATGTCATCAAGGCATGTAAGGAGAGAACAAGAAAGTATTCAGTGGGGTACTGGAAGATGAGACAGGTCTATATTTCGGAGCTGGCATTTGCTGATGATGTTGCCCTGATTGCTAAATCAGAGGCACATCTCCAATCCAACCTGCAAGTCTGGAAGGAAGAGCTGGAGAAGAGAGGGATGGTCATAAGCAGCTCTAAAACAAAATCCATGGTGATATCACGAGAAGAAAGAAAACATCAGATTAAGCTGGGAGAACAGGTCCTGGAGCAGGTCGACCACTTTAAATACCTCGGAGCTATTATAGACCGAAAGGGAGGCATCAAAGAAGAGTTGGCCACTCGAAAGGCAGCAGCTGGGAGACTTTTTCAGGCCATAAATCGAGGATTCCTCAGCAAGAGAGAGGTTGGTAAGAAAACGAAGATGGCTGTATACCGCTCCACCTATGTCCCAGTCTTGACATATGGATGCGAGTCATGGGCAATGACTACAACCCATAAAAGCCAGATCCAAACCTCAGAAATGAGGTATCTGAGGAAGGTGGTTGAAGTAACAAGAAGAGACATGGTACGCAACCAGACGATACGTCAAGGCCTTAAATCCTACCCCCTGCAGACCCAAGTAGAACAGTCCCAATTAAGATGTTTTGGCCATGTCTGCAGAATGGGAGAAGATTGGATACCACGACAAGCATGGGAAACAAAGAGCCAAGGATCCAGACCCCGAGGACGACCCAGAGTCCGCTGGGAGGACATCATTAGACAATCTTTGAAGGATCGAGGACTAGAATGGAACCAGGCCAGGAGGAAGACAGCCGATAGGATAGTCTGGCGCTCTCTCTTCCAAACCTCTACACCTCACGGTAGAAGGGGAATGACTAAGTAAGTAAGAAAGAGAGAGAAAAGCTACCAGAATTTATGCAAAATGATGTTGAACATTGAGACCTTCAGGACATAAAACGCCCAATTGAAAAATAAGACGATTCTCTAATGAAAAGCGAGTCCTGTCATCCCCGACACATGAACGGAGGGCCATGACATGGATATCGGATTTACCTGAATGGTAAGGCCTATTGAAATGAAGGGCCACCGGTAAATGTTTGCCATGATAGATGTCATTCAAGTGCTCACGAAACCTGTCTGCCAAACGCCTGCCAGTTTCACCAATATAGGTAATGCCGCACCTCTTGCAGATGATAGCATAAATAAGGTTTCTGGATTCGCACGTGAAAGACTCTCTATTGATAAATTTTCCTTTCGGAAAAGTGACTGTCTGAGTTTGGAGTACAAACGGACAGCTCTTACATATACGGCGTTGGCACGGTTTAGTACCAAAGTATGAAGGGCTAGTATGTCGCAGACGACTGTGTACAAGAATATCCCTAAAATTCCTATCCCTACGATATGCTACCAAAGGTGTATCACGAAACAACTCTCTGGTATCAGGATCAGCGTGGAGAATAGGCAGATGTCGAAACAGAATTCTCTTCACCGCCAGACAGTGAGGATGGAAAGTTAGAACCAGTTTGAGTCTGTCAGATTGGACAGAAGGTTTAGTAGTGAGTGCAATCTGACGAGTGACGCGTGTGATACGATAAAGAGCATCAGATAAAACATGTTCTGGATAAAGACGTTGGCGAAAGAACTCGAGCATCTATTGAGCTCGCTGATGGAAATCATCATCATCGTGACATAACCGACGCAAGCGAAGAAGTTGAGAAAAGGGAATGGAATTTTTACAACTAAGAGGATGCGATGAAGTATAAAGAAGGAAACCGTGAGCGTCAGTAGTCTTATAATAAACAGACGTTTTAAGACCAGTAGGGCCAATAGTCACAGTGATATCAAGGAAGTTCACTGAGGTCGTAGAGATTTCAGAAGTGAATTTGATGGCAGGATTGAAATTTCCAACATAGTCAATGAATCGACGGAGGTCTACCTCAGACATGTCTGTAATGCCAATACCATCATCAATATAACGACGGTAAAATTCGGGTATTGGTCCATCGTAACTATGAAAGACCAAATATTCAAAGTGGCCCATAAACAGGCAAGCGTAATAAGGGCCCATCTTAGTACCCATAGCAACGCCACTGATTTGGTTGAAGAATTGGCCATTAAACTCAAAAGAGTTGAGATTTCATTAGAGAATCGTCTTATTTTTCAATTGGGCGTTTTATGTCCTGAAGGTCTCAATGTTCAACATCATTTTGCATAAATTCTGGTAGCTTTTCTCTCTCTTTCATTCTTCTTTATTCGTTGTTTTTTCGATCTATCTTCTTATGTTTTGGTTTTGGTTCGTTTCATATCCTTTTGTATCTCTAAAAATTGTCGCTATCTTATACGTCACTTCCTTCGAGATTACTTGGAGAGAGTACTGCGATCTTGTGTATTCCTAGCATTTACAGTTCTAGCTAAGTGACTTGTTCCGAAGTTTTGTTCATTTTCTTTTTTTTGTTTCGTTTATTATTTACTTTCTTTCTTCGGTATTTCTGTTAGGTTTTTCGATTTTCTTGTATTATCATTGTACTTTTTCCATCTGCTTGTATCGCTCATTTTGTATTGTTTCTTATCATCGTATGTTTTTGTAGTACCTATTACTATATGTAATTCTTGTCTTTGTCCCCTGTTTGTGGCTGACGAAGGGTAAAACCCGAAACGTCCCTTGTATCATGTGAACTGTTATTTGTAAAACTGATTCTTCTTCTTCTTCTTCCTCGTTCGCCCTGAAAAGGACGGTGGTTGCGTTGTGTCTGTTTACGCCGTAGCTGTGATATCTGCACCTTTCGGTCGACACATCCGACTTCAGCACGGCATGTTTTGGGACCGGGTTTGCCTTCCCTTTTCGATCCGTACTCGCTCAGCCAGACTGCACTGCTGCAGACTGTTTCCAGGACCACCACGTGGAGGTGGAGTACGGTCTTGGTCAGCTCTGGTTCGCTGACCCTGATGCAAGCAGTCAAGCTATGGGTCGCTGACTGCATTCTCTATTGCTGCATCTTTTGGTCCCAAAACTGATTCAATACCGTTTTATTAGTTTATAAACTTATAATGTTGGTGTATCAAGGATGACACGGAAGCGCGTATGTCATAAGTTCCGCCTCGTGCACGGATTATGCTGTGTTTCGCCAGACAAACAAATCTGGTTCTATTCAGCACTCCTGCCCAACCCTAGCTTGGATAAACATGCACCGTCGCTTGAAAAGATGGTCAGACAGTTTATGCGATAAAATATTGTCGTTGACCGTCTAATAACCTGGCGTAACTTAACACGTCTTCGTGAAGTGTGAATGCGACACAATAAGATAAGAATTACTCTCGTAGCAAATACTGCCATATGGGAGTGGCGTGTTAGAGACTTTCCCCATGCTATGTCCAGCATAAAAAGTAAAATGTATCAAAGGGAAAAATGAAATGCCAAATAAAAGCGATCGGAGAGAAAAATGAAGAAGAAGAAATGATACTGCCATAGGGCTGGAGGGGGTGAGAGATCACACAAAAGGACAAGGACAGACATTTCGTCCCACTGTGCTCTATAAGTGTATCGGTTATATGAATATCACGAATTTAAAATGGTAGGCGTGTTCGTAAGAAAAGAGTTACATTTCATCATGTAGACTAGGAACCTGCATACGGTAGATTCCGATCAACCAATTGATCACAGGGGGATGATTTGATGGGTCTCCATATAATTTCAGAAGCGGAGAGAAAAGAATTTTAAAAACCATAAAAATATCCGACAAACCCTCACCCGCAGGTATTAAAAAGCGCTATTTCCCTAGGACTAAAGGTAAAAACTCACGAGCCAGATTACAAAAATGCAATATAATCGTGAACTCCATCAGATAGGAAAGTGATTTTTTCTTTCAACGTTTGGTAAAATATAATGTAATTTACAATGTAATTTCAAATTTCTCTGCTGAAAATTACATAAAGGCTGCTCTTATTTCGAATTCGAAATACTCTTTTTTTCTTAAACCAAGGCAGACCTTAAAAGACCTCATTTTTAAGAAGTAGATCACCATAGCTCATGAGTTGCCTGCCGTTGCTATAGACACCAATGAGTCCATGACAAGAATAATCCCAAACTCGGTTAAGAAAAGAAAGGTCAAACGTCTGTTACACTAAAAAAAGAAATTTAAACAGCAGTTATTAAAAATAGGTGAAAAGGTAAAGGTAGTCCCATAGCAGATGTCACATAACCATTGGGTCGATCTCTTCTTCTCTCCGGTGGTAGTCAGTTACATTTGTTGTGAGTACTGATTACTCGCAATTTCCGTGGTCGGCCCTTTTTTTCTCTGCTATCAAGCAGATATTAGCTATTTTCTTATTAATTTTAGACTCCCTTCAGTGATGATTGATCATGTTTGCTTTGCGTTTCTCGGCTTTGCTAAGATTAAGACACAGGTAAAACCAAGATGGGCCCGGTCAATGTTCGTATAGTGAACGCGTGTCATGTTTACTCAGGAGTGCCCCGCGATAAATTATCAACCTGTCGGCATGCACTCGGCGGAAACGAATGACGTAATCAATTCCTGTACACCTTTTTACAAAGACATTACTTTAGATGAAAGTAATATCTTATTTGTAAACATTGCCAAGACAGTGATCGGATGTTTTCATTCCATATTTGGAAGAAATGACCTTTGTATTAATGCACAAGAATTTCCTAGTGGACATTTTTCGAATTACCCCATCCTAAGCACGCATGTTTGAAATTATTGGCCGGCACTCGAGGTGTAAACATAACTACATTTCTGATTGGGGCCTAGTCTAATAGTAAGCAGCAAGTGCCAGGAACGAGAGGGGCAATAAAACCTGACACTTTAGTCGGTTGAAAACACTGTGAAAATTCACCTCGCGCCAAGAAGACAACCAGACCTTGCTAGAGTTCAGAATAGCACCAGACCGGACCTGTTGGAGCATATTGAGGACTTAGAGCCCACGAAAACGCTACCATTTTAGCACGGAAAACCGGAGTCTGACGGAACTGAAACATAAGTCAAAGGGAGAACTTATTGCTAAAGTAACAACACCCTAGACCAAGTGTAAGAGGCCTCTACACGTGCCTTTATTTCTCTGGGCCTGCAGTCTGTGAGCCTAAAGATTGGCGTATGTTGTACATTTTGAATTCTATATTATTTTATTATTAACATGTGAACTAATACGTATATATTGACATGTGAATATTAATATGTGAAAATTGCTAGTGGATGTCCAAGTCATTTGAGGCTGGCAACCTCAGCATATAGGCATATAGAATGATGATTTCATAAACCACCACTGCCGTGGCTGGTGACTGCTTTATTGCGAGTTTCTTATAAAGAACCAAAAGCAGAGGTAGTCCCAAGTTCCATATGGAGCAGGAAGGGAATGATGAAATAAATAATGCACACACTTTGCTATATTTTTAACCTTTTCAACCAGTGTAAATGTAAAACTTATTCACTCTAAATGTAATGAAAGTTTCAACCTTTTCAACCAGTGTAAATGTAAAACATTCATTCGTAACCCTCCACTCATCGAGTGTTTTCAATTTGTCCTGCATTTGATTACGGTTATGGGACGACAGAAGAGTCAAGTCATCAGCAAAATCCAGATCATCCAACTGCTTAGTCAGAGTCCACTGGATTCCATTTCTGTTGTGTATTCTCGATGATCTCATAACCCAATCTATTGCTAGTAAGAAAAGAAATGGAGACAAGAGGCATCCCTGTCGCACTCCTGTTCTTATACCAAACGGTTCTGTAAGCTGTCCTTTGTGAAGAACTATGCATGTCATGTCTTCATATGTTTTCTTTATTAAATTAATGATCTTCAGGGGAACTCCATAATGCCTCATCAATTTCCAAAGTGATTCTCTGTCTACACTGTCAAATGCCTTTTCGTAGTCACCAAATCCGATGTATAGTGGTGAATTCCATTCCAGTCTTTGTTCAACTATTATTCTCAAAGTGGCTATCTGGTCTGTACATGATCTGTTTTGTCGAAAACTTGCTTGTTCATCTCTCAGTTTCTTGTCTATGGACTCTTTTAATCTCTCAAGGATAATCCTGTTTATAATACTTTTCCTGGCACTGATATTAACATTATTCCTCTATAATTTGTGCACTCTTGTAAATTTCCCTTCTTAGGCAACTTAACCAGATATCCTTCTTTCCATTCTGCTGGTATCTCTTCCTTTTCCCAGACTTTACCAAGTAATTTATATAACATCTCTGTAGCCATGTCGATATCTGCTTTGATTGCCTCTGCTGGAATGCCATCAGGTCCAGACGCTTTTCCATCTCTTAGAAGCTTTATGGCTTTCTTTATTTCTTCCTTCGTTGGTCTTTCACCGTTAATTTGTAGCTCCTTCTGCTGGCTGGATGTCCGGAAGGTTTTGTTAAGCTGGTCTATTGAGAAGGTCCTCAAAATATTATGTCCACCTCTTCATTTGCTCTTGTATATTGCTGAGCAGTTTTCCATTCTTGTCTTTTATGGGGCAACTTGTTTGCTTGTATTTCCCTGTTAGCTTCTTTGTGCTGCTGTACAGTTCTCTCATATTTCCTTTGGCTGCAGCATCTTCTGCCTCTCTTGCCAACTCCTCAATATACTTCTTTGTCTCTTTTGATACTTCTTTTTAATTCTTAGCTGCTTCTGTGTACACTTCTTGAGCCTTGGCTTTGGAACTTCTGGTTTTGCTTGTGTTTAAATCTGCTTTCTTGTTTTTCCTGTCTTTTATCTTATTGGTGGTTTCTGTTGTTATCCATGCTATTTGTTGTCGTTCCATTTTCCCCAGTATTTCTTCACATGTCTCATTCCATACCGTTTTGATTTGCTGCCAATAGTCTTCTGTATTATCTACATCTTCCAGCTGTTGGAGCACTTGGAATTAGTTGGATATTTTGACCGCAAATTTGTCTCTTGATTTCTTAGATGTCCTACATTAAATTGTTGTTTATAATTTTGCATTGTTGCATATCTCTTGAGTTTCATTTTTACATTGGCTATCAGAAGGTGGTGATCTGATGCCACATCTGTTCCTCTATATACCTTTACATCCTGCAATGATGATCTAAACTTCTTGTTTATACATATATGATCAATCTGATTTTCTGTTCTATGGTCTGGTGATATCCATGTTGCCTTGTATATTCTCTTATGTGAAAACATGCTTTCTCCTATAGCCAGTTGATTTGAAGCACAGAAGATTGAGAATAGTTCCCCATTTTCATTCATGATTCCTAGCCCATGTTTTCCCATGACTTCTTCAAATCCGGTGTTGACTGTACCTATCTTTGCATTCATGTCACCCATCAAAATTGTGATGTCTCTTCTTTTTACTTTTTCCATAATTTCCTGCAGTCGTGTATAAAATGCTTCTTTCACAGACTCTTCTTTGTCATTAGTTGATGCATAACATTGAATGACATTTACATTTATTTTCTTTTTCGCTGTTTTAAAAGTAGCTGTTATTATTCTGGGTCCAACAACTTCCCATTCAATGAGTGCTTTCTGTGCTTCTTTAGATAACATAAGAGCTACCCCTTCACTGTGGTGTGAACGTTCGTCTTCATGTCCTGAGGACAGCATTAATTCACCTGTGATGAGTTTCTTCTTGTCTCCCCCTTCGACTTTGTTTCACACATTCCCAGAACCTCGATTTTATATTCCTTCATTTCTGCTGCTACTTGTGTAAAACATATTCTCTCTAAATGTAATGAAAGTTTCAACCTTTTCAACCAGTGTAAATATAAAACATATTCATTCTAACTGTAATGAAAGTTTACAATCTTTTCAACCGATGTAAATATAAACATATTCAAACTATATTGTTAACATTTTCAACTAAAGTTAAATATAAAACTACGTAAATGTAAAGATAATTTTTCGCCAACTGGGATTAAGATTAATTCTCAGAGAGGGTAAAAGTTCTGAGATAGATAGGAAGGTGGAATGGAAAGAGGGGGGCGCATAAGCATGTGTCAGGAAACTCAATAATCAGAGGGTATTCGTTTCTCTTCTTTTGCCATACTAGTTGTTGGTACCAGTTGAGTGTACTATTTCTGGAACAAGTGAGGGTATAAGTGGCCTGAAGTCGACGCTAGACACCATCATCAGACGGGTCTTAGATACGCGGGGCCAGCTTTGCAGTTACTTCCTGATTCTACTTGGAACGTGCTGCAACTCTTAAATCTTGACCAGGGACGCGAGTGCTCCACTCATCTATCTGCAAAGACCCAAACATCCGCGCGAGCAGAAACAACTATTGGCAGCTAAGTAAACTTTTAAAAGCTGCCAAGTGAACTGTCCATTTTCGAAAACCATAACATTACACTGCGATGAATACTTTTTTTCTAAACAATTATTCATTTTTATAACTGTTAAGACATTATTGATTATTAAATTTGTTACTTGTATAAAGACAAATCTAAACTTGATTTAATCATTTTGAATGTACTACATCCGCATGTCTCAGACAATTTCTTAAATACACGTAAGCAGAGCTAAATAATAATAAGATGAAATTCGCTGAATTAACTCAGCTGGGGGCTTGAACGAGCTAACAAATTATAAGATTACATAATCCTCCAGAAAGGTTGGCGGCAGATACTAGAGTTAACGTGCTCAGCCAATGCAACATTGTTCTCGCTTTCTGAATATCTTGTGAACACTCCCTGGAGGTAGAAGCATCATTATCCTTATATCTTCAACTCTGCCAAGAGTAATCTTGTACGAAGGTAAACACCTTTGAAGACCCACATCAATTACTCTTGAGTTTTGGCCACTGTTGGACCACTACTGCAGAGCTAAGGGGAGGCAAACCGTGACAGCAGATACTGCCGTAGGGGAGTGGAAGTGTTAGAGACTTCACGATACTAGGTCCAGCATCGAGAGAGGTTTTTTCCTTCCCCTGACTCTGGTCAGATACCCATTTACAGCTGGGTAGACTGGAGCGTGTCGGTACTGTTATTTGAACGCTGCACCTTTGCCGCGAGAGACCAGCGCTCTAACCACTCTGCCAGTCGGACACTCAGTCAGTTGGACACTCAGTCAGTTGGACACTCAGTCAGTTGGACACTCAGTCGGATATAAAATAGATAATGAAGGTAAATGTTATTAAAAAAAATAAGCACATTAACAAATAAAATAAAAACAATAAATAACAAATTGTGATGTAAATAGATGCCAGTAAATACAACTAATTGTAAATAAAACAATGCTGGAAATAAAACACAAATGTGAAAAAAAGTGTTGCACTCAAGACTTAATTAGAAACCACAAATTATGTTGAACAGGGTAGATTCTGCAGAAATGTTGGATGGGCGTAGACAAATGAAGCTTAGGTGCTGCTATTCCGTTATTTCGATCTCCTTTAAAGGAGAAAATTCATGAAGACCAGCATGACAATAAATCTATTGGTCAGTATTGAGAATATGGCAGGAAAACAAGAACAGGTCATGAATTTAGATATCTATGGAACATTTTAAAAAAATAGAAGATGGATGATTCGAAACAGAAATAGGATTTTTTTAAATGTGATTTATAGACCGTGCGGAAAAAAAAGAAAAAAAAATCAGTCGAAGTTTATCTTATGAAAGAAATACGCGGCTCAACCCTAAATGGGTTAAAATTTGGTTATATAGTGAAAACAAATAATCGAACTTACGCTGTCAGTTATCATCTAACAATAATTGTGGCACACTTTCATATCCCAGAGGGTACTATAAGAGACAAATTAAAAAAAAAAAATCAGAATCATACAAACACTTTGCTATGAAAGCGAAACATGGACAGTAAGCAAAACATAAAAACATGAGAAATTCTGTGCGTGAGGTCAACGATCAGCGAGATAAAACCAGACGAAATCAGTAATAACTAAATTAGGGGTCTTTGATGAAACAAAGAAACAATAAAACCTGTGCAGACTTGACCCAATCCACCAGCTCCATAGACACAAATAGACCTGACCCAATCCACCAGCTCCATAGACACCAGCAGACCTGACCCAATCCACCAGCTCCAAAGACACCAGCAGACCTGACCCAATCCACCAGCTCCATAGACACCAGCAGACCTGACCCAATCCACCAGCTCCATAGACACCAGCAGACCTGACCCAATCCACCAGCTCCATAGACACCAGCAGACCATCATTTTCTGCCTAAGAACTGGCCACTGTAGATTACTAGGCCACCTCTATCGCCTCAGGTTATCTCACACGAATGAATGTCCACGTGGAACCGGACTCCAGACCCCTGAACACATTCTCCAAAACTGTCCACCCCACGACACCTGACCTGGCTAGAGGGTGCCGAGTTCAGACAGAACCTATGGGTCTCCCGCGCTGACCTGTAAAAGACTGTGGACTTCGCCCTGGCGACAGGTCTGCAGATTTAGCATGACTTCAAACTGAACTCACAAGACGAGGAAGACTAGTGCTCCCGCTGACGTGTCATACGGTGGGTCTAATGAAGTCATGCATGATGCTGGGATTGCTGGCAACTGTCGTGAAACATTCTAAATCCACATATCTAAATTAAAAGGTAAATGTAAAGCCTAACGAATTAATTCAATAAAAGGAAAGAGGAATGGTAAAAGAACAGTGCTGTCACAATGGTGAACAAAAATCTCCCTTTTTCTACTTCGTCTGCAAAATTGTAACGCTTTCACGTTTGATAGTAAAGCCTACAGCAGCATACACGCCTTTCTAAAAATAAAACGTGTACTGTATTTCTTAGAAAAACCTTGAGATACGCACACTGCTTAATGACCTAGATAAAATACTAGCATTAATGTCATTATATACACTGCGTAATGAAAAGACAGAAGGACTTAGGATATAGAGAGAGAGAGAGGTACTGAGGAACGTATGCAACACTAACACGCAGTCTCGCGATATAAATTAATGCCACCCCCAACGCGACAGGCATGAAGCACTAATTTTTTTCAAATAGACAGTGATAAAAACACTACCAATACACGGTTAGGTTTTGAAAACATGTTTAATGCTTATTAGGAAACATGACATTCTACTGTTTTATGTCTAAAATCCTGACATTAGTCTGACAGTACAGAAGACATCCCATAGTATGGAAGTGAGGAGGTGGTAACAGCACGACTATCCTAGAAGAAAATACATATTTTGAACACAGCCACTTAGCTCCCTTAAAACTTATATATTTGGGTGCCTTAGGACTTGCTGACAAAGAATATGTTAGGTGTTAAGCAATTAGTCTAAGAATTAACAAATTAAAGCCATAATACTAGAGTGAGGTTGTCAGACAACACAGGATCAAATTTGCTCAGTGGCATGTTTTAAAACCACTATTTTATGGGAAATAGGCCAACAAGTTAAATCCGATTTGATTGGCTAGAATAATATGTAAGGCTAAACATGATTAGTCGATTGCAAATACTATTTTTGGTTGTTAATAGAAACGATAGAAAGAGTACATTTTTTTTCAAATGCTTTTGTAAACATGGTCCCATTGGCTAGACCATTTGATATAGTCAATTAGGAGCGTCAGTTCAGTGCCACTTTTTGAAAATTCAATTTGTAAAAGCAAGTGCGTTGAGATCCAGCTCATATTTTTCTAAATAAAAGCCTGGGACAGAGGCAGATCGGAATTGTGCCATAATTCATCGCCAGTCAACGTATTTGTTTATTATTTCCATGAATTGTGGTAAGCTAGCCTATTTGATATCTTTTGATGAAAATTGAATATGAATTGATAATGTATGTCTGTATGTGTGTGGTTCAGTAATAACCAAAAGGCAAAACCTAGATATTGCTTCAACATGAACAAAACTTGTCGCAGAGGAGTGAAACTGCATGGGATTGCCAAATAGTACTATGACACCTATCTTATTGAATAGAAGGAAATAATGCTGGAATTGCAGAGGCGTTGTAACCATTAGGGAGAGGAATACTGGTGTATATTGTTCATGAGAAGCTAACAGTTGGCCTACCGCGCTGAACTCTGTGTTTGTTATGTATTGTGTTTCAGTGTGGAAATAGATTATAAATTAGTTCTGAAGTAGGAGGTACGACCTTCTTGTTTCAGGGACCGTGGTCTTAACGTATTGAAGCAGCACCTGGTCTGAGTTTTGCTGAATCCAGAGGCTGGCAGCATACTCCTTGGTCAAGATAGCGACCAGTATTGTTTCTCAAGGAAACGGTGAAGCAAGCGAGCAGTGGAGACTGTTTCCTGCCGCCCTCACAGAAGATAAGATTCGTTGGCCAGAGCAGCTCAATCTTATGTACCGCCCTCTAAAATTGACAGTATATTAAATAAAGAGGGACAAGTAATTGTTTCAAATGACAGGAACTGTGAACTTTTCCAATACTATTTCCACCAGAAACAGACACTTGAAGTCATGATGACTAACAACCACCTAGCTTGAAAAAGCCAGTATTAAATCATAGTACTACATCACAACTTACAAACATATTGTAATAATAATAATATATGTCAATACAAAGATCATATCTATAAATAGTGTACATACAACTGGTAATTACATTTGATTGTGATTCCTGGTTCACTTTGTAGTTGAATCAGGATATCTATTATTGAAAGAAATTAATACATATTTTTAAAGTTAAACTTGACTTATTAAGATAGTCTTATAGAGTGTTCTATGTGTGTGAGTGTCACAGTGTTGTAAAGTATTGTGGATTAAATACGAGCGGCCTCTTAGAGAGGCCGATGATCGATCCCCGTCAATAGCGAAAATTTATAGGTGAATGCATGTTTAAAACCACTGAACAATTTAGTTATGTGCATAATATAGGGGTTTCATTTCTTCACATTTTGATATATAACACTTATGTTATCTTTATAAATAAATTGTTTATTGCAAAATCTGTAAAGGTAGTCATGAAATTAGCTCATATACTAAGAGTTAAATTAAATTGTTTATCTGTCTGTTGTTGTTGTGACTTACACTTCATCATTATCATAACCCTAGACATTCAACGTAGTCATTACCATATTCCAGAATAAGTCTGACTGAGGTATAAATGTGGTAGCAAGTAAGGTTATCTGTAATACACCACACTTATTAGATACAGATACCTTCACAGCTGATCTCAGTCACTACACTAAGTCCCCTATAAATATTTATACCATCCCACTTTACCACATATATTGGGGTCCCGTCCGGGATTTTGAATCTTCTCCTATTGCATATATTGGGGGGTAATTCACTTCAGGGAATAATAAAGAATTAAAAGGTATCCTTGGGCGAAAATAAATAAGGTTGAGCTCTCAGTGCCTGTGGTTGTCCTTAGATAGTTATTTATAGATTGAATTGTTTACATTTGCCTGTTAGAAAATGGCGGACCTAGCAAAATTTCGATCTGCTGCTGTGCAGGCTGCGAAAGAGTTAGGAATGGACGGGCAAGTTATGATTGCCTATGTGACTACTGAATGTGACAAATTTATTGAACGTGAAGAAAAAAGATTAGAAAAAGAGGCAGAAAGAAAATTAGAGGCGGAAAAGGAAATTAAGAGGTTGCAGATTGAGGCTGAGGCTAAGGCATTGGAGGCAGATAGGGAGATTAAAAGGCTTCAGTATGAAGAGAAGAAGCTGGAGGCAGAAAGAGAGGAAAGAAGACAAGCTACAGAAACAGAAGAAAAGAGATTAGCTGCAGAAAGGGAAGCCGAAGAAAGGAGACAAGCTACAGAAAGAGAAGAAAGGAGACAGGCTGCAGAGAGGGAAGCAGAAGATAAGAGATTACAAAGGGAGCACGAGTTACGACTAAGGGAGTTGGAATTTCAAGGCCATGCTCCTGAAAATGGTGCCAGTCCCTTTACCTCCGATGCCACTGCTAGTCAGGGAGCCTCAACCTCAGCTATGAACTTTCATTTAGATCATTTTGTTGAGAAAGAAGATGATATCGAGAGCTATCTAAATAGATATGAACTATTAGCTACCACGTATGGGTTAGAGAGAGAAAGGTGGAGCTTAAAGTTATCTCAAGGGCTTCGTGGTGCAGCTTATGAAGTTTTTGCCAAAATGAGCAGAGATGATCAAGAAAATTATGACATGCTAAAGCAGGCTCTTTTGTTAAGATATGAAAAGAATGGTGAATTTTATAGGAAAAAATTTAGGAATGCTAAACTACTGTCAGGTGAAACCTATCACCAGTTCTCTGCACGGTTAGAGACATACTTGGAGAAATGGACTTCTCTGGGGAAAACCCAAGATCTTAAGGAAATGATCCTTATAGAACAACTAAGGGAGTCCATGGCTCCAGACCTGATAAAGTTTCTCATGGAACAGGGTGCAGAGAGACTGGGTGAGTTACTGAATGTTGCTGAAAGGTATCAAGCAGCTCAGGCAGAGGTATCAGGTAATAAAAAGAAACAGGTAGATAATTTTAAGGCACCACAGAACTTTAATAAGTTTGATCCTAGAGATCAGAACAAAGGTAAGCACCAGTTTGATAGGCCACGGTATGACAATAAAAATAAAACCCCACAATTCGATGAAAGGAAATCTGATGAAGGAAAATCTTTCAACCAAAAAAGGAGTTGGTGTAAGAATTGTCGGATGGATAATCATGATACTGACCATTGTAGAAGGAAACCTCCTCATTGTGCTGCTATGACATCTGGAAAGAAGGGAAAAAAGGTCAAACCTGCGGAACTACAGGAACCATACCACTCCCCAGTGTGTGAAGATGTCATCTGTAATGGAGTCACCATAAGGTGCTTATATGATACAGGTCTAGATTATGATTCCGTTGTGAGTTCTCACCTGGTGCAGGCAGATCAATACACCACAGAAACAGTGGAGATTCAAACTGCAACCAAGGATGTAGCTACCATGACACTTCCCGTCGCCCGGATAAATGTGAAAACGCGATATGTGGAAGGAATCATAAAAGCAGCAGTGATAAATGAGCCAGTCTACCCTCTGATATTGGGGTGTAGATATGTCTTCTTGGGGAATCCCAAGAGACCTGTGATATTGGCAACAGTGCAGACCAGATCACAGTCTAAAAAGGAGGAGGAAAATCCAATAAATACTCATCCAGATGAGATGAGGAAGGCACAGGCGGAGGACAAAACACTCAAGCCGTGTTTCAAGAAGTTGCCCAAAACGTCATACACCTCCAGGCAAGGGATAATTTTATATGAAGAACAAGCTGATTTATGGGAAGGCTGGATCTGAATCCAATGGTCACGGACAGCTGGTCCTTCCCACTTCATATAGGACTAAAGTGTTGGAACTAGGGCATGCGATTCCCTTCAGTGGTCATATGGGGATCAGCGCAACAGGACAGCGTATAGCTTGTCACTATTTCTGGCCAGGGATAATTGAAGATATCAAACGATATGTAAAATCCTGTCCAGAGTGCCAACGAGTAGCACCTAAACATTGGACTGCACCAGCAACTCTGGGGGAAATGCCCATAGTGGGAACACCCTTTGAGAGAGTTGCCGTGGATCTTGTGGGCCCTCTCACCCGAACCAAGAGAAGGAACAGCTACATTCTGACTCTGGTGGACACTTGTTCTATGTGGGGAGAGGCGGTAGCCCTGTCATCGATTGACTCTAAACATGTGGCAGAGGCATTACTCACAATTTTCACAAGGTTAGGCTTTCCCAATCAAATCTTGACTGATAATGGCTCTCAGTTCAAGGGGAAACTAACAGAAGAAGTTTTCAGGATCTTCCAGGCCAAACACTTCCATTGTAGTGTGTACCATCCCCAAGGAAATGGCCAAGTGGAAAGATTTAATGGCACGTTGATGTCGATCCTGAGAAAGTTGGCACACGAAAAACCAGATACATGGGACGAGTACCTTCACGCCACCCTCTTTGCTTATCGGGAGGTACCCCATAGTTCAACCGGTATGGCCCCGGCAACATTATTATTTGGAAGGCCAATAAAAGGTCCACTCGAAGCTCTGTTAAGAACGTGGACTGATGAAAAGGCAGAGGAAAATATTACATCCTCATACCAATATGTGAATGAGCTGACCACTCGTTTAAAAACTGGCTGGAAACTTGCCAATGAAAATTTGAGACAAGCCAGGAAAAAACATGCTGCCTACTACAACAGGAAAGCTAAAGACAGAGATTTGGCTGTGGGAGAGAAGGTACTGCTTCTTCTACCCGGTAGTTAGAATAAGTTACAAATTGGATGGCATGGTCCATATACAGTTCTAGAGAAGGTGTCTAGAACAAATTATAAGATAGATAACACTAGTCAACAACCAAAATGTACCAGAAATGAAAATAGCTGATCTTAACTAATTTTGGTGTGCTGAAAACGAAAATGACATTAAAAAATGTTGATTGGCTCTAGTTTTCAAGATATATGCTACTAGTTTATTTAATTACGGTAAATTTATATATATATGACGCAACTGTTGTGGGCGATTGCATAATTTTTTCTAATGACCAATAAAAATGTTACTAGAAGTTGATGATGCAATCCTACCTATGATTACATCCCCTTTGTGTATAAATACCTTATCTCTGATAAAATGTTGCCATTAGTTAGTGCATTTGTCCTTATCAAAAGTATCGTAGTTAGAAATGCCAGAAGGCGTACAGTTTGTATTTTGGCTGCAGAATAGGAGATCAAGATAAGAGCTGGGCGCCACACATATGCTGCAATACATGTGCAGCACATCTTAAACTGTGGTTAACTGGCAAAAGGCAAGCTATGCCTTTTGCAGTCCCAATGATTTGGAGAGAGCCCACTGATCATCTCAACAACTGTTACTTTTGCATGGTCCCTCCAATTGGGAAAGGCATATCAAAGAAGAAAAAATGGACTCTGGAATATCCAAACATCCCCTCTGCAATACTTCCGGTACCACATGGCGATGACCTACCAGTTCCCAAAGTGCCAGAATCCTTTTCAGCTGCTTCCACTGATGAAGAGGACATTGGTGGTCCTGAACCATCAACCTCAAGTGACACAGATTTTGGCAAACTACATCCACTAAACCACACTTAATAACCCAAGGTGAACTGAATGATCTTGTAAGAGATCTGAATTTACCGAAGAACAAGGCGGAGCTTTTGGGTTCCAGATTGCAACAGTGGAATCTCCTGGCAGAAGATGTTACAATTTCTGTGTATAGGAACCGCCAGAAGCCGCTTATTACATTCTTTTTCAAAGAGGGTGACCTTTCTGCGTGCCACAACATTTCTGGTTTAATGGCAGCCCTCAACATCAATTACATACCGGAAGAGTGGAGGCTTTTCATTGATTCATCCAAGACAAGTCTTAAAGCTGTTTTGTTGAATAATGGTAATGTGTTACCGTCAATTCCAGTTGGTCACGCAGTTCATATGAAAGAAACTTATGAAAACATTAAGCAGCTTTTGAAGTGTATAAACTACGATCATCATCATTGGTCACTTTGCGGTGACTTAAAAGTGGTCGCTCTTTTGCTTGGACTACAGGGTGGATACACCAAGTACTGTTGCTTTCTCTGTGAGTGGGATAGCCGTGCACGAAGTGACCATTACATCAGAAGACATTGGCCAATCAGGCAGTCATTGCAGCCTGGCAGTAAGAACGTTGAGAACCCAGCAGTTGTCGACACCAGCAAGATTTTGTTGCCACCCTTGCACATTAAGCTGGGTCTCATGAAAAACTTTGTCAAGGCAATGGAGAAAACAGATGAGGCTTTCAAATATCTCATCAGAAAATTTCCAAGACTGAGTGAAGCTAAAATAAGAGAGGGAGTATTTGTTGGTCCGCAAATTCGAAAACTTCTTCATGATGACGAGTTTCTTTGCGTGTTGCATGGCAAGGAAAAAGCAGCATGGCTAGCATTTAAGTCAGTGGTGGACAATTTTCTTGGAAACAACAGATCTGATAATTACAATGAAATTGTAGAAAATCTCCTTCTGAAGTATAAGAGTCTTGGCTGCAACATGTCTTTGAAAATTCATTTTCTGGATTCTCATCTGGATTTCTTTACGTCAAACTGTGGAGCGGTCAGTGATGAGCATGGTGAACGATTTCACCAGGACATTGCTGCTATGGAGACAAGGTATCAAGGCAATTGGAGCAATTCAATGCTTGTTGATTACTGTTGGACTGTGACAAGAGACACCTCATCGATTGACTACAAGAAGCAAGCAAAGAGAGCTCGAACAGCGACTGAATAATGACGGAATGGGTTCAAATGTGCCTTTTTAAAGCATGATATGTGAACTTTAAATAATGTTTTTATTTTTTCTATCATTTTATGTTAAAATATCAATTAATTGAGTATGTAACCACAATTTTTATAATGCTAAAGTAGAAAGACTAGCTGTTCAGCCCAGAGAAGTAAACAAGCATACATTATTTGTATTACTGTAATGTAAATCCATCATTAAAAAAAAAACCAGAGCCAATTGGTGAATTTCATTATGATATTTGAAATCAACATGTCAAAATCAATAAGAAATGGTACATTTAATTTCTGGTACAAAAAACTTTTGAAAATTTGTTGACTAGTGTAAGAAGGGGAAAGAAAAAATCTATCATGTGAATCTCCTGAAGAAATATTTGGAAAGAGAAAATCAGGAAGAGACACACTTGTTGACCTTGTCCATTGCAATGGAGATGAAAAAGGAACCACTTTCATCATTTGAATATCCATTACACCCCTGTGAGACAGCTGCACAGGTGAAAATCAGTACACACTTAACGAAAGATCAGAAGAAGAGAGTGCAACAGGTTTTAGATGATCATACAGAGGTGCTAACGGACCGACCGGGGCATAAAAACTTATTGGAATATGATATTAAACTGATAGACCCCACACCTGTCTGTATGAAACCCTATTCGATTCCTTTTGCTAAGGAGAAAGCTTTGAAGGAAGAGATAGACTATTTGTTGAAGGAGGGAATAATTTCACACAGTGAATCTTCGTATAGTTCCAGTGTGGTGCTCTTAAGGAAACCCTCTGGAGAACATAGACTCTGTATAGATTACAGGAGACTGAATGCTATCACAGAAGATCAGGTGGATCCATTGCCGGATACAAATCAGTTGTTTGCCAGGCTAAATAAAGCTAAATATTTCTCAAAAGTGGATCTGAGTAAAGGATACTATCAGATTCCAGTAAAGCCTGAGGTTAGACCATACCTAGCTTTTAGTACCTCAGAGGGACACTATGAGTTTAACAGATTGCCATTTGGATTGAAGAATGCGCCTAGTGTCTTCTCTAGAATGATGAGAATATTGTTGGATCCTCTGAATAATCCATGCATCACAAATTTCATGGATGATATCCTTATAGCAACCGAAACATTTGAGGAACACATTGACTCTCTGAACATGCTGTTTAATCGACTTAGAGAAGCGAATTTAACAGCCCGACCAACAAAATGTTGCATTGGATGTAAAGAATTAGAATTCTTGGGACACACAGTCCATCAGGGAAACATGACTCCTGACCCCAAGAATTTAGAGAAACTAAGGAAAGCCCCGAGACCACAAACCAAGAAAGACGTGAGATCCTTTGTCTCATTATGTGGTTTCTACCAAAAGTATATCAAGAACTTTAATTCCATATGTGCACCTGTTGCGTGCATATTTTGACGCACATTTTACAAAAATCGATATGGCTATTTAATATGGGAAAAATATAGACATTCATTTATTTGTGTATGAAAATGCTGTTTATGGTAAAAGCGAGATAATCCGTGTTTGATTCACACTTTTGATTATAGGAGTAATCGTTCTGGATATTGATCCAGCGCAAGGATATTGCGCTTGCGTTTGTACTTATTTTTTAGGGCCAGAAAATATATTAATTTGCTTATTGTGTTTATGGCCTGAATTCATATGTATTACATATTATTAGTACAAGTAGAATCAGTCCTATATTGTATATTTTGGATTGGTAGGAGGGACTAGATTCTTGTATTCCGGTCTAGCGGAAGTATGAGTTGTCTTGACAAGTCGTGATGAGTTCCGATGTACTGCTTACAAATGGCGGGGTACGTTTTTCTAGAGCTGGTCCTTTCGTCAGAAAAAATGTCTTACGAAGTGGTTTCTTCTGAAGGAGATGGTGTCTCTACGATAGTTTGTGTTAGAGACTCTCCTCATGTCAGTATATAGATGATTCGGACTCCAGGTAAACCCAGCTCCTATTTTGATGATCTCTCGTCGGTTAGGCCTAGCTTGACTTTTGTGCTTCGCTATGCTAGTGTCGTGTTTTGTATCGACGAAGATGACAGATTTTCCTGCAGCGGTTATGGCTACGTGAATTAACCTGATCACCGTAGAGCTGTATGGAAACATTTATGAAATCCTTTATATACCCATTATAAATTAACTCTGGCTTATATTCTCCTTCCTATGAATGAGTGAACGACAACTCAGGGAGGCAGCCATGTTGGATTTCGGTCATCATCTGTTTTGATCACTGCCAAGAGAACAGATTATTTATCCTATTATCGGACAGTGACAGGGAGATCTCAATCTTGCTAGAAACCCCCTTCGTGGTTTCATAATATATACTACAAACTATGGACGTCAAGTAACTTTGGTTATTTATCGATCCGCCTTCACTGACGCGTTTAGTCAGATAGGGGGATGTGGCCATAATGTATCATGACATTGAACTTTTGATGTACTGCCCATTATTTCTGAATGTGTCATGACTTCAGATCTGCTATGTATACCTACAAATTGATATGTCAACATACCATGATGTACTCGTATGTCCCAGTGTGTACGTCTGAATAAATTGAGTAAACTAAGATTCCAGCAGTCTGCATTGGTGCCTTGTAGACACAAGTGTATGAGTGGTTATATTGGTCAGCACACGAACAGTACACCATTCGCGGTAATCACACTCTACACTTCTACTTCATACATACACCATCCTGCGTCGGTTGAAGTGACCAAGTTTAGGGCCTGCTTCCCCTGGAGCCTTTGCCTTCCCTAACTCAGGACTAGGGTGAGTTACCCATTTACAGCTGGGTAGACTGGAGCATGCCTGATCTCAACAACACACCACTCTTCCTTACAGAGCATCCAGTGTGTGTGTGAAAGCAACTTTACAGTGGTTTACAGTGGCGAGCCAGATTCCTGGGTCCAGCTTACGCAGTTTTGTGTTGAGAATCACAGTTTACAGCTGAAAGAACATTTGTTTGAACACATCAACACCAGTAGGACAGCTATACAGTCGATGTCAGCTTGACCTGTATTACCGATAGGATGCTGTATCTAGGTCAGCGCTTGTTGACAGTTTTTCGCTGTACAGACAGTATTACACAGGACAGTGGTATCAAGTGTAGAAAATATCTGGAGCAGTATTGTTGACATTTCTCAACGTACAGAAGAATCACAGTGTTGTTGAACATAAAGTGCATAGTTCATCGTTGGATCTTCATATGCTCAAAAGAGAAAAAATTGACAGTGTAATAGTTTAGAATTAAATCTATTACTCAATAAAGTGGCAAGTTATTAGTATTAAAATAAACTGTGCCTGCTTTACAACACTATACCTGCAACACATTCCATTCATGACATAAATTATATTGTATGCTATATGCTATTTATGCTTACATGTTATTTGTTATGTATTAAATTAATTTATGTTCTGTGTGACTAGTACAAGGTATGCCGAGTTACATTGGTCTGGTACTAGTATTCGATAGGTACACATTTTCTTAATTGGAAATTTGTTAGCAACAATTTGCTGCTATTTCTGTTAGTTGTGATGAGGTGTTCTTTTCTTCGTTGTTTTTGTTAATAATTTTGTGTTCCTTAGTTTTGTTTGATTTGTTTGTATAATTGTAGGTCTCATCTTTCCTTTCATTTCAGTTTTTTACACCCTTATGTTTATACACTGTGGCGTTATTTGTCTTGTTATCTTATGGCAGTTATCATCACGGTTTCTGTGATCATTTTTTTCATTTCTCCTATTTAATTTAATTTGATCTCTGCAAATGTGTTCATATTGTCTTTTCTTGTTTGTCCTTTGTAATGTCTTTAGTTGACATATGACGTATAGTGGTATACACTGATAGTATAGTACAGATCAGTACTTTATGATTGTTATTGTTATAAAACAAAATGTACAAGACCTTTGTAAGGCTTGTCTCCCAAAGTGATTGGTAAAGGGAAATATTTTTTCCACAGGTACTCAAGTGATCTTTGATTACATTGAGGTATACAAGACCTTTGTAAGGCTTGTCTCCCAAAGTGATTGGTAAAGGGAAATATTTTTTCCACAGGTACTCAAGTGATCTTTGATTACATTGAGTATACAAGACCTTTGTAAGGCTTGTCCCCACAGTATTTGAGATACAGTTATTGTTGTCCACAGGTACTCAAGTTATCATTGGTTATTATAAACCATACAAGTTTGGACTAAGACTAAGTCTATGGTATAGACTTGTCTCCCATTAACTTGAAAGAGGGTAATTTATTTACTTTTTCAGGTTTCTGATTTAAGAAGACAATATGTCTACATTAGATTATTTCATTGCACAAGGAAAATCTCTTGATAAGACTGGAAAAGACTTAGAACAATGGGCTGTTGCTCAATATGAAAAAGAATTAGCTGAAGAAGAAAAAAAAGCTGCGGCTAGGGAAAAAAAAAAGCTGCGGCTGAGGAGAGAAAACTTCAAATAGAAGAAAAAAAAGCTGCTGCAGAAGAAAGGAAAGCCTTAGCTGAAGAAAAAAGATTAGAAAAAGAAGCTGATACTGCTGCTGAACTTAAGAAATTGCAGATGCAAGTGGAGGAAAGGAGATTTGAGGCAGAACAGAAGAAATTAGAAGCTGATGCAGAGCAGAAAAAATTAGAAGTTGCTGCAGAACAGAAAAAAATAGAAGTTGCTGCAGAACAGAAAAAATTAGAAGTTGCTGCTGCTGCAGAACAGAAAAAATTAGAAGTTGCTGCTGCTGCAGAACAGAAAAAATTAGAAGCTGCTGCTGCTGCAGAACAAAAAAAATTAGATAGAGAAGCTGAAGAGAGAAAAGCAATAAGAGAACATGAGTTTGAATTAGAGAAATTAAAATTGACATGTATGAGTAATGTTAATCAGGCATCTGGTGGTAATGGTAAACCCTTTGTGTACAAGGTCAAGGTACCAGCGTTTAACCCTACCAGTGATGACATAACATTTTGGCTTTCTAGATTTGAACGGGCTTGTCGATCTCATAATGTTGACAAATCACAGTATGTGAATCAGTTGTCTGAAAATCTAAAAGGGGAGTCTCTGAGTAAGTTATATTTTGTTGAAGAGGCCGACAAAGATAATTATGATGCTGTTAGGGCAGCTTTGATAAAGAGATATCAGCTGTCTGAGGAAGGTTACCGTCTTTTGTTTAAAACAATGAGACCTGAGGTAGGTGTAGAATTCTCAGATTTCATCTCAAAAGCACGAATTACACTTTCACGATGGATTGAATTATCCAAAACAGAGAAAACATTTGATGGTCTTACGGATTTATTGCTAAGAGACAAGGTCATGTCTTCTGTAAATAAATCATTCCTAGAGTTCTTACATGAGCGTAAACCTGGTACAATAAAGCAAATGGAAGAATATTGTGACCAGTATGCCACGGCACACCCTGACATGATTCTTAGTAACTCTAACATTAAAGAGAGTATGCCAGTTGCTTCGGCAACAGAATATAATCAGAATTACTCACACAAATTCCAAGGAGCTAAAAATAAATTTGATGAAAAGGTTAATTGGAATAAGTATCAAAACCAAGATAACCACTCAAATCAGAGTTCTTCTTCGAAGAACTGGAATCGGGCTGATAGTCCTCGACACGCGAGGGGTGCCCATAATGTTAGAAATTCTCGGAAAGGGAGTAGCTATAGGAACTACCCAAGTGCTTCATGGAGACAAAAGAAACAATATTACAGGGATACTCAATATAATGAGCATGATGATTATGATCATGAATATTATGATTCAAACCCAAATAGGGGTTATAACAGAGGCAATAATAATTATAGAGACAATTATAACCGAGGTAGATCACAACACAAAAGACATGGTAAATCTTATTACCAGGCTAACTCTGCACAACAGGAGTTCCACGACACCGATAATCAGAATAATGATAAAAAAGACTCCAATAGTGTAGCAAATTCCGCTTTCGATTTTGCTAGAGCATCTGAGTGTTCGCAATGCAAAACATTATTCGATCCAACCACAGTGTCTACTTTAAGCTGCGGTCACCCACTTCCCGCTCTCCATGCGTCAATTGCGCATAATGGAAGGGGTGCTCTTGTCTTTAATAGGGGCCTAATAGATGGTACTCCGGTATCAATTCTTTTCGACTCGGGGTGCACTACCATTGGAGTGAGGCAATCACTCGTAAATCCTTCTCGAGCTACAGGCAATATAGTCAAATGTGTAACATTTGGTGGCACATTGGAGAAGTACTCCACTGCCATTATCAATATTGCTACGCCTTTCTTTACAGGAGAGGTGCAAGCATGTCTCTTGCCGAATCCGATCGCTGATCTTATCATCGGTCGCATTCATGGAGTGAAAGAATGCACTCCACAGCAAATTTCTAATTGGGAAAATGTTAATATGCAATCTGCTAATGCAGTAATCACTAGGGCTCAAGCTCTTAATATGCCACAATCTTCACATTCTGAAGATAATGATGCGCAGATCCAAGATGATCCCTTGGAGATTTCCCACGATTCCTTTATCAAACAGCAGGAAGATGATCCTACTCTAAAGAAATTCTTTACTCTGGCAACAAAAGGTGATCCGAATAAGGATACAAATCGTAAATCTTGGATTACGATGAAGAATGGCGTACTTGTACGTATGGTACAAGACTCCGCTAAGTCCATTCATTCTCAAATCCTTGTGCCTAAAAATATGAGAGTTAAAATCTTACAGCACGCTCATGATTCGCAGTGTGCTGGACATATGGGTTTTTCCCGTACTAAAGCTAGAGTTCTTCAATCTTTCTTTTGGCCTGCTGTGAATAAGGACATACGAATCTATTGTCGATCTTGTAAAGTATGTCAAGAGATTAAATCCAGAGGTCCACGCCATGATGCACCTATTCAGGCTGCAGACATTCCCATTCGGCCATTTCAAAAAATGGCGATAGACATCATTGGTCCATTTAAGATAAAGTCTGCTAGAGGACACCAATTTATTTTGACGTGTGTTGATATGTGCACACGTTGGCCGGAGGCTGTTCCTCTAAAGAGCATAACTACTGCTGATGTCGCAGATGCTCTTTGGTTAATATTTTCTCGTCTGGGGTTTCCAGCAGAAATATTATCCGACCATGGTACCCAACTCATATCGGATACCATGTCTCAAGTAATGTCGACTCTGAAGATAGAGAGATCGCTGAGTAGTATTTATCATCCTATGTCCAATGGGATGGTGGAACGTTTGAATAGAACTCTGAAAAACCTACTAGGTAAGATAACAGAAGATCATCCTCAGGATTGGGATAGGGTTTTACCCGCGGCTCTCTTTGCATATAGAGAGGTCGCCAACGAACATACAGGATTTTCTCCCTTTGAACTTGTCTTTGGCGCGAAACCGCGAGGTCCTATGTCCTTACTTCATGATCTTATAACTGCTGATAATATTGTCGATGACACAAAATCCTCTTATGAATATGTCATCGCACTTAGACACAAGATTATTGAAGCATGCAAATTGGCAACTGCTTCTTCTGAATTTGCGAAACAGAAGGCAAGGGAATTTGCCAATAAAAAGAGATGTTTGCGACAACTTTGTCCAGGTGACAAAGCATTTGTCTTGCTACCTTGTAGGGAAAATAGACTTCTCATTTCTTGGAAAGGTCCGTACGATATAATATCAAAAGTTTCCGATGTTGACTATATCGTCGATATTGACGGGAAGCGTAAAACCTTCCACATCAACATGCTCACGGAATTCCATGAACGTCCTGATTATTTACAACCTGTTTTCCAGGCAACGGACGATTTTCCAGTCCAACATGGACAGTACTCATCTCTGTCAGTAATACAGGATGAGGAAACGAGTTTCTCGGATGTAAATTTACCTTTTCCAATGATTCCTCTTCACTCTAATGAATCATGGAAAGATGTTGCAATTTCTCCAGAATTATCTCCAGGAGAGCAGAAACAAGTTTCTACTATGTTAGAACAATTTCAGGATGTCCTTACTGACATTCCTGGTCAAACTGATGTCATTCAACATGACATTATTCTTACTGACCATAGTCCTATAAGAGTCAGACCGTATCCTATCCCGATACATTTTCAAGCACAGGTAGAGAAAGAGTTAGATGAGATGATAGAGTTAAAAATTATTGAACCATCCACATCAGCATATTCTTCGCCGATGGTTATAGTACGGAAAAAAGACAATAACATACGTCTTTGCGTGGATTATCGCAAATTGAATCAAGTGACTAAATTCGATGCTGAACCTATGCCTTTACTAGAAGAGCTACTTACGAGACTATCGAATTCTCACTTCTTTACTAAACTCGATTTGTCTAAGGGATATTGGCAAGTTCCACTATCCGAACACGCCAAACCGTTTACTGCTTTTTCGACGCCTAGGGGTCTATTCCAATGGAATTTCATGCCTTTCGGTCTTATGAACGCCCCTGCTACATTTGTACGCATGATGCGTCGAATCCTATCTCATCGCTCAGATGTCATTGCGTATCTTGATGACATCTGTCTTTTCAGTGATACTTGGAACGATCACTATAATGGTATAAATGAACTATTGTCTATCTTACGCGAGCATAACCTGACAGCGAAACCATCGAAAGCATGTATTGGTTTTAGCGAAATATCTTTCTTAGGACACCGTGTTGGTCATGGGTTCCTAAAAACAGAAGACCATAATACAAGTAAGATACTTAACATTTCTATTCCTAAGACTAAAAAGCAAGTACGAAGTCTCTTAGGTCTAATACAATTTTATGGACGATTCATCCCGAATCTGTCCTCCATTATGTCACCTCTTTCTTCCTTGCTAAAGAAAGGGTCTCCTAATGTAGTCCATTGGACTCAAGAATGTCAATCCTCTTTGGATAAGGTTAAAACTATGTTTTCTACTTCACCTATCCTAGTATTGCCTTCTAAGGATAAGACATTTATTCTTCGTAGTGACGCTTCATCCACCGGGATTGGAGCTGCACTAATGCAAGAGTACTCTGGAACTCTGCATCCTGTGATGTATATTTCTCGGAAATTAAATGCCGCAGAGAAGAATTACTCGGTCCTAGACCGTGAATTATTGGCTATGGTTTGGTCAATCCTTAAACTGCAAAGATTTCTTCTGGGCGCGCATTTCATTGTGGAAACTGACCAGAAAGCTCTTACGGCTATTCAGAGTAAAAATCTGAAGAGCGCGAGATCAACGCGATACGCGATTGCTCTACAGCCATTTCATTTTTCGGTGCGAGCTATCCGTGGGTCAGAAAATGTGATGGCAGATATTTTGTCTAGATGCCCACATGATTCATAACTGTTATACAACTTTGATACAGTTGTTTCTATGTTGAAATGTGTACACATATGTAATATATCATATATTGATTGTAACACTACTTAGCGGTTCATTGATATTTATTCACCGCTGATCTTTCAATGTTTTTCGTCTTTGATGATCATGATGTTAAGATATCTTAGATGAAATTTATGTATAAACTAATGTGGAAATTGTGTCATTGCTAATATTGTAGTATGCGTTGGTGACACCTCTCTGGAAATATTTATACTTAGAGAAGTACTTTCTCTAAGGTCATAAAACTTATGCTTATCATCTGCGCATTGTTATTGGTGCGTTGTGAGCCTATTGTATGTTGCTCCTAGATGTATTTCAAAAAAAAAAATGTACCATTTTTTTTTCCCGAGGGGTGTGGTAATCTGTTGCGTGCATATTTTGACGCACATATTACAAAAATCGATATGGCTATTTAATATGGGAAAAATATAGACATTCATTCATTTGTGTATGAAAATGCTGTTTATGGTAAAAGCGAGATAATCCATGTTTGATTCACACTTTTGATTATAGGAGTAATCGTTCTGGATATTGATCCAGCGCAAGGATATTGCGCTTGCGTTTGTACTTATTTTTTAGGGCCAGAAAATATATTAATTTGCTTATTGTGTTTATGGCCTGAATTCATATGTATTACATATTATTAGTACAAGTAGAATCAGTCCTATATTGTATATTTTGGATGGGTAGGAGGGACTAGATTCTTGTATTCCGGTCTAGCGGAAGTATGAGTTGTCTTGACAAGTCGTGATGAGTTCCGATGTACTGCTTACAAATGGCGGGGTACGTTTTTCTAGAGCTGGTCCTTTCGTCAGAAAAAATGTCTTACGAAGTGGTTTCTTCTGAAGGAGATGGTGTCTCTACGATAGTTTGTGTTAGAGACTCTCCTCATGTCAGTATATAGATGATTCGGACTCCAGGTAAACCCAGCTCCTATTTTGATGATCTCTCGTCGGTTAGGCCTAGCTTGATTTTTGTGCTTCGCTATGCTAGTGTCGTGTTTTGTATCGACGAAGATGACAGATTTTCCTGCAGCGGTTATGGCTACGTGAATTAACTTGATCACCGTAGAGCTGTATGGAAACATTTATGAAATCCTTTATATACCCATTATAAATTAACTCTGGCTTATATTCTCCTTCCTATGAATGAGTGAACGACAACTCAGGGAGGCAGCCATGTTGGATTTCGGTCAGCATATGTTTTGATCACTGCCAAGAGAACAGATTATTTATCCTATTATCGGACAGTGACAGGGAGATCTCAATCTTGCTAGAAACCCCCTTCGTGGTTTCATAATATATACTACAAACTATGGACGTCAAGTAACTTTGGTTATTTATCGATCCGCCCTTCACTGACGCGTTTAGTCAGATAGGGGGATGTGGCCATAATGTATCATGACATTGAACTTTTGATGTACTGCCCATTATTTCTGAATGTGTCATGACTTCAGATCTGCTATGTATACCTACAAATTGATATGTCAACATACCATGATGTACTCGTATGTCCCAGTGTGTACGTCTGAATAAATTGAGTAAACTAAGATTCCAGCAGTCTGCATTGGTGCCTTGTAGACACAAGTGTATGAGTGGTTATATTGGTCAGCACACGAACAGTACACCATTCGCGTCAATCACACTCTACATTTCTACTTCATACATACACCATCCTGCGTCGGTTGAAGTGACCAAGTTTAGGGCCTGCTTCCCCTGGAGCCTTTGCCTTCCCTAACTCAGGACTAGGGTGAGTTACCCATTTACAGCTGGGTAGACTGGAGCATGCCTGATCTCAACAACACACCACTCTTCCTTACAGAGCATCCAGTGTGTGTGTGAAAGCAACTTTACAGAGCAGACAGACTGATACTTTACAGCACCGTTAACTGATTTGACACGCAAAGGAAATCCAGATCGAATTACATGGACAGCACAATGTGAATTGGCATATCAGAAATTGAAGGAAAAGCTCACAAGCAAACCTATTTTGAAATTACCTGACTTAAGTCAAGAATTCATTGTAAGAACGGATGCCAGTAATATCGGGTTAGGTGCGACCTTGTTACAGAAATCAGATGCACTGGATGGGGAATTAACCCCAGTGGCATATGCTAGTAGAAAGTTGAATAAAGCTGAAACCAATTATTCAACTAGCGAAAAAGAATGTCTTGCGGTAATACGGGCGATCAAGAAATTCAATATTTATCTGTATGGGAAGGCATTCAAGTTGCAAACGGATCACAAACCCTTGTCGTTTCTAGCGCAGGCTAGGCATGAAAATTCGAGATGGTCCTTACTTTTGCAGCCATTCGAGTTCAGCATAGAGTATATTTCTGGAAAAACCAACCTGGGAGCGGATTTTCTAAGCCGCCATCCGTGTGATGAAAATCACCGTAAGCCGCAGAAAGAATAATAAATTTCTCTATGTGTATATAGAATTATAGACTGACATATAACGTCTGTTTAAAGTGGGGAGAATTTGTCGTGAAACATTCTAAATCCACATATCTAAATTAAAAGGTAAATGTAAAGCCTAACGAATTAATTCAATAAAAGGAAAGAGGAATGGTAAAAGAACAGTGCTGTCACAATGGCGTACAAAAATCCCCCTTTTTCTACTTCGTCTGCAAAATTGTAACGCTTTCACGTTTGATAGTAAAGCCTACAGCAGCATACACGCCTTTCTAAAAATAAAACGTGTACTGTATTTCTTAGAAAAACCTTGAGATACGCACACTGCTTAATGACCTAGATAAAATACTAGCATTAATGTCATTATATACACTGCGTAATGAAAAGACAGAAGGACTTAGGATAGAGAGAGAGAGAGAGAGGTACTGAGGAACGTATGCAACACTAACACGCAGTCTCGAGATATAAATTAATGCCACCCCCAACGCGACAGGCATGAAGCACTAATTTTTTTCAAATAGACCGTGATAAAAAACACTACCAATACACGGTTAGGTTTTGAAAACATGTTTAATGCTTATTAGGAAACATGACATTCTACTGTTTTATGTCTAAAATCCTGACATTAGTCTGACAGTACAGAAGACACCTCATAGTATGGAAGTGAGGAGGTGGTAACAGCACGACTATCCTAGAAGAAAATACATATTTTGAACGCAGCCACTTAGCTCCCTTAAAACTTATATATTTGGGTGCCTTAGGACTTGCTGACAAAGAATATGTTAGGTGTTAAGCAATTAGTCTAAGAATTAACAAATTATAGCCATAATACTAGAGTGAGGGTGTCAGACAACACAGGATCAAATTTGCTCAGTGGCATGTTTTAAAACCACTATTTTACGGGAAATAGGCCAACAAGTTAAATCCGATTTGATTGGCTAGAATAATATGTAAGGCTAAACATGATTAGTCGATTGCAAATACTATTTTTGGTTGTTAATAGAAACGATAGAAAGAGTACATTTTTTTCAAATGCTTTTGTAAACATGGTCCCATTGGCTAGACCATTTGATATAGTCAATTAGGAGCGTCAGTTCAGTGCCACTTTTTGAAAATTCAATTTGTAAAAGCAAGTGCGTTGAGATCCAGCTCATATTTTTCTAAATAAAAGCCTGGGGCAGAGGCAGATCGGAATTGTGCCATAATTCATCGCCAGTCAACGTATTTGTTTATTATTTCCATGAATTGTGGTAAGCTAGCCTATTTGATATCTTTTGATGAAAATTGAATGTGAATTGATAATGTATGTCTGTATGTGTGTGGTTCAGTAATAACCAAAAGGCAAAACCTAGATATTGCTTCAACATGAACAAAACTTGTCGCAGAGGAGTGAAACTGCATGGGATTGCCAAATAGTACTATGACACCTATCTTATTGAATAGAAGGAAATAATGCTGGAATTGCAGAGGCGTTGTAACCATTAGGGAGAGGAATACTGGTGTATATTGTTCATGAGAAGCTAACAGTTGGCCTACCGCGCTGAACTCTGTGTTTGTTATGTATTGTGTTTCAGTGTGGAAATAGATTATAAATTAGTTCTGAAGTAGGAGGTACGACCTTCTTGTTTCAGGGACCGTGGTCTTAACGTATTGAAGCAGCACCTGGTCTGAGTTTTGCTGAATCCAGAGGCTGGCAGCATACTCCTTGGTCAAGATAGCGACCAGTATTGTTTCTCAAGGAAACGGTGAAGCAAGCGAGCAGTGGAGACTGTTTCCTGCCGCCCTCACAGAAGATAAGATTCGTTGGCCAGAGCAGCTCAATCGTATGTACCCCCCTCTAAAATTGACAGTATATTAAATAAAGAGGGACAAGTAATTGTTTCAAATGACAGGAACTGTGAACTTTTCCAATACTATTTCCACCAGAAACAGACACTTGAAGTCATGATGACTAACAACCACCTAGCTTGAAAAAGCCAGTATTACCTCATAGTACTACATCACATGGCTGTATACCGCTCCACCTATGTTCCAGTCTTGACATATGGATGCGAGTCATGGGCAATGACTACAACCCATAAAAGCCAGATCCAAACCTCAGAAATGAGGTATCTGAGGAAGGTGGTTGAAGTAACAAGAAGAGACATGGTACGCAACCAGACGATACGTCAAGGCCTAAAATGCCACCCCTACAGACCCAAGTAGAACAGTCCCAACTAAGATGGTTTGGCCATGTCTGCAGAATGGGAGAAGATCGGCTACCACGACAAGCATGGGAAACAAAGAGCCAAGGATCCAGACCCCGAGGACGACCCAGAGTCTGCTGGGAGGACAACATTAGACAATCTTTGAAGGACCGAGGACTAGAATGGAACCAGGCCAGGAGGAAGACAGCTGATAGAATAGTCTGGCGCTCTCTCTTCCAAACCTCTACACCTCACGGTAGAAGGGGAACGACTAAGTAAGTAACTACATCACAACTTACACACATATTGTAATAATAATAATATATGTCAATACAAAGATCATATCTATAAATAGTGTACATACAACTGGTAATTACATTTGATTGTGATTCCTGGTTCACTTTGTAGTTGAATCAGGATATCTATTAATGAAAGAAATTAATACATATTTTTAAAGTTAAACTTGACTTATTAAGATAGTCTTATAGAGTGTTCTATGTGTGTGAGTGTCACAGTGTTGTAAAGTATTGTGGATTAAATTAAATTGTTTATCTGTCTGTTGTTGTTGTGACTTACACTTCATCATTATCATAAACCTAGACATTCAACGTAGTCATTACCATATTCCAGAATAAGCCTGACTGAGGTATAAATGTGGTAGCAAGTAAGGTTATCTGTAATACACCACACTTATTAGATACAGATACTTTCACAGCTGATCTCAGTCAGTACACTAAGTCCCCTATAAATATTTATACCATCCCACTTTACCACAGCAACCTCATCGCATAAATGAACTTGCAACAGAAACCACCTCTGCAAAAGCACATGAATTCTCTGGTGCATTCTATCTGCAAATGGACCAGCTACAGTCGTGACTTCATGCTCCATCAGGAGTGAAAGAGGAAGTGATGATGATAATAAACTATGTCTTGGTAGGAATACATAGAGTAAGATTGAAATGGTTTGGACATTACGTCCGAATGATCTATACCACAAATACAAAATTGGTGCAACAGATCTCTGCACCTGCAGTACCAGCTCGATGACAGTCAAACACCTGCTGCAGTACTGCTCAACCTACAGTAATGAACGGAGTAGCATATGGCAACAACCCACTTCTGTCAACGAAAAACTGTTTGGAGATGTTGGAAACCTTGAGTTGACTATTGCCTTTGTTAGAGTCATAAATGTGGGAGTTTGAAGGCGAACGAGGAAGAAGAAGAAGAAGAACGTCGGAATGAAAACTAACAAAACACCTTCAGTGGCTTGTGTGCACGTCATCAAAAATACGGCATGACGAAGACCACAAAAATGTAGAACGTGGCGTAACGTGATGCATTCTGGCATGTTCCCATGACCTGCATTATCCCAGTCAGCGATTCCTTGTCCCCTCTCCCCCATCTCTTTCCTTTCTGGAACATTCGCCTCGTAAAGAACCTCATTTTTTCCTTCTGGCCTATAATGAGTGTTAGCTGTGATTACAGCCGAAGCGTTAAGAGTCGACCATTATTTCACCATGACAACAGCGGATAATGTTAGTGTTAGAGGCTATTTGATGTGAAGATGCTTGTGTCATGTAATTGCCCGAGCTGATAGAAAGAACATAGCCTGAAATATATTGTTCTTTTTAAACAATGATCTTTGTTTTCCTCATACAGTATTTTTTTTGTGCATTCCTTTTGCATTTTTTGGAGAGATTAATGTTCCTTGTCATGCTTGGAAAGCTAAAAAATTATGGTTGCAGATATTAAGATGAGTAGAAACTCACACACAAAAAACTCCATCTATTTCCCCGTCATTATTAGCAGCGTCATATTCATCTCCATCAACATTATAATTCTTCTCTCGCCTGTTATTATTTCTATTATTGCTATTCTTGTTTGTTCTCTTGTTTTTCTTCTTCTTCCTATCTTTGATCGTTGTCTCTTTGCTTGTATCTTTTTTTTGTCTCCTTATTACCGCCCCTTCTTGTTTTTTATTCTCCTTTTCCCATCTTGTTAATTTTCCTGCTCCTCTTATTATTAATCAACATTGTATTCGTAACCAAACCGGACTGATTCTAAAGGCGACGAACTGGAACGGACTACGGACTACGACTTATGGAACTTGGAACACAAGAAGTATAAATGGGAAAGAAGAGGAGCTGGTGGAAGAGATGAGGAAAGGAAAATTAGAAATCCTGGCTATAACGGAAACGAAGAAAAAGGGACAAGGAGTCATGGATCTCGATGGCGACACGCTGCTCTACAGTGGCGAAAATTAAAATGAAACAAATATAAAGGTATGTTATCAGGCACTCGTAGGAAATAAAGAAGTAGAACACTAGACAACAGAAAAACAACAGGATTTGAACCCTGGACCTTCCGTACGACAACCCCGCCTAGCCATGCAAGCGAATCACACTATCCTCCCTGCCATCTACGCAACACCAAAAAATGATGTTTCAATGACAGGTCATTAGTGCGAACCACAATACACGACACCGGAAGTCCACTATGGGCAGTTTAGCCTATTAATGACGCAATCACTTCTGTTGTTTCCCTATCATGCAGTATAGGCCAGTCCAACAAGACAAGGACCTTAATACTGTGTCCAGTAAATGATAGTAGACATAGAATTAAGAACAGGACACGAGTGCCTGATAACATACCTTTATATTTGTTTCATATCAATTTACTGTTTACAGGCTTCGGGTTTCCCTTCGTTATGTGTAATAAATGTTTATACAATACCAAACCTACCCTCTGTCCTGTTCTTAATTCTAAGTCTACTATCATTTACTAGACACAGTTTTAAGGTCCTTGTCTTGTTGGACTGGCCTATACTGCATGATAGGGAAACAACAGAAGTGATTGCGTCATTAATAGGCTAAACTGCCCATAGTGGACTTCCGGTGTCGTGTATTGTGGTTCGCACTAATGACCTGTCATTGAAACATCATTTTTTGGTGATGCGTAGATGGCAGGGAGGATAGTGTGATTCGCTTGCATGGCTAGGCGGGGTTGTCGCACGGAAGGTCCAGGGTTCAAATCCTGGGTAAGGCACTCATGTCTGTTGTTTTTCTGTTGTCTAGTGTTCTACTTCTTTATTTCCTACGAGTGCCTGATACCATACCTTTATATTTGTTTCATATTAATTTACTGTTTACAGGCCTCGGGTTTCCCTTCCTTATGTGTAATAAATGTTTCTACAGTGGCGTACCCACATCTGAAAGAGCTAAAGGGGGCGTGTGTTGCATTGTGGCCAAAAACCAAAAAGATAGTATCAAGGGATGGAAATTTGTCTCGGAGCTCATTATGGTTGTAAAACTAAAAGAAGGAGAAACCATAGTCACCCTGGTCATAGTGTATGAACCAAATGAGGATGAGAGAGCAGAGGTCAAGGAGGAATTCTTCGAGCTGCTTCAAAAGACAGTGGATGACTGCCTAGATGAAATTATCATGCTCGGAGATTTCAATGCCAGAGTTGGAAATGACTATGCTAGATGAGGTAGAGTTATCGGAAGATATGGAGACGATACTCTCAATGACAATGGAAAGCGACTCCTTAGATTATGATGTGAGCAGAATCTGATCATTACAAACACAAATTTCCCCCCATAAGCGCGTACATGCATACACTAAATATGAACCAACAAAGAATGAGAAGTCAGTGATCGACTATGCCATAGTTAGGAGGAGCTCATCCAAATATGTCCGGGATGCTAGAGTCTGGAGGGGGCCAGAGATTGGAAGTGATCACTACCTGCTTACAATCAAAAGAACAACTGAAAGAGTTGCACAGCCTAGGAACTGCCCAACATCACGAAGGAAACTAAGTAAACGAAAGGGAGGAATGAGCATAAAGACCTACTGTCACAGTGGGGGTGTTATTAGAGAACTGGTCAAAAGGCACCAATTAGTATATGTATTCAGCGCTACCTCGTCTTAATCTTTACTAGATGGCAGATGGCAGGCCTAGTTGTGTGACTCACACCAGTCTCCTTGTATATCTTCCAAGTTTTAAGTTAGTAGTGTTTGGTACTGGCCCTCTCCGCCAGAGTTGACAATTCTTGGATGAACTACTTTCCTTCTTACTTTCAACCCTTGGCTCGTTCGTACCCTTCTTTGATGTTATTCCGTGAATGATCGTACAGTGATTTTATTATAGTGATTGATGATCAGGCATTCAGCAACAACCCTTCATGGATCAACTCAAGCATTTGTTTGTTCTCTTACAAAATCCTTATTTATTTACATGTAATATAAATATATTTCAAAGATGCAGGTAATTCTTCATATAGAGCACACCTGCAGTCATATCATAGTTACCTCAAGTATACATTCTGTATCTCAAAAGTATGTAGGCATTTAATCCCCTTTGTGCTTATCTCATCTCAAAGTACTTATTTAGCTTCCTCAAGCTCTATTTCATTTTACCCAATCTGCCTCAACACTCCTGATCATTTTTATGCAAAGTACTTTGTATTTCTATTCCTCTGGTACATCCTGGGCATTCCATTGCTTCTCTTCTTTAAACTTCTCGCCCAGTACCATTTCATTTACTCATTTTTCTAACATATCGTCTTGTGATTTCTCTGCTGCAAGTCAGGAAAATGTTCATCAAAGTGCATAATAATTCATAAAAGGTCAATACTTACAGGTGATTCCCTGAATCTCTTCTGTGAATACACTCACTAGTGACATTATAAAACAAATTATCTTAAGTAGCATTTTTCTCTGACTATGAAACCTCTTAGTTTACTCATATTGTTCTGAATAATCTTTATCACATCCTCCGAATTTCCTAGGACTAGCATCTCCTAACTTATCTATATACCTTATGAGTTTACTTTGTCACTTCTAATCAATCTGTGATAACTTCTACAGATCTTATCAAACTTGTGGCAACCGCACAACATTCTTGTTCCTTCATCTTCAGAAATACACGACCGCACACTTGCGAGCGGTAAAGTGTTCTCCCTTTGACTTCTAGTTAATGCTCAGCTGATCTGTCCCTGTTTACCAGCTAAAACCATTGCTCGGCCTTATTTCCACTCACTGGAAAAAATTGCTCACGCTTTTACAACGTAAGCGAATTCAGTGAACTATCGTCTGTTATTTTTAGACCTCTCTCACTCTATTCCCGTGTGTATTTTTTCCGCAACTCACTAAAACCTACAAGGGACTTAATTCTACGTTATCTCCCTTTGACGTTTTAACTGAACACCATATTCTCTTCTTTAAAGCTTAATACAAAATCGTTACATGCTAATTTTCTCAACCACAATTGAGAACCCACTAAATCTGCTTAACCCTAATTCAAGACTTTTATCCACCAACCGTAAATGCGGAGTTTCCTCCATTTTCTCAAAGCATCCCTTCACTCATTTTATCTCCCTTCAACTAAGACAAATAGTCTGTATCCAAATCCATTCATATTTCCTAAACCATTTTTCTACACTCTTTTACTTGACTAAAACCAAATCACCGTTCATATAAACCTTGCTTGAAGCACAAATAATGCTTTGGGCAAACCCAACGGTGACACTACAAGCTGAGAGAGCCAGAAATTAAGACCAGATATCAGGGGATTATTGCTACAGCGGTGATCAACACAAAAGAACATCCTGATGACTTGGAAACTCTCTGGCTTAAATTCAAGGACATCATAAAAACAGCTGCTGCAGAAGCATGTGGTGAAGTCCGACTTGGGAACAAGAGAAAGAGGACACCTTGATCGAAAGAGGAAGTCAGAGAGAAAATAAGAGAGAAGAAAATGGCATGGAAACAATACTTAGGAGCTAAAAACACAGCAGGACAAATGGAGAAATATAGAGAATGTGTGACACAGAAGCAAAGAACAAGGTGCTAACAGCAAAACAGAAGGCCTGGGAAGAATGTGGAAAAAAAGCTAGAAAAAGATGCGCAAGAAAACCAGAAATTGTTCTATAAGACCCTAAAGAACACGAGGAAGGAAAAACAATACCCCGAAGGAAGTAATAGAAAGATGGAAAGAATATTTCTCAGAACTCCTTGATGGTGAGCAAGGTCAAGCATTAGAAATGATAATCACTGTGACGTACGTCTAAGTATGACAAATGAATTTCCCTGACTCGATGGATTATAACAGAATATTGGCCTCTCATAACTTTAGAACCCCTGATCATCTATTGTAACTTTAACCTGCATGCAGCATTTCCACGAGAATTTTACACGCTGGATCATTAATATGTAGCCTGCTATCTTCTGTGAACTTTTGAGATCGCATGGCCTTTGATGGGAGGTTAAATCACGCCCTCGGCCATCTCTGAGAACGATTTATAGCAATCTTTTCCTTAACGCCGGCCCAAAAGAGGACGTGGCCAGAGACTTACTCCTGTTTCTAGAGCAATTAACAGCAGTTCATTTTCTTACCTGGCTGTCGCCCCGCCTGGTGGGAGTTGCCAAAGCTTCTCAGAACAGCGGTACCATCAAAGAAGGCTGATCTTCAGAATTCAACGTGGAGCGGTATACGATCTAAAGAATCAGGGAACTCTCAGCTAACGTAGTTAGCTTCTCGAGAAATTTTCGCACCCTTATGCGAGCAGCCTGAGACGAAGAAAATCGGTAGACCGGGGAAAACGGAGGAAACACAGCGGTTAACACAACGGCGTTGTACCTCGGATTTGCTATACTTCAAGAAAGGTGCGAAAATTCATCACGTCCCATTTAAGTTACATTCGAGATGTATAAATAAAGAACTCCGAAAACTGCATTTTATCGTTCGTTCTGACAGAATCCTAGTTGCACTAGCATATAGCCTAGTCGGATTCCTGCTAGATTTAATCTACTTTCGTTGACTATTGGAGTGTATTCTTTCTGCGCAGACGGTAATTTATACATTAGTTCGAGTGATCAGTGGTCTAGTTATTTCACTGGATTGTGGTGTAAATTTAACCTTATTAAATAAACCCATTTTCAAAGTTCTAGTGCAAACTAAATGTTACATCTAAAAGTATTTCCTAATACAATTAACGCGTAAATTAATTTTGCAGACGTTAAAGAGAATTATAACTAGTAAATACAGTTTAGTTCTGTATAGATAGATGTGCTTTTGATTATTTTTAACTCACGGGGAGTTTTCCTGATTTGTTAAATTGACGACGCTAATAAAGTAAATAGGCTAACTGTAATTTATCGCGTGTCAGATTATAATATGATTTGTAATGCATTTCTTGTTTTGATTATCTTTCATTCAGAACGATCATTCAACCTGCATCCCAGCAATTATAAATTATATACAGAGTTCTGCCAACTCAATTTGATAACTCCAGTAACATATGAACTTTTTTAAAGCTAAACTTGTGGCGACCTGTAATGGGCCCCGCTCCTCTGAATTTAACTGAGAATAAAGCCACCCAAGAAACACTTTTAAAATACTAGTTCATATAGGCTAGTCCTTAAAGTAAACTGGAAGCAGAACCTATTTTATTCACTGCCCTATTTGTGAAGAAAAACATAGATCTACCTGAACCCTGTCTGTCAAGTATATTCAGTGGATTTTACCCACCCCCGAAGAAGAACTTACCTCAGTGTTTTCAACTTGTGACAGTACGGAAAAAGAAAGTTATCTCCACCAGCTGTGCCAATTTTAGGAACTACACCATACCTCACGCCTAGCCAAATGCCTGTGCCATCCATTAGGAACTTTATCTAAACCAACAGTAGCCTTTACGCTTCCCCGTCTGGCGATTTTTTGAGACTATTTGTTACCTCGTTAAATCTGGGGCCTGACACGGAAGAAATAAGAAGACCAGTCCATTATTCCACGGTATTAGCTGCTGTGGTAAATAATTCCTAGAGTGCCAGAATTCACCATTTTGGTAAGTCTGCGTGTGTGTCTGTGGGATGGCCAGTCCTAGTGTGTTTTTTGAATGAAAGGAGATTTAATCTTTTCTTTACCCTTTTAATTAGTTCGACCTAGTATTAAGGTGCATTATATTCATTGTACGGGACTTCTCCTAGCGGGATTGTGTAACTGTGTTCATTCCCCCCTCCCGTAAAATTTGTTGATTAAAGGGAGACATTTGAGACCCTAGCTTTTCCTCTCCCCCCCCCCCCCCCCATTTATTGTAACCCCTTGCCTCAGAGTAATAAATTTACCGGTTGGTTAAATTGCCTATCTCTGATCACACCCCCCCCCCCTTTCTTGTCTTTTGGACCGGGTCTTGTCTGTTAGTAAATACAAACGGGAAACGGTGGATGGGATATTTCTCCTCAAAACCCCCTCTTCCCTTAGCATATTTGTATTCTGTAACCTTTGATTTTTGACTGTAAATGTATAATTATTTGTGACTGATTTTATGATAATAAAGGTATTAAACTTTATTTGTATTGGTTGTCGGCTGGCCCAAAACTCCAAACATTTCCCATCTGTGTAGGCTGTATTCATGTACGCTGTGCGACAGAATCACCAAATCGGTGAGTGCGCCTGAGCGACTGGAACTGACAAACAATTGTTTGTTCAGAAGAGAGATAGGAATAGTCTGTGAGAAACAGATATTGTCGTAATAAGAGACTGTCCTTGCTCTTCCCAGTGCTTGTGAATCTACTACCTCATTCTCCTAAATCCTTATTCTCACAGAGCCTTCAATATCACTCTACACTCTAAAGGGACCAATATACATCAGAACCCTCTCAGATAAAAATTACGACAATCACTAGCACAGAAGAGAAAACCAATGATGGTGAAGATGACATAAAGATGGAATAACTGAAGGTGGCACTGGAGAAAATTAAGATGGGCAAAGCAGCAGGGCATGATGGTGTAACACCAGAAATGGTTAAGTACATGGGAGCATCAGGCGGCCTACTACTCTTAAGGGTCCTACAGGCAGCGTGGTGCAACAAGGCCATACCAAATAATTGGGAGATTGCCATCATAACACCGATTTTCAAAAAGGGTGACAATCGACAATGTTTAAACCACAGAGGCATATCCATTCTCAGTGTCCCTGTTAAAATCTACTCTAGAATCCAAGAGCAGAGACTCCGATGCCTAGCTGAGCCACAATTGGATGAAGTCCAGTGCAGATTCCGAGCAAACCGAAGTACTCAAGACCTAATCTTCACACTCAGACAGCTGAGTGAAACGGCCCTTGAGTATAAAAGTGAGATTCATCTTTGTTTCATAGATCTGGAAAAGGCGTTAGACAGGGTCCCATGGAGCAAACTTTGGGACTGTTTGGCAAGGAAGAACATTCCAGCACCTCTGATTCATGCTATACAGAGCTTCTACAAGTCTTGCAGACATTATGTGAGGACAGCAAACTATAAGTCAGAAGAGTTCAGGACCACCACTGGTGTAAGACAAGGTGATATGTCACCTTATCTTTTCATACTCCTCATGGACGATGTCATAAGGCATGTAAGGAGAGAACAAGAAAGTATTCAATGGGGTACTGGAAGATGAGAAAGGTCTGTATTTCAAAGCTGGCATTTGCTGATGATGTCGTCCTGATTGCTAAATCAGAGGCACATCTCTAATCCAACCTGCAAGTCTGGAAGGAAGAGCTGGAGAAGAGAGGGATGGTCATAAGCAGCTCTAAAATTAAATCCATGGTGGTATCACGAGAAGAAAGAGTACATAAGATTAAGCTGAGAGAACAGGTCCTGGAGCAGGTCGACCACTTTAAATATCTCGGAGCTATAATAGACCGAAAGGGAGGCATCAAAGAAGAGTTGGACACTCGAAAAGCAGCAACTGGGAGACTTTTTTAGGCCATAAATCGAGGATTCCTCAGCAAGAGAGAGGTTGGTAAGAAAACGAAGATGGCTGTATACCGCTCCACCTATGTCCCAGTCTTGACATATGGATGCGAGTCATGGGCAATGTCTACAACCCACAAAAGCCAGATTCAAACCTCCAGAAATGACGTATCTGAGGAAGGTGGTTGAAGTAACAAGAAGAGACATGGTCCGCAACCAGACGATACGTCAAGCCTAAAATTCCACCCCCTGCAGACCCAAGTAGAACATCCCAACTGAGATGGTTTGGCCATGTCTGCAGAATGGGAGAAGATCGGCTACCACGACAAGCATGGGAAACAAAGAGCCAGGGATCCAGACCCCCAGGCCGACCCAGAGTCCGCTGGGAGGACAACATTAGACAAACTTTGACGAACCGAGGACTAGAATGGAACCAGGCCAGGGGGAAGACAGCCGATATGATAGTCTGGCGCTCTCTCTTCCAAACCTCTACACCTCAAGTTGAAGAGGAACGACTAAGTAAGTAAGTATTCATAACCCTTTAGCTTCCTAAGGAGCATAGGCGTTCAATAAATTCACGCCAAGACTTCCTATCATGTAAATCCGTTGAATGTTTTTCCGTGCCTTGTTTACATCGTTCATCTAAGCCTTGAGTTCCTTTCTCTTTGTGATTATCTGTCCTTGTCTGTCTCTCTTATCTAGGGGATTCCAGAGCAGGGATTACCTTGAAATGTTATTATTAGCATCAGTGGCGTATCCTGGTAATGCGAGCTAGGCGTGCTGCTACTTAAAATGAATATGTACGCCTACTATTTAACTTCTTCCCCTCTTAATTTAAAAACCAACTATATTCAATTACGCAACGATAGTTATTAGGAGTATATGTCAAATATCTCCGAAATACTAATTAACTTACAACTTGAAACTCACTTTCACTGTAATAATATTCATTCCCGGCAACTAACAAAAATTAATCACAAAAAACACTGGACGGACACAACCGATTTTTACAACTCGAGAGCTGCAGGACCACCGCATGCATGTTCGCATTGTATTGACGTATCTGGCCATGACCCCGATCCAATCAAACCAGTGTTCAGACGTGAATCCGAAAGTTGCCGCACGCATTGTGACGGAATTACCCGAGAAACTTCGGGCGATTGCTACCAACCAATAAAAAACTGCACTATAAAAAGCGTCTGGGGAAACTGAAACTAGATTATACTCGTAGATTCTATGCGGGAAAATCCGTTATCCTGGTGCGTGCGGTCCGAAAGCAGAACATTAGAAGAGAAATATGTTATAGAATAATAAATTAAAATTGTATTTTCCTTCGGGCATAGGTGTGCGCAGCGCGCACAGCACACATAGAGAATACGCCACTGATTAGCATGAAATGTTATTATTAGCATGAAATGTTATTATTTCCTCAACGTGTATCCTAGCCAACTGCAGCGTCTACTTATCATGTCTCGTTCCAGTGGCTATTATCTGTGACTTGCCATTAGTTCCACATTGGTGGTTTAGTTTGGATTTAAGGACTAACTTCATTGTACACGGACAACTTAGATCACACAGTGCACGAACTCCGTAGCACCTTTGAGAATCCCGATGTGTGTAAATAGGAATCAATTATTCAATAAATATTTTTATGATGAGAAGGTTTCTAACTTTTAAATTTTGCCAGGGCAGCTGCCTGATAGGCCTACTCTTTACGATTTCCAACTGCCGTGGGATTTTTAACGTGCGCAACTTGCACACGGCACCTTCTATTTTTTGCCCTTATCAGAGAAGGCTAGGCATCCGGTCTCCCTATCCGGGAGACCACATCATTAAGACCACTACTTCTGAAAAAAAATTTATAAACATTTTATTCCCTGGTCTGGGAATCGAACCCAGTACATTTAGAATTTCACATTGGTGACCGTGTCGTGCCATTTTAATCTGTCTTTTCTACATAGCGTACATTTACGAAAGTCTGTAACTGCTTGATCCTTTGTTTTAGTTGTTCTCCATGTTTCAGAGCAACACAATAGAACTGTGGCATCTACGATGAAGATTCTTGTTTTTAGGATGGACTTGATTTTTAAAAAATATTTCCATATATGTCGCAAAGCAGTAAAATCTGGCATCACCTGCTCTTATTTTAAGGTCAGTATCTGTTCATTCAGCTGTGCCTGTATTGCTGTCAAGATACATTTATATTTCTTGTAGGCAATAACTCTTATTATTATTGTTGTCAATATATCGTTCTTCTTCTTCTTTACTAATGTGGTAAAGTGGGATGATATAAATATTTATAGGGGACTTAGTGTACTGACTGAGATCAGCTGTGAAGGTATCTGTATCTAATAGGTGTAGTGTTTTACAGATAACCTTACTTGCTACCACATTTATACCTCAGTCAGAATTATTCTGGAATATTGTGATGACTACGTTGAATGTCTAGGGTATGTATATGATGAAGTGTAAGTCACAACAACAACAGACAGATAAACAATTTAATGTATTCCACAACACTTTACAACACTGTGACACTCACACACATTTAACACTCTATAAGACTATCTTAAATGAGTCTATGGTAAAGTTTCAAATATATATGTATTAATTATTTTCATTAATATATATCCTGATTCAACTACAAAGTGAACCAGGAATCACAATCAATTGTAATCACAATTTATATGTACATAATTTATAAATATGAACCTTGTAGTGACATATTTTATTAATATTATCCTATGTTGTCAGTTGTGTAGTAGTACTATGAGGTAATACTGGTTTTGTTTTTCAAGCTATGTTGTTATTTGTCATCATGACTTCAAGTGTTTGTTTATCTTGGAAATAGTATGGGGAAAAGTTCACAGTTCCTATCAATTTACACAATGTATTTTCCCTCTGTTTTATTATAATGTCAATTTTAGAGGGGGACACATAATGTTGAGCTCCTCTGGCCACAGAAGCTTATCTTTCGTGATGGCGGCAGGAAAAGACTCCTCTGCTCGTTAGCTTCCCTGTGTTCTGGAGACACCTCCCTGGTCGCTATCTGGACCCAGGAGTATGCTGTCAGCCTCTAGATTCAGCAAAGCTCAGACCAGGTGCTGCTCAATAACTTTAGGACCACGGTCCCTGAAACAAGAAGGTTGTACCTCCTATTTCAGAACTAATTTATAATCTATTTCCAGACTGAACACAATACATAACAAACACTGAGTTCAGAGCGGTAGGCCAACTGCTATCTTCATCTGAAACAATTTACACCAGTATACTCCTCCCTAATGGTTACTACGCCTCTGCAATTCCAGCATTAGTTCTTTCTAGTCAATAAGATAGGTGTCAGTGTACTGTTGGGCAATTCCATGCGATTTTACTTTTCTCAGACACGTTCTGTTCAGGTTGGAGCAATATCTAGGCTTTGCCTCATGTTTGCTACTGAACTACACACATATACAGACATAAATTATCAATTTACATTCAATTTTCATTAAAAAGATATCAAATATTTCAAGCTTACCACAATTCATGGAAATAATACACAATTACGTTGACTGGCAATGAATATGGCACAAAATCCGACCTGCCGCTGTCTCAGGCTTTTATTTAGAAAAATATAAGCTGAATCTCAAAGCACTGTTGCTTTAGAAAGTTTATTTGAAAATGTGGTGCTGAACTGACGCTTCTAATTGCCTATATTGGCAGGTCTAACCAATCGGGCCATGTTTACACAGCTTTTCAAAAAAGTACCTCTACTACTGTTTCCCCTAACAACAAAGAATTAGTATTTGTAGCCCGACTAATCGTGTTTAGCCTTACATTTACTTCTATCCAATCAAATAGGATTTAACATGGGGACCTATTTCCCGTACAATGGTGGTTTCAAAATCTGCCACTGAGCGATTCTGATTTTGGTGTTGTCTGACACCCTCACTATTTCTTTTGGCTATAATTTGTTAATTCCTAGACTATTTGCGTAACACTTAACATGTCAGCAAGTCCTAAGGAACCCAAATATATAAATTTAATGGGGCAAAGGGGCTGCGTTCAAAATATGCATTTTCTTGTAGGATAGTCGTGCTGTTGCCATCTCCTCACTTCCAAACTTTATGGTGTCTGGGTACTGTCATGTTTTCAGACATAAAACAGTATAATGTCATATTTCCTAATAAGCATTTTTCAGGTTTTTAAACCTAACTCTCGTATGGGTAGTGTTTTTTATCACTGTCGATTTGAAAAAAGTTAGTACTTGTGGCCTTACACGCGTGATGGCAGTAATTGTATAGCGAGACGCGTGTTAGTGTTGCATGCGTTCCGGCTTTCAGCCCTCCCTTTCTTTCTATCCTAAGTCCATCTGTCCGTTCGTTTATGGTAACGTAGTGTAATTAAGGCTAGTATTAATTTAGGTCATTAATCAGCCTGCGTATCTCAAGGTTTTTCTTAGAAATGCAGTACACGTTTTATTGTGTTGTGGAAACGCGTGTATGCTGCAGTAGGCTTTTACTATCAACGTGAAACGTTACAATTTGCAGACGAAGCATAAAAAGGGGGATCTCGAGTACCGTCATTGTGACAGCACTGTTCTTTACCATTCTTCTTTCCTTTTATTGAATTTATGTGTTAGGCTTTACATTTACCTGATAATTTATATATGTGGATTAGAATTTCTCACGACAACTAACACGTTATTTATCTCCAAGTTTGTGTTAGTCTCCGCCATTGTGTTACTGTTTTCTCCATAATCTCTTTCTTCTGGCTGATCATCGTGCGCTTCGTCTTACTATTTGTATAAGCCACGTTGTTGGTTTTCTTTGACTTGTTGTTAGTGATTTTGTTCTCTTTCTTCTTCTCATTATTGTTCACGTTCATTCTCCTTTAAATAAATCCAATACCATAATTCTCGCCGTAAGGTACTTCGGTCTGTCGGTCTGTCACACTTTGCACACCGTCATTTGCGCACTTTTTTCCATTTTCAACAGAGTGCATTTTCGACCACAGCTAAGGGGGTGCAACTGTGGTTGAAAGTTAGAAAATAATTGTATTGTTTCCACTTATATGTACTCTCCGGAAAATATAAAAGTAAGACGGTGTGCATTAAATCAACAGACAATCAAGATACTCTTTTGTCAAATTTCATTCGGGAAACGGATTTAACTCATCATTTTTCTTAAAAATAACCTTAAAATGTACGTTTTTTTATTGTTTCTTCGAGACAAAATTTTAATTTAAAGTATTGCAGACTTATTATTATGGATCAAAATGATAAGATGGCTAAAAGCAAGATACGATCGCGTCATTCACAGCGAGCAAGCGAGACTATAGAAGAAGCAGCAATGTAATACGTGTAACAGAAACAACACACTATAATTAAATACCTGCCAATTTTGGCGGGTTGTTGCTAGTAAATACATATTACACACATAAAGGTATGTTTCAGGCACTCGTGAGAAATAAAGAAGTAGAAAACTAGACAACAGAAAAAACTACAGAAGAGAGAGGCTTACCGGAGAATCGAACTCATGACCTTCCGAACGGCACCACCACCTAGTTATGGAAACGATTCACACTATCCTCACTCTCCTGTTATTGTTGCTGATACCGTTTTCCCTCTTTGTTCCTTATTCATGTTTTTTTGTTTCATTTATTATTTTATTTATTTTTGTTCTCTTAAGCTCCCTGACGTTCTTAGCCACAACACAGACTTCATGCACTGGTCGCTATTATTTTCATCTCCACTATTTCTCTTGCAAACCAATTTTCTTTCATATTCTTTCTTTTTATCTTCTTGTGTCTCGTTTCCCACAAATCCTGTTTCAGTTTTTTAGTGGTGCAGCTTAAACAGCCGTTCATACCGTGGGAGATCCCCGTACTAATCTTTGTCGCATAATGGCCGTCAGGGACAGACAAATCACATTTGCGCTAGCCCAGATCTACTTGTTATAAGGTTCTGAGGCGAAATAGTTTTTTTTTTTCTTTTCTTTGGAAAGGGGACATATGATAGGGGGAATATTCGGTACACAGTTAGAATAAGATGCCTTTATTTAGTAATTATATTTTAACATTGGCGTGGGCTAAAGTTATGCTGGTTACAGCAAATGTTTTTCTGTGGCTTATATTTTAACATTGGCGCGGGCTAAAGTTATGCTGGTTACAGCAGATGTGGTTTCTGTGACTTATATTTTAGCATTGGCGTGGGCTAAAGTTATGATGGTTACAGCAAATGTTTTTCTGTGGCTTATATTTTAACACTGGCGTGGGCTAAAGTTATGCTGGTTACAGCAAATGTTTTTCCGTGGCTTATATTTTAACATTGGCGTGGGCTAAGGTTATGATGGTTACAGCAGATGTGGTTTCTGTGACTTATATTTTAACATTGGCGTGGGCTAAAGGTATGCTGGTTACAGCAAATGTTTTTCTGTGGCTTATATTTTAACATTGGCGCGGGCTAAAGTTATGCTGGTTACAGCAGATGTGGTTTCTGTGAGTTATATTTTAGCATTGGCGTGGGCTAAAGTTATGATGGTTACAGCAAATGTTTTTCTGTGGCTTATATTTTAACACTGGCGTGGGCTAAAGTTATGCTGGTTACAGCAAATGTTTTTCCGTGGCTTATATTTTAACATTGGCGTGGGCTAAGGTTATGATGGTTACAGCAGATGTGGTTTCTGTGACTTATATTTTAACATTGGCGTGGGCTAAAGTTATGCTGGTTACAGCAGATGTGGTTTCTATGGCTTATATTTTAGCATTGGCGCGGGCTAAAGTTTTGCTGGTTACAGCAGATGTGATTTCTGTGACTTATATTTTAACATTGGCGTGGGCTAAAGTTATGCTGGTTACAGCAGATGTGGTTTCTATGGCTTATATTTTAGCATTGGCGTGGGCTAAAGTTTTGCTGGTTACAGCAGATGTGATTTCTGTGGCTTGTATTTTAACATTGGCGTGGGCTAAAGTTATGCTGGTTACAGCAGATGTGATTTCTGTGGCTTGTATTTTAACACTGGCGTGGGCTAAAGTTATGCTGGTTACAGCAGATGTGGTTTCTGTGGCTTGTATTTTAACACTGGCGTGGGCTAAAGTTATGCTGGTTACAGCAGATGTGATTTCTGTGGCTTGTATTTTAACACTGGCGTGGGCTAAAGTTATGCTTGTTACAGCAGATGTGATTTCTGTGGCTTGTATTTTAACACTGGCGTGGGCTAAGGTTACGCTGGTTACAGCAGATGGGATTTCTGTGGCTTGTATTTTAACACTGGTGGGCTAAAGTTCTGCTGGTTACAGCAGCTGTGTTTTCTGTGGCTTGTATTTTAACACTGGCGTGGGCTAAAGTTATACTGGTTACAGCAGATGTGATTTCTGTGGCTTGTATTTTAACACTGGCGTGGGCTAAAGTTATGCTGGTTACAGCAGATGTGATTTCTGTGGCTTGTATTTTAACACTGGCGTGGGCTAAAGTTATGCTGGTTACAGCAGATGTGGTTTCTGTGGCTTGTATTTTAACACTGGCGTGGGCTAAAGTTATCCTGGTTACAGCAGATGTGGTTTCTGTGGCTTGTATTTTAACACTGGCGTGGGCTAAAGTTATGCTGGTTACAGCAGATGTGGTTTCTGTGGCTGTTGGTTTTTCATGATGAGTTTGCTAACCTCATGCACAACCTCCTATTAGTCGCCTTGTACGACATGCCTGAGGGGGCAGTATTCATGTTCTGTATTTGCCCTACTAAGATGTATACTACAAGATGTGTACTACAAGATGTTATACTACAAGATGTTATACTACAAGATGTATACTACAAGATGTATACTACAAGATGTATACTACAAGATGTTATACTACAAGATGTTATACTACAAGATGTATACTACAAGATGTATACTACAAGATGTTATATTACAAGATGTATACTACAAGATGTATACTACAAGATGTTATACTACAAGATGTATACTACAAGATGTATACTACGAGATGTATACTACGAGATGTATACTACAAGATGTATACTACAAGATGTTATACTACAAGATGTATACTACACGATGTATACTACAAGATGTATACTACAAGATGTAAACTACAAGATGTATGCTACAAGATGTATACTACAAGATGTATACTACAAAGGAAGGGAATGTGGCGGAGAATTGTGGCTAAAAATAACTTTAAAGGCAAAATTGTGTAGGGGACGGCAGAGTTGGTTCAAAAAACAAGGGTGTTTTTGTAAAAAACGCAAGTAGAGACAGACGGACCAACAGACAATAATACATACTTGACTGAGGTATGACTGAATTGATTTTGTTAGGAGGTTTGAATTTGAAAAGGAAAAAAGGCGGTGATTGGCCACAGATAAACATATTATCGGCGCTCAGACGCGCATTTTTGCCATTTAACTAAAAGCTGTCCAGTAGGAGACACAGTAAATAATTCAGTGGTGTATTTCCCATAAAGCTATTCCATATTTAGAGGGACGCCATACTAGAGCCAGCAGCTCAGCTGAGTTTTGCTAGCATATAACTGTGTTCTCTATTCATAATTCTGGTAAGACTGAAAGTATTTCTTTATATATTTTAATATTGTTTAATGTTTCGAGTGATTTGATACTGCCATATCAAAATCTATCCCTTACAACAAGTAAGGATTCGCTCTAGACCCCCAGCCCCAGTTCAGGGTCTAGAGACAAACAAAATACATAAACGCCAACAAGGATTATGAAGGGCGGATCAAGTGTTGAGATCAGTGGAACATATCACCTATCCTATTCAATGGCAGGAAGCTAATGAACATATTTCAGAATATGTAGTCTTGGGGAACTTATACTATGTGAAACCAACTTGGTAAGATGTGCTGTATGGTCAGAGAGATCTGACCCCGTCTATGTGGTGTTGTTGTGTGTAGAGTTGTGTGCAGAAATGGTTTAGAGGATGGAATTCTGACACATGATCCAATACTTTTATTTCAGAACAGTGAGTTTTTTATTTGGCACCAATGTGGTGTCAAATGCTGGGTCGTAAAATACAAGTGTGGACCCGTGCAGTATAATATTTTGGCAGAGCAGCCTGTTATTGCCCCCAAGCACGGAGAGGCGGGGCCACCAGATTCCAGCACCAGAACTACTCATTCAAGATACGTGAGCGTCTGGCCTGCTGGAAATTCACCAACTTATTTTCTAACACACCAACTATATTCCCATCAATAAATGGACAATGTTTAGTAGCCATAGACAGGGAGTGATGAGGCCACCCCAACAGCACATCCATTAATCGTTCTCCCAGATAAATTACAACTATAAACAGTAGTAATATTAACTAGTCTTGTAAAATACATATGTACACACCTTTCATTTATTATGCCATATATTCATGCAGTTTATTCATAATTTCAAAACCTTTCATATGTTCTGACCAAAATAAAACCTTGGTTCAGAACAAATAAACTTAAAGAAAATTTCTATCAAAATTTTACACAGCTTGAGTTAGTTCTGTGTGTTATAACATTTTATTAATATTATTAGACTTATTAAATATCTGTGTGTGAGTATGTAAACTACCACAACACATTACATATCAGTACCCTAGAATTTTAACGTAGCCACATTCATTAGTAAAAAAGATATTGTGGCCGGGTAGGGTAGTGGGGGTTGCTGTTTAAATCGTGAGTATTAGATTTTGATGACTAGCTAGACTGCTAGAGGTGGAAATTTCTCACTGACAGTCTTACGGGATTTTACCAGGTTCGGGGACTATCCTCCAAGGTGTTGTAGTTTGTGAGCAGTTAGTAAGAATTTATAGGTTTCTCAACAGACATTACCTCCTTCCATTCATGGTTAAGGCTTAGCAATCAAATATACGACCTCTTTTTGATGTCAACGTTTTATTTAATAATCATAATATATACATGATAGCGTGAAGTTACAAACATGCATTTTTCATTCATAATATAAAATGCAAGTCGCTCTCAATGATCTAGCATGGGGAATTGACACTTGTATGAATCAGGGTTATCCAACTCCTGTCTACTTTTTCTTTTTAAATACCAGTTTGCGTTGATCCAATTTCATATAAGCTGTTCCACTTCGGGCAGATTAATTCATTATTCACAAGGGGTTTCGTTATATGCTCATATTCTGCAATTGATCAATTTGTGCTTGTACAGAGCAAATTCCATCATCTCTGCGTTTGACTCATAGGTGCAACTTGCAGCCATGAATCCTTTTTCTAAATCTGCAACAATGGGTCAATAATTGATTAGTAATTAGCTCCTACTTACAGACTTCGAATATAGAAGTTAAATACACAAAAATGCACTTTGAAGAGAACATGCCATCATTCCTGGAATTTCTAATTCTTCAATTTAGATAACTTTCATGCAGTAAAACCACTGCGTTATCAGCACAAAACTTGTTCGTCTCACTAGCTCGACGCGTCTTTTTCAACTAACTAGGTTGTTGGGGAAATTTCGCGTCTTTTCTACATTTCCTGCCGGCTGAATAATATTGAGCCTTACGATTGGATAAAAATCACGTGACTAATTTTGACATGTAACGCGACTCTATCCCAATTAACATTTGATCTGTTTCTCGGAAAGAAGAAATTTATATGCTAATCTGGTTTTTATAGCCTGTTTCCAAAGGAACAGCTATGTACACGGCTACATATAGATCCCGGGGCTCCGCAAATGTATCCCGTAGGGAGACATTTGAGTACTATCAATAACAAAAATTCATCCCCAAAAATTTCTAAGTTCAAAAAAAAATTCTGAAAAAATTCAAAGTCCAAATATTTTTTTTAAGTCCAAAAATATTTCAGAAAATTTAACGAAATTCCTACATCTGGGCTCCTATGTCTATATGGGACTGTCGTCTATAAAGGGGCCTTATAGATGGACATCATCTCTAAAAAATTGCAAACTATCTTTCACATCAATACATATTTCAACCAAATTTACAAATTGGCAACACTGACCAACAAACTCTGCAAAACAATCATAAGGTCATCACCAAAAAATGTGACGAGTGGCAACACTGGGAAATGAACAATAAAATATCTTATTTGCAGAACTTGGCTGCATTATCATAATCTATTACATTTCATTCAAAAATATAGTTGATTACATTCTCTTGGATATGGTGGGGGGTGTTATCTCTTTTCTGTTCCTGTTATTTGCTCCATATATAAGTCTGCAAGACTTAAAAAATCTTTTTTTTTTTTCTTCCTGGCGTACTTATTTATTTTATTTTCCAAGTACTCTGCAATATCCTTAGTAATGTCCAGGATCTCCAATTCCTATGGTAATGGCAATCCACTTTCATAAAATAGCCAATGTTTTCATGGGTACTCATCATTTGAATGAGCCACTTGCTCATTATTACATGTAGAAAACATCTCTAGACATAATATGCATATTTATCAGATGATAATATAACTAGCATCATTTTTATAAGTAATCATTTTTTTTTACAATAAAAGCATTAAAACCGCATGGCTTATCCTTATTTATTTATTTGTATGTTCAATGTTATTCATATTTTCTAAATGGTAAGTGTATGAATTCGTTCTAAGTCCGTCACTGTAGAAAAAATGTTCTATATTATATTCCCTTTTTTTTTTTCTTCAAAATATGTGATGTTTGTCTCTAATATCCGTGCGTCTGGTGGTGATCCTGTCTATTAGTCAGTTATTTCTAATCATTCCTTCTTTTCTGTCAACACAGTATTTTTTTTTCTGTGAACTCTTTCCTAGAAATATTATTTTATATATATATATATATATATATATATATATATATATATATATATATATATATATATATATATATATATATATATATATATATATATATATATATATTTTTTTTTTTTTTTCAAAGGTCTTCTTTGACTTGCCATACATCAATTTTCAAACATCTAATTATTCAGCAACCAACAGACGAATATGTTGCTATCATTTTATGAAATATAAGGGAAAAGGAAAATATAGTTTCAAATCATCATGACTTTTCTACATTGGGTTCCGTATTACTTTATTTTCTCTGTTAAGACAACTGCTTATACTCTTGACAATACGTATCCATGTTGTCACTCTCAAGGCATCCTTGTCTACAGTTTATATTTGTCTCCTTTTTTTTTTTTTTTGTATAACACCAATGTATCATTTATGGTGTTCCAATATCATTGTATCCATTCTAGTCCTCCTGTTATCTTGAGAATTCATCCTTAGTAACTCCCTATGTACCTTATCTAGCAATACATTATTCAAAAACACATCAAACAATTATTTATGTAACAATCAACTGAGATGTAAGAACTTTTGACAATATGAGATGAAAAAAAAATTTTGGGGTCATCACTCAAAAATGTGACATTGAGAGGAAGAAAAATATTCAATTGATCGTGAGGAATCTACAATATTCTTATAAGACAAAGTTCCTGGTACTCTGACTCTTATTTATCCATATTTTTTTTGGTTATCCTTGCATACAGTGTACCATTTCCATTTTCTTTATAAGTCCAATTCATCGCTCATGGTGCTCCAATATTTACAAAGTGGATCCTTCCTATTCCTTTTATTCTGTACTGGAAATATATCCTTATTAATTGTCCATGTACTATATCTGCGAATATTTATCATCAATATATCAACTAATCATTTATAGAACCATTAACATAAATGTCTAGGCTTTACCAAAACATGAACAAAAACATGTCTTTTTACATATGTGCAAAATTTCGACACCAACTCTGCCTTCGCTGGTCGAGGGTTAGTCAGAGTTATGTGGTGCCTGTAACATCCGCTGACTACAGCCAGATGGGTGACTTATGGTACTTATAATTCAAAAATCTCGTCCGTCAGTTATCTTAAGGTGGGGCGGGGGTCTATTTCTTGGTATCCTTGACTAAGTTTGCTGCATTTCTAATCTAGGTATTTTTTTTCTTATGTCATAATATCTCCATGATATATCTGTGACATGTTTGTCCTTGGGATAACATTATTTTTTTTAATCCAATATCCTCGGGGTGAGCAAATCTCAGTACGTCCAATTTCATCAATCATTTATTTTTTTCTCTCCTGTAATTCTGGGTATATTATGAGTATAGTAAATTGTCAATTTATTTCAACTATCTTACAACATTCTGTAATTCGTGATAAGGAATAGTCATTTGTTATACAACAATGTTCATTTTACAAAGGCAATGAGCAAAAATCAAAAAAAGATTTTTCCAAAGATGCGGATGTATCTCTATTTCTTTTACCTCTGGGCGTAGCAATTGTTCAGTCATTATTTTTTTTTTCATTATATAATCTCCATTTTGTGTCCTTAGTACCTGTGGTTCCATGGGATTGTCATAATTTATTTGTCCCTTGTCTACTGATAATCCTTCAATAATGACTTCAAATATGGTCCTCATATGTGTAACAATCATCTGCTCTGATTTGTTCCATGTCCATGGTTTTCATAAAATATTCCATTATCTCCTTGTCTTTGCTCGTATCCACGAAAGACTAAGATTATTGTTCCTCCAATGTTAATGTGGGGGATTTTGTGCATAAACATTTCAACAAAATCTCAGCTGTGACAACATAAAGTTTCACCTTAATATAAAATGGCATCTTCATCATACATAACCAGTTGCTTCTTCATCTCATGTGTCATTAGTGGTTATCATCCAGTAATGGGGTGTTCAATGTGGGTTCAGCATATACAAATGCTGTAAAGGGGTATTTCATTTGCTAGGTCAGCATGTGCAAATGCTATTTCTTTAACATGGGCAAAGGCATCATCAACAAATAGGTGCAATTTGTTCAATCTGGGGTTAGCATATACTAATGCTCTCAAGGGATTCTTCATTTGCAGAAAATCAGCATGCGCAAATGTCATTGGGGTACTTGTGATATCAACAAAATATTGTTGGAGTATCAGGGATCAAGCTGGTGGGGTATGACTGGTAATGGGCAGTAGGGGTAAAAACTAATTTCTCACTCTGAAATGGTGATTTATTTTCTCTTTTTCTTTTCTTTTATGTCTGCTGCTAACCTCAGGGCAGTCAATGTTTTACCATACTGGCTTATCATCATCAAAATGTGTGAGGGTGGCATATACACATACATTTTATGAAAAAAAAATTCCAATTGTTTTTTTCTCTTCTCATTTTTCTGTTATGTCTTTTGTCTCTTTTTCATTTTTTTTCTTTTTCATTTCTTTTTTATGTTTGTATCACAAGTACTAAAAAATGATAAAAAATCAATTCACTAAACAAACACTAGATATACTATCAACATTTCTAATAGTAAATCCTAACCAATAGGGCTGCAAGTAATAGTTTAGGTTAGAATAGAATGAATGTTGTAGCAGTATCTGTTGTCAATAAGTGGCGAGGAAAGGGTACATCAAGGATCTCCTGATTACAACATGATTGTAATTCCAAGGAATGAATATGATTGGGATTGAAAAAAAATCACAAGTCTAGAATGTCGTCTCAATATAGTGGAAAGGAAAAATAGTAAGTTAAAGATGGTGTAACAGTGGGGTGAAGAAAATCTTATTATAGAGAGTCAAGGTTGGGATATGGAATCTCTTTAGGAGAATGTTTAAAATCTTGACAGTACTAATATACATCTGGGTCTAAAATAATGTACATTTGAAAATAAATAATCCTGTGGAGAAAAATAGCATAACATGCAATACTAGTTTTGGACATGAATTATGTGCTGTTAGGAGATGTCATGGTAGGAACAGTATGATTGGTCAAGGTGATAGATATAAAGGAGTTTAGCATATTATAGATCAAAGAAATATTAGTATGGGGTAAGAAAAAGTACTGGTGTAAAGTGTCTGCATGACAACAGAATAGTGTGACACATGTGTTATAGGTAAGGTTTTGTAACATTCTAAATATTAAAAACTGTCTGACTAATAAGTGTGTCTGTAAACAAAGAACATTGTATCATCTGTGTCATCTTTATTTCAATAATCCAAATAAAAATGTCTAACTAGAATCCTCCGTGGGCTGGTCTTGATGCATCAGTATTCTAAGGCTGGAAAAAAGTTTCTCAGTGGGGCTTTTGACATCTTAGTCTGGAAGCAAGTCATTTGAACTGTCAGAAGCTGAAAATAAAGTACATGGGGAGAGTTAGTACATTGTTAAACGTAAGTGCACATTCGCGGTGGCCGTACATGGGATGGCATGTACATTGAAGACTCGAGGGGCGTGTCTCAGCAAAGCTTTAGTAGTTCCTTCAGTTTCTCTGACATTTTCTCTGCCATCTCTAACCTTGCAATGTCCCGACTGCTTAGGCGAGGATCATACTGAGTAGCAGTGGTGACTGGTGTGGTAGGCGACGACACTGCATTTGCTGATTGTTGGGGCACCGAGGATGTTGACGAATGCGGTGATGGCTTAACATCATTTGATTGCGGTGATGGTTTCATTGTGGTTGGGGTTTGTATGGCTGGAACATCTGTTGGTTTTGAGGCAGGTATATGTTTCGCCTTGATTTTTCTTCTGACCTGGTTGTGCTGAACGTTAGCACCGGTTACAATGGGCACAGTAATTTGCACACTGTTGTTTTTGACTAGTTGAGATGAGGCTAACACTTCTCGGCTTGGTTTGGGCACTCGATAGCGTTTCTTCAGAATCTTTCGTCTGATCTCATTTTGTGGCAATTTCATGCATTTAATAACAGGAGATGATGCGTCTGATGAAGAAAAACAGGTACGTTTGCCAGCTGCTTGAATCTCCGGGGATGACGTACTAGCGAATGATGTATCAGTTGTGCAACTAGGACCAGGCGAATCTATACCAGAGTCTCTTTCATACTTGTTGGTTACTATCTCACCGTATGTTTGAACAGGGCAGATATTGGATATTTCGTCGGTGTGAAAACTTTGGTCTATTGGGTCTTGTGTGTCCATGTCAGAATCTGTGTCGTTAAAGGGGACCGAACGTGTGGAGCGATAACAATATTTTGCCCTTCTAATGGGTCGGATGGATACTTCTGTAGAATTCTTCTCTTGTAGGGTAATCTTGCTTTCATCCCGATCTAACGTGCTGTTATAGTGTTCAAGAGTGCCATCATCCTGTTGAACCGTGTTTATTACTAAACAACGTATCTCATCTTGTTTGGCAGACAAGTTCACAGCAAATTTATCCTCTAGTAATTCATACACCAATTTGACCGTGAGAACGCTGAAATCACCCTTCCTCAAGATGTCATTTATTTCTTCCTGCAGCCTCTCTGTGCTCAGTGCAGTAACTGGGATAGCATTGAAGGATTTCTGTTGGGCGAACTGTTTCACTGGTGCTACGGGGTCGCAAACTTGACTTGGTGTGTCAGTGTCTGTCTGTGTTGCTGAAACTGCAGCTCTATTCTCTGTTTGTTTCGCGACAGAGGTCGTCTTTGGTTCATTCATAAATTCTTCTTGTTTGTGCACGATTCGGGTTAGTCTATTATGAGGGGGGGGGGGGGGCATTTAGCGGCGTGTTTACTTTCACAGAACTGACCTGTTGACGTTCAAGAAATGGTCTTCGCCATGGATGTAGTGGTTTTACAACAGCACGAAAACCTTCATCTGTGGTGACAATGCATGCCCTGTCAGATGCATGGAGATTCTTTATTTCGTAGGTCTTATGACTTTTGACGTTGGTGAATAGGCTTCGGACTGCAATGCGGCAATCTCTTCTATTTAAACTCGTCCAGTGATTCTTAGCACGTCTGTTAAAATGATACAGCGTACTATCTGTGTCCTCGGTATGATGTGTTGGTAGACATGGGTATCGCAGGTTTCTTAAATTTTCGACAGAGTAACTTTCCGCATCCGCGTGTGTTGTTACTGTATTCCTCCTGATAGAGGTGTGATTACAATACTTCATATCTGCCCCATGAATAATGGGATGTACGCTCAAGGATTTACGTTTGGGATAACCTCCCGTCAGAAAACGATTTTTTTCCTTGTCAGAGTCAGAGGGGCGGCGTGGGTTGGAGAAACTTGGGGAGGGGAACTGATGGGCAAAGCTCTGACACAGTGATGGCTCATGCTGCATAGGGTAACTTCCCGTCAGCAAATATTTCTTAGACATGTCAATCGGTGGGCTGTAATGGTTGTGCATGCGTTTGCTGCTGTTGTTGTACTCTTGGTGTGGGTATTTCCTCCTTAGTCCATCTTCGCTTCTGCTCTTTTTTAGAGGACTGGTCATACGGCACCAAGTTGAGATGTGTGCAAATGCAACAAGGTTTTGGATTATCTAGCATGGGGAATTGACACTTGTATGAATCAGGCCTATCCAACTCCTGTCTACTTTTTCTTTTTAAATACCAGTTTGCGTTGATCCAATTTCATATAAGCTGTTCCACTTCGGGCAGATTAATTCATTATTCACAAGGGGTTTCGTTATATGCTCATATTCTGCAATTGATCAATTTGTGCTTGTACAGAGCAAATTCCATCATCTCTGCATTTGACTCATAGGTGCAACTTGCAGCCATGAATCCTTTTTCTAAATCTGCAACAATGGGTCAATAATTGATTAGTAATTAGCTCCTACTTACAGACTTCGAATATAGAAGTTAAATACACAAAAATGCACTTTGAAGAGAACATGCCATCATTCCTGGAATTTCTAATTCTTCAATTTAGATAACTTTCATGCAGTAAAACCACTGCGTTATCAGCACAAAACTTGTTCGTCTCACTAGCTCGACGCGTCTTTTTCAACTAACTAGGTTGTTGGGGAAATTTCGCGTCTCCTCTACATTTCCTGCCGGCTGAATAATATTGAGCCTTACGATTGGATAAAAATCACGTGACTAATTTTGACATGTAACGCGACTCTATCCCAATTAACATTTGATCTGTTTCTCGGAAAGTAGAAATTTATATGCTAATCTGGTTTTTATAGCCTGTTTCCAAAGGAACAGCTATGTACACGGCTACAATATGTGTGAGGTCGTAAGTGGTAGCAAGAAGGGCCTTCTGTAAATTCACAGCTACATTTATCTCAGGAGCCTTCACAGCTGACCTCATGCATCACACTAGGTAATATCACAACCATACAATACCATCAAATCCACTACACTCTCCTACCCTTTCTTAGATGGGTACAGTTTAGCCAATGAGAAGGTTCATTTCAAATTCGAGCAGATGACGTTACACCATCATCATTATCATCATAATCATCATCATCATCAGCTGCCATCTCCACAACGAAGGTCATATGTCTCTTATCTTGATGATACACTCTGATAGACTCTTTCCTGTCCACCTCTTGAAGTTATCTTACCACTTTCATCGCTGTCTTTCTCTTGCACGTTTGCTTTCAACTCTTCCTACCATTATGGTTTTCATTAAGGTGTTATTTCTTGTTATATGGCCAAAGTATTTTAATTGTTTCATTTTGATCTCCTTAATTAATTCTCTTTTCATTCCTAGGTTTTCTAGGACCTCTGTATTTGTTTTCTTTTCTTTCCCTAAGATGTACCCCACTGCTGTATATGTCCACATCTCGAGAGCCTCAATTCTTTCTTCTACCTGCTTGTTTATTGTACATGTTTCTACACCATATATATATATATATATATATATATATATATATATATATATATATATATATATATATATATATATATATATATATACATGTATAGACGTATTTCATGTTTATTTGGCTCTCGGAATCGGGTTCCCACCTTGTGACGGTATTGCCTCCCCTGCTCTGCAGTAGTGGTCTAACAGTGGCCAAAACTCAAGAGTATCTAATATGGGTTTTAAAGGTATCTACCTTCGCACAAGATTACTCTTGGCAGAGATGTAGATAGAAGGGTGATAACACTTCTATTACAAAGGGAGTCTTCACAAGATATTCAGATAGACGAAAACAATACTGCTTTGGCTGAGCATGTTAATTCTAGAATCTGCCGACAACTTTTGTGAAGGAATTAAGCACTTATTAATTTCAGCTCGTTCAAACCCTCACCCCTGATTTACTAAGTGGAATTCATTTATTCTGGTTTAGCTCTAATTAGAGTGTGTGTAGTAATTTGACTGAGACAAACATGCAGTAACTTTTAAATGATTAAATCGAAGTTAAACTTGTAACATTACAAATAACAAAATTTAATAATCACTTTAGATTTTAACAGTTTGGAGGGAGCCGCGCTAGCGTAGTGGTTACAACACCGCTCTGGCGACCGGGTGATACAGGATCAAACCCGGGCGACGGCATTTGAGGATTTTTCGTCGACCGGGATTTGGACTTGATTAACTCGAGACCTGGCGAGGACATTTGAAGAAGTGTCGTCGACCAGGGACTGGCGGCTCCTGAGCCGACCCAGCTGCAATGGGTACCTCCGAAATCGGCGAGTATTTGCCTGAATGGCGAGGGACACCTGTCTCTGTACAAGAAATAAAGGGATACTCACGTAAAATCAATGTCAGGTTAGACATAAAAAAAAAAAAATAATAACCTGAGATTTTGCCTCGAGTAATAGCGGGCGTACGCAAAAAAAAAAAAAAAACAAAAAAAAAAAAAAAAAAAAAAAGTTTGGAAATAATTTGAATAGCTTAGAAGAAAAGTTTCATCATTGATTTATAGTAGAGATGATGGGGAAAAGTTCACTTTGGCAGCGTATAATTTTCACTTAGCTGCCAATAGTAGTTTCTGCTCCCGCTGATGGGTTCTGTGTACACTGCTATCACTCGTCGCTGGTCAAGATTAAAGGCTCCGCACGTTCCTAGAACGTCAAGGAGTAACGGCCAAGCTGGTCCTGCGTCTGTCTATAAGACCCTCTTATGATGGCGTTTCGCACAACGTCAGTCCATTTCTACCTTCACTTGGTTCCAGAGATAGTACTTTCTGCTGGTACCACCAATAACTATGATAAAGAATAGAAACGAAACGCTCTCCTCAGTATTGCGTTTCCCGACACATACTTATGTGCCTCACTCTTCTATTCTACCATCCCATTTATCTCAGAATTTACCCTCGATAAGAATTAAATTTAATCCCACGGGATAAACTTTCTTTACATTTAAATTGAATTGCTTTAGCTTTACATTACATTTAAATGAAAAGATTAATATTACAGATAAAGTATGTTTACATTTATATTTCCACTGTTTGAAAAGTGTTGACAATATAAATTGAAAATGTTTTCATTTATGTTTACACTGATTTGAAAAGTTTGAAACTTCCATTAATTTAAAAATGAATATTTTCACATAGACATTTACACTGGTTTAAGGCTTTAAATATTTATGCTTAAAATGTACATCATTTGTTTCATCTTTCCCTCCCTGCTCCCTATGGAACTTGGGACTACTTTCTGCTTTTAGTTTTAATTAATAAACTAGCAATAAAGCAATCACCAGCCCGTGCAGTGGTGGTTCATGCATCATCGTTCTATACGCTGAGGTTGCCAGCCTCAAATGACTTGGACATCCACTTGCGATTTTCACACATTAAACTTCACATGGTAATATATACATATATATTAGTTCACATGTTAGTAATAAAATATAGAATGTAAAATCACAACTTACGCCAATCGTGGCTCACAAACATTTTGCTCAGATGAATAAAAGAGACTCGATTCGGCCTCTTACACGCGTTTGGGGGGGGGGGGGGGTGTCGTTAATTTAATATGTTACCTCTCTGACTTCGTGTGTGGTCCTTCAGTTTCCACAGTCCCAGTTTCCTTATTTAATATGAAAGTCCATCCAAAATTCTCCAATAAAAGGTGTCCGGTATGTCAAGAAGGAATTCTGAATTCTAGGCTTCACTCTAGTAAGGTCTGGTATCTTGGTAAGCGATCTTCACAGTGGAATAGTACTGAAACGTGTCAGGTTACATTCCCGGTCTCCCACGCATCTGTTTGCTATCGAGTTAAATAAACGCTCCAATCATTTTCAAACAGCCGGGTGAGGGTGTGGTACTTTCAAAATATTCCACGTGAAATAAAGTGCGTAAAGCAAAAGATCACGTATTACCATATATGGCAGTAAGACATACGATCATTGCGTACAGACTCGCAAACATGTCGTTAACCTCATATGACAACGTGTTAAAATTGTAACAATTCATTACTTTATCAGAAAGTAATCTCTTATCTTTGTCTGTCCATCAGTTGTCTCTCCGTATTCCAAGCTTTGGTGATGCACGCACTGTCTTATCGGTGATTAGGCAGATAGCGCTGGGCGATGTACGTGTTAATCCGTAGCGGCCAAGTTGGTACAAGGGAATTTTACCAACCTGCCTCTCGTAATATTATATCTACCTCTCCTTGCAAGTGTGAGGTGTTTATCATCCGCAAGGAGTGTCAGATAAGAAACAAGACCCAATGTACTGAAAGTAGTGAAAGAATACTTGAAAATATAAACTATCTGCTACATATTATAGAAAGAAAGAAAGTGCGACAATTGAAAGCACGCAATAAAATCAGTACCAAAAATGCACCGATTACTGCCGGAGTGAAACAGAGATCGAGAGGGGTCGCCCCGTTCTGTCACACACCTCCATAAGAAACGAAGAATGGCGTAAATTAGATATCAAGAATATATGCTTAAACACTTATTAAAAGTTAAAGAATATCTGTATTTATTAACTATGTTTTGACATAAAACGTAGTACAACAAAACTATAATTTTAATCCTGGAGGCCGCTCCAGACACGGACTCCGCAATTACTAACGCCAACCATGTGTGTGTATATGTATATATATATATATATATATATATATATATATATATATATATATATATATATATATATATATATATATATATATATATATATATATATATATATATATATATATATATATCCCATCCCAACTAACATAATTACCGATGTCGGTCGGTCTCACTCAACTCGCGCCAGAAAAAAAAGTGCGCAACGTACGGTGTGCAACTTGCGCGGCGTGGGTGTTATATAAAACAAATACTTTTTTTCTTTCACCAAATTAGTAGCGCTCGACAAAGAAAACCACTTATTATCAGGGAACACTCTTTGAAAACAATCCACGCACTTTCACACGAAATGTTGTCATCAAAGAACTTTTAAATTGAATCTAAAATAACATAATTCTCGCCGTGTGTACGTTGGTCGCAACTGAGGAATGCAACCGTGTTGAAAAATAGTATTGTTTCCATTATATATACCCTCCCGAAAATAGTTACAATCAACAAAGAAAAGCATTCAAATGACGGTGTTCATGAACAGTTTGATTACACTGTATAATGGAAAGAAACCAAAAACACTCTAAGAATGTACTTCTATGTGCTCATCTGGGAACGGAAACAGCACACTATAATTAAAAACCCGTCAAGTTTGACGGGTTATTGCTAGTATATATATATATATATATATATATATATATATATATATATATATATATATATATATATATATATATATATATATATATATATATATATATACATACATTTGGTTATTATCAGTTGTAATTTGTAAGTTAATTGTTTAAATGTCGGTATTTGTCTCATGTTGTTGAGTGTAGCTTTGGCTATTTTTATTCTCTTCTTGATCTGCCATCTTCTGTTATTAAATGACAATGATATGAGAAGCTCATGAACTATTCCTGGATTTTCCGATTTATTCTTATCTTTAAAGTTGGCTTATTGTCTGATGGCGTTATAAATAATTTGATTCCTTATATAAAGTTAAAAACAAACAAACAAACGAACAAAGAAAAGAAAGTTTGATACCGACAACCCCCCACCACACCCCCACCGTAATAATTAAGAAAGTACTATAAATTTGTATACAGATTACCCATATACTGCTAATTGTTGTTGAGCCCATTACATAAAGAGAGCCCCACTTAATTTTTGCCCCGGGGCCCTTACACTGTAGTTACGCCATTGCTCAAGAGAGGCTGATCCGGATATTTATATAGATTATATTTTTTTTTTAAAGAAGAAAACCATTGATTATACTTTTTGAACAACATGAAAATACGAGATTATTAAAGGAAAAAAAGTGCAATACGTCAGGACTATTTCCAGACTCTGCATATCAGAAGCCGGTAGATATCTATTTTGACGATCGTTCAGATACATGATCAGTTAAAAATATTGAAGACAAGAAAATCGATTCGGCGACTACTTCACCATACAATTAAACCATTCAAGAATGGGCTAAAAAGGGGAACAGAAAACAAGGGGAAAACATTAAAAACATGAGAGACACATTAAGCTACAAGAGTTCTCTTCGTTCGCTTATGTTCTGGAATAGAGCTGCACAAATGCCCTGTTCGCGAATTAGCTTCCATCTTATGAACTCTTAACAGAGAAGAAAAAGCACACCGAGTACATGAAACAACGTTTCTGGAATGTCAAGTACCCGGAAGCGGTTCGGAAGAAGATATTCTTATTACAGATTGGATATATTACAGAATCGATTTATTACAGATTCGATATATTACAATTTCTACGGAAGCTCGTGATTTTTTTTAAATCTCTTCCTTTTTTTCTTTTAAAGGGACTGAAAAGTTATAACTGCATTCTTGAAAGTATTCCCCCCCCCCATGTTTTTGCCATGACTTCATCTTTCCCTGTAGGCGTTCGTCCCTTTAATCTATGTTTTACTCATTCGCTTCTCCCTTTAATCTTTGTTTTACTCATTCGCTCATCCCTCTAATCTATGTTTTACTCATTCGCTTATCCCTCTAATCTATGTTTTACTCATTCGCTCATCCCTCTAATCTATGTTTTACTCATTCGCTTCTCCCTTTAATCTTTGTTTTACTCATTCACTCATCCCTCTAATCTATGTTTTACTCATTCGCTTATCTCTTTAATCTTTGTTTTACTCATTCACTCATCCCTCTAATCTATGTTTTACTCATTTGCTCATCCCTCTAATCTATGTTTTACTCATTCGCTCATCCCTCTAATCTATGTTTTACTCATTCGTTCATCCCTCTAATCTTTGTTTTCCTCATTCGCCTATCCCTCTAATCTATGTTTTACTCATTTGCTTATCCCTCTAATCTATGTTTTACTCATTTGCTTATCCCTTTTAATCTTTGTTTTACTCATTCGCTTATCTCTTTAATCTTTGTTTTACTCATTCACTCATCTCTCTAATCTATGTTTTACTCATTCGCTTATCCCTCTAATCTATGTTTTACTCATTCGCTTATCCGTCTAATCTATGTTTTACTCATTCGTTCATCCCTCTAATCTTTGTTTCACTCATTCACTCACCCCTGTAATCAAAGAGCTGGACATATCCGCATTCATTATCTGATTTTATAGGTCACATCTTTTATCCCCGACCATTCTTATTCTTCGTGTTTTCTTTTAATAAAAAAAAATATCCCGTTCAACCCTTTATGGGTTATAATTAGGATGTATAGTGTGGTTATTTCAAAATAATTCTAGTATCAAAAATTTGGCATCATTTGCCCACTGCACTCAGTCCAAATGGAGTAAAATCAAAAATGTTAAATTGTGTGAGTGTATACCCTCTCCTTTACATTAAAAAAACAAACCGAAAAAAACCCTCACCAACTGCCACGTTGTAAACAAGGAAAGAAGGGTGGGAAAACTGGTGTGTCAGGGATGACACCCAATCAACCAATCATTTGACATAATCAACAAGCATGATGAGATTCCCTCCAGAGTCCCACTCTCATTACACCATCACTGAGCCTTATACATTAATTTTTGTTCGTGATACGTTAAGGCCTAAAATATCCCACCCCCTGCAGACCCAAGTTGAACAGTCCCAACTAAGATGGTTTGGCCATGTATGCGAAATGGGAGAAGATCGGGTACCACGACAAGCATGGGAAACTAAGAACCAGGGAGGATCCAGACTTCCAGGACGACCCAGAGTCCGCTGGGAGGACAACATTAGACAATCTATGAAGGACCGAGAATGGAACCAGGCCAGGAGGAAAACAGCCGATATAATAGTCTGGCACTCTCTCTTCCAAACCTCTACACCTCACGGTAGAAGGGAAACGACTAAGTAATTCATCATGTGACGTATTCTTTCCAGAACGTTGTCTGCATTACAGCTGCTCTGAACGCATCGCGATTCTGGGCAAGTCGACCTGCATCAGCCAATGACAAGTTCAGACTCTTTGTGATGTCCTGGGTCCACCGTCGTCTAGGTCGACCCCTTCCCCTTTTTCCAGGGACCATGCCTTCCATCACTATTGTTTCCAGACTATTATGTCTTTTTATATGACAGAAAAATTTCAGCTTCCTTATTGCGATGGTATCTAAAAGCCAATGTTCCTGTATGTTTAGTGAGTGCAGTACTTCTCTGTTGGTCTTTTTTTCTGTCCAGGGTATTCTCAACATCCTTCTGTAGCATTTCATTTTGAATGATGTAATCTTTTTTGCAACTGTTTTACTGAGTGTCCAAGTAATTAATTAATTAAGTAAGTTATATACCGTTCTTCTTCTTTATCAAGTACCGTACCGGTTGGTGTTAGCGATCAAATCTGTTCACTACTGCATGTCCCTCCGCGGTAGCGAAGTAGTTAGTGTCCTGGCTTCCTAGCTCAGAGGTCCATGGTTCGATCCACAGTTGAGGTGGGTTTTTTTTAGACGACAAACGGCTCCGGGTTCGACCCAGCCTCATGAACTGGGTACCAGAGCAACTTGGGAAGGTTAAAGCTACCGTCGTGATGCTGACCACATCACCCCTAAGGTGCCGACGGTCAAGAAAATATGGGCCTAACGCCATTTACCCAATATGCCTCAATGGGCGTGTAACGGGATCCTTACTTCATGTCCCTATTCGATCAATACCCTTTAGCTCCCCAAGGAGCATAGGCCTTCAACAAACACATGCCAAGTCTTCCTGTCCTGTGCCATCTGCTCAAGTTCTTTCCGTGTTTTCCTCATCATTTTCACCTCTGCATCCAGTTCTCTTCTCCATGTGTTTTTTGGTCTACCTCTGCCTCTCTTTCCCTGTGGATTCCAGAACAAGGACTGCCTTATAATGCTATCAATAGGTTTCCTCATTGTTTGTCCTATCCATCGCCAGCGTCTTCTTCTCAATTCTTGTTCCACTGGCACTTGTCTGGTTCTTGTCATCAATTCCACATTTGTGACTTTTTCATACCATCTCAGTCCTTCTATTCTACGCAAGCACCCGTTTATAAAAGTCTGTAGCTTTTTGGTTGTTGTTTTTGTTGCTCTCCATGTTTCAGAGCCATACAATAGGACTGACTTCACATTTGAGTTGAAGATTCTTATTTTCGTGTTGGACTTGATTTCTCTTCTTCTCCATATGTTTCCCAATGCAATGAAAGCTCCTCTTGCTTTTTGTATTCTTATTTTGATATCACTGTCTGTCCCTCCAACTTTGTCTATATTACTTCCAAGATATGTGTACGATTCTACATCCTTTAGTGGTTTTTCTTCAAGTTCAACCTTGTTATCATTTCTTGCATTTATTCTCACAATCTTTGTCTTTTCCCTGTGTATTTTCAGGCCCACTTATTGTGACCTCTCATCGAGAATTATCATTTTCTCTTGCATCTGATTATGGTTATGGGACAGAAGAGCCTATTCATCTGCAAAATCCAGATCATCAAGCTGTTCAGTAAGATTCCACTGAATTTCATTCCTGTTGTGTGATGTCAATGTTTTCATAAACCAATCTATTGCTAGTAAGAAAAGAAATGGAGACAAGAGGCATCCCTGTCTGACTCCCGTTTTAATCCTAAACGGTTCTGTAAGTTGTCGTTCACGAAGAACTCTACATGTCATATCTTCAAATGTCTTCTTTATTAAGTTAATGATCTTCATGGGAACTCCATAATGCCTCATCAATTTCCGAAGCGATTCTCTGTCTACACTGTCAAATGCCTTTTCATAGTCCACGAATCCGATGTATAGCAGTGAATTCCATTCCAGACTTTGTTCAACTATTATTCTCAATGTGGCTATCTGGTCTGTACAGGATCTATTTTGTCGAAAACCTACTTGTTCATCTCTCAGTTGCTTGTCTATGGACTCTTTTAATCTCTCCAGGATGATTCTGTTTAATAATTTTCCTGACACTGATAGTAACATTATTCCTCTACAATTTGTGCACTCTTGTAAGTTTCCCTTCTTAGGCAACTTGACCAGATAACTGTTGCGTGCATATTTTGACGCACATATTACAAAAATCGATATGGCTATTTAATATGGAAAAGATATAGACATTCATTCATTTGTGTATGAAAATGCTGTCTATAGTAAAGCTAGATAACTCATGATTGATTTACACTTTTGATCATAGGAGTAATCGTTCTTGATATTGATTCGGCGCATGGATATGACACCCATGTCCGTACTTATTTGTTAGGGCCAGAAAATATATTAATTTGCTTATTATGTTTATGGCCTGAATTCATATGTATTACATATTATTAGTACAAGTAGAATCAGTCCTATATTGTATATTTTTGATGGGTTGGCAGGACTATATTCTTGTTATGCCGCTCTAGCGGAAGTAGGAGTTGTCTTGACAAGTCGTGATGAGTTCCGAGGTACCGTTTACAATGGCGGTTACGCATTTCCAAGGGCTGGTATATTCTTAAGTAAAAATGATTGATGAAGTGGTTTTTCTTCTGTAGGAGATTGTGTCTCTACTAGAGTTTGTGTTAGAGACTCTCCTAATGTACGGTACCATGTATGATTCGGACTCCAGGTAATGCCAGACCCTATTTTTGATGATCTCATGTCGGTTAGACCTAGCTGGAATTTTGTGCTTCGCAACGCTAGGGTCATGTTTCGTATCGACGAAGATGACGGGCTTCCATACAACAATTATGTCTACGTGAAGTAACTGGATTACTGTAGAACTGTATGGAGAAACTTTAGGAAATCATTCATATGTATTTCGAATTAACTTTGGCTTATATATATACCCTCCTGTGAGCGAGTGAGCGACAACTCAGGAAGGCGGCCATGTTACATTCCTGTCATCGTATTTTTGAATCACTGTCCAAAGAACGGGGCATGTATCTTACTATTCGGACAGTGGCAAGGAGATCTCAATTTTGATAGAAACCCCTTCCAAGGTTTCATAATATGATATAAACTGTGAACTTAAAAGCAACTTTAGTTACTTACCGATCCGCCTTCACTGACGCGCTTAGTCAGATAGGGGATGCGGCCATTATGTATCATGACATTGGAAACTATTGATGTACTACCTATTATTTATGAATGTGTCATGACATGGGATCTACTATGTATGCCTGCAAATTGATGTGTCAACATACCCATGATTTACTCGTTATGTCCCAGTGTGTGCGTCTAAATAAACTGTGTAAACAAAGATTCCAGCAGTCTGCATTGGTGCCTTGTAGACACAAGTGAATGAGTGCTTAGATTGGTCAGAACACGAACAGTACACCATTCGCGTTAATCACACTCTACACTTCTACTCCATATATATCACCATCCTGCGTCGGATGAATTGACCAAGTTTAGGGCCTGCTTCCCCTGGAGCCTTAGAGGGAAATTACTGTTTAGAGTGCCTTTGCCTTCCCTAACTCAGGACTAGGGTGAGTTACCCATTTACAGCTGGGTAGACTGGAGCATGCCTGATCTCAGTAACACCATACACCCCAATTTACACAGATGGTTTACAGATGACTTTTTACACAGAACTTTACAGTGAAGAACTTTACAGTGGTGAGCCAGATTCCTGGGTCCAGCCTATGCAGTTTTGTTGTGTTGAGAATCACATTTTACAGTTACAAGAACATTTGTTTAACCACATCAACACCAGTAGGACAGCTATACAATCAATGTCAGCTTGACCTGTTCTGACAAGTGTAGCAATATCTGGGTCAGCACTTGTTGACATTTGGCACAGTACAGTCAGTGTTCTAAACTAGTGATTGTTTAGCCTGCTGAAATAGAAGAGCAATGTGGAACATAAAGTGCAAATTTCATCGTTGGATCTTCTTATGTGCTCAAAAAAATTGAACAGTGTAATAGTTAAAAACCAAATCTATTACTCAATAAAGTGGTAGTCTAATTTGTTAAAACTGAGCATACAGTACAATACATTGCAACTACAACACATTCCATTATATGATACACACATTGATGATTTATATATATTTATGTTTATATATTATTTGTTTATATGTGTGATTGTTATGTGTTTGCGGGCTTGGATGGGAGGTGACTAGAACAGGAAATACCAAGTGATATTGGTCTTGTTCTGGCGTTCTATAGGGAGCAATTTCTTAATTGAAATTTGCATGCAACATAGTTTGCAAATATTTGGTTAGTTGTGACGACTGTTTCATATTTGTATTTGTAACATTTTTCTGTTCTTTATTTTTGTTTGATTTGTTTGTATAATTGTAGGTCTCATCTTTCCTTTCATTTCAGTTCTTTACACCCTTATGTTTATACACTGTGGCGTTATTTGTCTTGTTATCTTATTGCAGTTATCATCACAGATTCTGTGATCATTTTTTTTCATTTCTCCTATTTAATTTAATTTGATCTCTGCAAATGTTTTCAGATTGTCTTTTCTTGTTTGTCCTTTGTAATGTCTTTAGTTGACATATGACATAGGAGGTATAGTTGAATACACTTATATTATAGTACAGATCAGTACTTTATGATTATTATTGTTATAAAACAAAGTGTACAAGACCTTTGTAAGGCTTGTCTCCCAAAGTGATTGGTATAGGAAATATTATTTTCCACAGGTACTCAAGTGATCATTGATTACATTAAGGTATACAAGACCTTTGTAAGGCTTGTCTCCCACAGTATTTGAGATATACAGTTATTGTTGTCCACAGGTACTCAAGTTATCATTGGTTATTATAAACAAAATAACCATACAAGTTTTTCACTAAGACTAAGTCTATGGTATAGACTTGTCTCCCATTAAAGTGAAATAAGGTAATTTATTTACTTTTTCAGGTTTCTGATTTAAGAAGACAAGATGTCTACATTAGATTACTTTATTGCACAAGGAAAATCTCTTGATAAGACTGGAAAGAGTTAGAAGAATGGACAACTGCTCAATTTGCTATTGCATTAAAGTCAGAAGTACTGAAAGCAGAAGTTGAACAAAAGAAGATAGATGCTGAGAATTTCAGATTGCAGATGCAAGCTGAGGAAAGAAAAGCTGCGGCTGAGGAGAGAAAACTTCAAATAGAAGAAAAAAAAAGAAGCTGCTGCTGCTGAAGAGAGAAAAGCTGCTGCTGAAGAGAGAAAAGCTGCTGCTGCTGCTGAAGAGAGAAAAGCTGCTGCAGAAGAAAGGAAAGCTCTAGCTGAAGAAAAAAGATTAGAAAAAGAAGCTGATACTGCTGCTGAACTTAAGAAATTGCAGATGCAAGTGGAGGAAAGGAGATTTGCTGCAGAACAGAAAAAATTAGAAGTTGCTGCTGCTGCAGAACAGAAAAAATTAGAAGCTGCTGCAGAACAGAAGAAATTAGAAGCTGATGCAGAGCAGAAAAAATTAGAAGTTGCTGCAGAACAGAAAAGATTAGATAGAGAAGCTGAAGAGAGAAAAGCAATAAGAGAACATGAGTTTGAATTAGAGAAATTAAAATTGACATGTATGAGTAATGTTAATCAGGCATCTGGTGGTAATGGTAAACCCTTTGTGTACAAGGTCAAGGTACCAGCGTTTAACCCTACCAGTGATGACATAACATTTTGGCTTTCTAGATTTGAACGGGCTTGTCGATTTCATAATGTTGACAAATCACAGTATGTGAATCAGTTGTCTGAAAATCTAAAAGGGGAGTCTCTGAGTAAGTTATATTTTGTTGAAGAGGCCGACAAAGATAATTATGATGCTGTTAGGGCAGCTTTGATAAAGAGATATCAGCTGTCTGAAGAAGGTTATCGTCTTTTGTTTAAAACAATGAGACCTGAGGTAGGTGTAGAATTCTCAGATTTCATCTCAAAAGCACGAATTACACTTTCACGATGGATTGAATTATCCAAAATAGAGAAAACATTTGATGGTCTTACGGATTTATTGCTAAGAGACAAGGTCATGTCTTCTGTAAATAAATCATTCCTAGAGTTCTTACATGAGCGTAAACCTAGTACAATAAAGCAAATGGAAGAATATTGTGACCAGTATGCCACGGCACACCCTGACATGATTCTTAGTAACTCTAACATTAAAGAGAGTATGCCAGTTGCTTCGGCAACAGAATATAATCAGAATTACTCACACAAATTCCAAGGAGCTAAAAATAAATTTGATAAAAAGGTTAATTGGAATAAGTATCAAAACCAAGATAACCACTCAAATCAGGGTTCTTCTTCGAAGAACTGGAATCGGGCTGATAGTCCTCGACACGCGAGGGGTACCCATAATTTTAGAAATTCTCGAAAAGGGAGTAGCTATAGGAACTACCCAAGTGCTTCATGGAGACAAAAGAACCAATATTACAGGGATACTCAATATAATGAGCGTGATGATTATGATCATGAATATTATGATTCAAACCCAAATAGGGGTTATAACAGAGGAAATAATAATTATAGAGACAATTATAACCGAGGTAGATCACAACACAAAAGACATGGTAAATCTTATTACCAGGCTAACTCTGCACAACAGGAGTTCCACGACGCCGATAATCAGAATAATGATAAAAAAGACTCCAATAGTGTAGCAAATTCCGCTTTCGATTTTGCTAGAGCATCTGAGTGTTCGCAATGCAAAACATTATTCGATCCAACCACAGTTTCTACTTTAAGCTGCGGTCACCCGCTTCCCGCTCTCCCTGCGTCAATCGCGCATAATGGAAGGGGTGCTCTTGTCTTTAATAGGGGCCTAATAGATGGTACTCCGGTATCAATTCTTTTCGATTCGGGGTGCACTACCATCGGAGTGAGGCAATCACTCGTAAATCCTTCTCGAGCTACAGGCAATATAGTCAAATGTGTAACATTTGGTGGCACATTGGAGAAGTACTCCACTGCCATTATCAATATTGCTACGCCTTTCTTTACAGGAGAGGTGCAAGCATGTCTCTTGCCGAATCCGATCGCTGATCTTATCATCGGTCGCATTCATGGAGTGAAAGAATGCACTCCACAGCAAATTTCTAATTGGGAAAATGTTAATATGCAATCTGCTAATGCAGTAATCACTAGGGCTCAAGCTCTTAATATGCCACAATCTTCACATTCTGAAGATAATGATGCGCAGATCCAAGATGATCCCTTGGAGATTTCCCATGATTCCTTTATAAAACAGCAGGAAGATGATCCTACTCTAAAGAAATTCTTTACTCTGGCAACAAAAGGTGATCCGAATAAGGATACAAATCGTAAATCTTGGATTACGATGAAGAATGGCGTACTTGTACGTATGGTACAAGACTCCGCTAAGTCCATTCATTCTCAAATCCTTGTGCCTAAAAATATGAGAGTTAAAATCTTACAGCACGCTCATGATTCGCAGTGTGCTGGACATATGGGTTTTTCCCGTACTAAAGCTAGAGTTCTTCAATCTTTCTTTTGGCCTGCTGTGAATAAGGACATACGAATCTATTGTCGATCTTGTAAAGTATGTCAAGAGATTAAATCCAGAGGTCCACGCCATGATGCACCTATTCAGGCTGCAGACATTCCCATTCGACCATTTCAAAAAATGGCGATAGACATCATTGGTCCATTTAAGATAAAGTCTGCTAGAGGACACCAATTTATTTTGACGTGTGTTGATATGTGCACACGTTGGCCGGAGGCTGTTCCTCTAAAGAGCATAACTACTGCTGATGTCGCAGATGCTCTTTGGTTAATATTTTCTCGTCTGGGATTTCCAGCAGAAATATTATCCGACCATGGTACCCAACTCATATCGGATACCATGTCTCAAGTAATGTCGACTCTTAAGATAGAGAGATCGCTGAGTAGTATTTATCATCCTATGTCCAATGGGATGGTGGAACGTCTGAATAGAACTCTGAAAAACCTACTAGGTAAGATAACAGAAGATCATCCTCAGGATTGGGATAGGGTTTTACCCGCGGCTCTCTTTGCATATAGAGAGGTCGCCAACGAACATACAGGATTTTCTCCCTTTGAACTTGTCTTTGGCGCGAAACCGCGAGGTCCTATGTCCTTACTTCATGATCTTATAACTGCTGATAATATTGTCGATGACACAAAATCCTCTTATGAATATGTCATCGCACTTAGACACAAGATTATTGAAGCATGCAAATTGGCAACTGCTTCTTCTGAATTTGCGAAACAGAAGGCAAGGGAATTTGCCAATAAAAAGAGATGCTTGCGACAACTTTGTCCAGGTGACAAAGCATTTGTCTTGCTACCTTGTAGGGAAAATAGACTTCTTATTTCTTGGAAAGGTCCGTACGATATAATATCAAAAGTTTCCGATGTTGACTATATCGTCGATATTGACGGGAAGCGTAAAACCTTCCACATCAACATGCTCACGGAATTCCATGAACGTCCTGATTATTTACAACCTGTTTTCCAGGCAACGGACGATTTTCCAGTCCAACATGGACAGTACTCATCTCTGTCAGTAATACAGGATGAGGAAACGAGTTTCTCGGATGTAAATTTACCTTTTCCAATGATTCCTCTTCACTCTAATGAATCATGGAAAGATGTTGCAATTTCTCCAGAATTATCTCCAGGAGAGCAGAAACAAGTTTCTACTATGTTAGAACAATTTCAGGATGTCCTTACTGACATTCCTGGTCAAACTGATGTCATTCAACATGACATTATTCTTACTGACCATAGCCCTATAAGAGTCAGACCGTATCCAATCCCGATACATTTGCAAGCACAGGTAGAGAAAGAGTTAGATGAGATGATAGAGTTAAAAATTATTGAACCATCCACATCAGCATATTCTTCGCCGATGGTTATTGTACGAAAAAAAGACAATAACATACGTCTTTGCGTGGATTATCGCAAATTGAATCAAGTGACTAAATTTGATGCTGAACCTATGCCTTTACTAGAAGAGCTACTTACGAGACTATCGAATTCTCATTTCTTTACTAAACTCGATTTGTCTAAGGGATATTGGCAAGTTCCACTATCCGAACACGCCAAACCGTTTACTGCTTTTTCGACGCCTAGGGGTCTATTCCAATGGAATTTCATGCCTTTCGGTCTTATGAACGCCCCTGCAACATTTGTACGCATGATGCGTCGAATCCTATCTCATCGCTCAGATGTCATTGCGTATCTTGATGACATCTGTCTTTTCAGTGATACTTGGAACGATCACTATAATGGGATAAATGAACTATTGTCTATCTTACGCGAGCATAACCTGACAGCGAAACCATCGAAAGCATGTATTGGTTTTAGCGAAATATCTTTCTTAGGACACCGTGTTGGTCATGGGTTCCTAAAAACAGAAGACCATAATACAAGTAAGATACTTAACATTTCTATTCCTAAGACTAAAAAGCAAGTGCGAAGTCTCTTAGGTCTAATACAATTTTATGGACGATTCATTCCGAATCTGTCCTCCATTATGTCACCTCTTTCTTCCTTGCTAAAGAAAGGGTCTCCTAATGTAGTCCATTGGACTCAAGAATGTCAATCCTCTTTGGATAAGGTTAAAACTATGTTTTCTACTTCACCTATCCTAGTATTGCCTTCTAAGGATAAGACATTTATTCTTCGTAGTGACGCTTCATCCACCGGGATTGGAGCAGCACTAATGCAAGAGTACTCTGGAACTCTGCATCCTGTGATGTATATTTCTCGGAAATTAAATGCCGCAGAGAAGAATTACTCGGTCCTAGACCGTGAATTATTGGCTATGGTTTGGTCAATCCTTAAACTGCAAAGATTTCTTCTTGGCGCGCATTTCATTGTGGAAACTGACCAGAAAGCTCTTACGGCTATTCAGAGTAAAAATCTGAAGAGCGCGAGATCAACGCGATACGCGATTGCTCTACAGCCATTTCATTTTTCGGTGCGAGCTATCCGTGGGTCAGAAAATGTGATGGCAGATATTTTGTCTAGATGCCCACATGATTCATAACTGTTATACAACTTTGATACAGTTGTTTCTATGTTGAAATGTGTACACATATGTAATATCATATATTGATTGTAACACTACTTAGCGGTTCATTGATATTTATTCACCGCTGATCTTTCAATGTTTTTTTCGTCTTTGATGATCATGATGTTAAGATATCTTAGATGAAATTTATGTATAAACTAATGTGGAAATTGTGTCATTGCTAATATTGTAGTATGCGTTGGTGACACCTCTCTGGAAATATTTATACTTAGAGAAGTACTTTCTCTAAGGTCATAAAACTTATGCTTATCATCTGCGCATTGTTATTGGTGCGTTGTGAGCCTATTGTATGTTGCTCCTAGATGTATTTCAAAAAAAAAAAGTACCATTTTTTTTCCCGAGGGGTGTGGTAATCTGTTGCGTGCATATTTTGACGCACATATTACAAAAATCGATATGGCTATTTAATATGGAAAAGATATAGACATTCATTCATTTGTGTATGAAAATGCTGTCTATGGTAAAGCTAGATAATTCATGATTGATTTACACTTTTGATTATAGGAGTAATCGTTCTTGATATTGATTCGGCGCATGGATATGACACCCATGTCCGTACTTATTTGTTAGGGCCAGAAAATATATTAATTTGCTTATTATGTTTATGGCCTGAATTCATATGTATTACATATTATTAGTACAAGTAGAATCAGTCCTATATTGTATATTTTGGATGGGTAGGCAGGACTATATTCTTGTTATGCCGCTCTAGCGGAAGTATGAGTTGTCTTGACAAGTCGTGATGAGTTCCGATGTACCGTTTACAGTGGCGGGTTACGCCTTTTCTAGGGCTGGTAGATTCTTAAGTAAAAATGATTTATGAAGTGGTTTTTCTTCTGTAGGAGATTGTGTCTCTACTAGAGTTTGTGTTAGAGACTCTCCTAATGTACGGTACCATGTATGATTCGGACTCCAGGTAATGCCAGACCCTATTTTTGATGATCTCATGTCGGTTAGACCTAGCTGGAATTTTGTGCTTCGCAACGCTAGGGTCATGTTTGTATCGACGAAGATGACGGGCTTCCATACAGCAATTATGTCTACGTGAAGTAACTGGATTACTGTAGAACTGTATGGAGAAACTTTAGGAAATCATTCATATGTATTTCGAATTAACTTTGGCTTATATATATACCCTCCTGTGAGTGAGTGAGCGACAACTCAGGAAGGCGGCCATGTTACATTCCTGTCATCATATTTTTGAATCACTGTCCAAAGAACGGGGCATGTATCTTACTATTCGGACAGTGGCAAGGAGATCTCAATTTTGATAGAAACCCCTTATCGTGGTTTCATAATATGATATAAACTGTGAACATAAAGCAACTTTAGTTACTTACCGATCCGCCTTCACTGACGCGCTTAGTCAGATAGGGGATGCGGCCATTATGTATCATGACATTGGAAACTATTGATGTACTACCCATTATTTATGAATGTGTCATGACTTGGGATCTACTATGTATGCCTGCAAATTGATGTGTCAACATACCCATGATTTACTCGTTATGTCCCAGTGTGTGCGTCTAAATAAACTGTGTAAACAAAGATTCCAGCAGTCTGCATTGGTGCCTTGTAGACACAAGTGAATGAGTGCTTAGATTGGTCAGAACACGAACAGTACACCATTCGCGTTAATCACACTCTACACTTCTACTCCATATATACACCATCCTGCGTCGGTTGAAGTGACCAAGTTTAGGGCCTGCTTCCCCTGGAGCCTTAGAGGGAAACTACTGTTACAGTGCCTTTGCCTTCCCTAACTCAGGACTAGGGTGAGTTACCCATTTACAGCTGGGTAGACTGGAGCATGCCTGATCTCAGTAACACCATACACCCCAATTTACACAGATGGTTTACAGATGACTTTTTACACAGCACTTTACAGTGAAGAACTTTACAGTGGTGAGCCAGATTCCTGGGTCCAGCCTACGCAGTTTTGTTGTGTTGAGAATCACATTTTACAGTTACAAGAACATTTGTTTGACCACATCAACACCAGTAGGACAGCTATACAATCAATGTCAGCTTGACCTGTTCTGACAAGTGTAGCAATATCTGGGTCAGCACTTGTTGACATTTGGCACAGTACAGTCAGTGTTCTAAACTAGTGATTGTTTAACCTGCTGAAATAGAAGAGCAATGTGGAACATAAAGTGCAAATTTCATCGTTGGATCTTCTTATGTGCTCAAAAAAATTAAACAGTGTAATAGTTAAAAACCAAATCTATTACTCAATAAAGTGGTAGTCTAATTAGTTAAAAACTGAGCATACAGTACAATACATTGCAACTACAACACATTCCATTATATGATACACACATTGATGATTTATATATATTTATGTTTATATATTATTTGTTTATATGTGTGATTGTTATGTGTTTGCGGGCTTGGATGGGAGGTGACTAGAACAGGAAATACCAAGTGATATTGGTCTTGTTCTGGCGTTCTATAGGGAGCAATTTCTTAATTGAAATTTGCATGCAACATAGTTTGCAAATATTTGGTTAGTTGTGACGACTGTGTTCATATTTGTATTTGTAACATTTTTCTGTTCTTTATTTTTTGTTTGATTTGTTTGTATAATTGTAGGTCTCATCTTTCCTTTCATTTCAGTTCTTTACACCCTTATGTTTATACACTGTGGCGTTATTTGTCTTGTTATCTTATTGCAGTTATCATCACAGATTCTGTGATCATTTTTTTTCATTTCTCCTATTTAATTTAATTTGATCTCTGCAAATGTTTTCAGATTGTCTTTTCTTGTTTGTCCTTTGTAATGTCTTTAGTTGACATATGACATAGGAGGTATAGTTGAATACACTTATATTATAGTACAGATCAGTACTTTATGATTATTATTGTTATAAAACAAAGTGTACAAGACCTTTGTAAGGCTTGTCTCCCAAAGTGATTGGTATAGGAAATATTATTTTCCACAGGTACTCAAGTGATCATTGATTACATTAAGGTATACAAGACCTTTGTAAGGCTTGTCTCCCACAGTATTTGAGATATACAGTTATTGTTGTCCACAGGTACTCAAGTTATCATTGGTTATTATAAACAAAATAACCATACAGGTTTTTCACTAAGACTAAGTCTATGATATAGACTTGTCTCCCATTAAAGTGAAATAAGGTAATTTATTTACTTTTTCAGGTTTCTGATTTAAGAAGACAAGATGTCTACATTAGATTACTTTATTGCACAAGGAAAATCTCTTGATAAGACTGGGAAAGAGTTAGAAGAATGGGCAACTGCTCAATTTGCTATTGCATTAAAGTCAGAAGTAATGAAAGCAGAAGTTGAACAAAAGAAGATAGATGCTGAGAATTTCAGATTGCAGATGCAAGCTGAGGAAAGAAAAGCTGCGGCTGAGGAGAGAAAACTTCAAATAGAAGAAAAAAAATTAGAAGCTGCTGCTGCTGCTGAAGAGAGAAAAGCTGCTGCTGCTGCTGAAGAGAGAAAAGCTGCTGCTGCTGCTGCTGCTGAAGAGAGAAAAGCTGCTGCTGAAGAGAGAAAAGCTCTGGCTGAAGAAAAAAGATTAGGAAAAGAAGCTGATGCTGCTGCTGATCTAAAGAAATTGCAGATGCAAGTGGAGGAAAGGAGATTTGCTGCAGAACAGAACAAATTAGAAGCTGCTGCTGCAGCTGAACAGAAAAAATTAGAAGTTGCTGCAGAACAGAAAAAATTAGAAGTTGCTGCAGAACAGAAGAAATTAGAAGCTGCTGCAGAACAGAGAAGATTAGATAGAGAAGCTGAAGAGAGAAAAGCAATAAGAGAACATGAATTTGAGTTAGAGAAATTAAAATTGACAAGTATGAGTAATGTTAATCAGGCATCTGGTGGTAATGGTAAACCTTTTAATTATAAGGTCAAGGTGCCAGCGTTCAACTCTGCCAGTGATGATATAACATTCTGGCTTGATAGATTTGAACGTGCTTGTCGAGCTCATAATGTTGACAAATCACAGTATGTGCATCAGTTGTCTGAAAATTTAAAAGGGGAGTCTCTGACTAAGTTATCTTTGGTTGAAGAGGCCGACAAGGATAATTATGATGCTATTAGGGCAGCTTTGATAAAGAGATATCAGCTGTCAGAAGAAGGTTATCGTCTTTTGTTTAAAACAATGAGACCTGAGGTAGGTTTAGAATTCTCAGATTTCATTTCAAAAGCACGACTTACACTCTCACGATGGATTGAATTATCCAAAATAGAGAAAACATTTGATGGTCTTACGGATTTATTGCTAAGAGACAAGGTCATGTCTTCGGTAAATAAACCATTCCTAGAGTTCTTACATGAGCGTAAACCTAGTACATCAAAGCAAATGGAAGAATATTGTGACCAGTATGCCACGGCACACCCTGACATGATTCTTAGTAACTCTAACATTAAAGAGAGTATGCCAGTTGCTTCGGCAACAGAATATAATCAGAATTACTCACACAAATTCCAAGGAGCTAAAAATAAATTTGATAAAAAGGTTAATTGGAATAAGTATCAAAACCAAGATAACCACTCAAATCAGGGTTCTTCTTCGAAGAACTGGAATCGGGCTGATAGTCCTCGACACGCGAGGGGTACCCATAATTTTAGACATTCTCGAAAGGGGAGTAGCTATAGGAACTACCCAAGTGCTTCATGGAGACAAAAGAACCAATATTACAGGGATACTCAGTATAATGAGCGTGATGATTATGATCATGAATATTATGATTCAAACCCAAATAGGGGTTATAAAAGAGGAAATAATAATTATAGAGACAATTATAACCGAGGTAGATCACAACACAAAAGACATGGTAAATCTTATTACCAGGCTAACTCTGCACAACAGGAGTTCCACGACGCCGGTAATCAGAATAATGATAAAAAAGACTCCAATAGTGTAGCAAATTCCGCTTTCGATTTTGCTAGAGCATCTCAGTGTTCGCAATGCAAAACATTATTCGATCCAACCACAGTTTCTACTTTAAGCTGCGGTCACCCGCTTCCCGCTCTCCCTGCGTCAATCGCGCATAATGGAAGGGGTGCTCTTGTTTTCAATAGAGGCCTAATAGATGGTACTCCGGTATCAATTCTTTTCGATTCGGGGTGCACTACCATCGGAGTGAGGCAATCACTCGTAAATCCTTCTCGAGCTACAGGCGATGTAGTCAAATGTGTAACATTTGGTGGCACATTGGAGAAGTACTCC